>JAUTXW010001428.1:0-324127 GCA_030620095.1 Kuschelorhynchus macadamiae | reverse complement strand
ATATAAAATTGTAAGACTATTTTTTATTAAATGTATAGTATGTAAATCTCGAAATAAAACTTTGAAATGGTGCAATTATGTACTGACTTGTTAATGTCTGCATTATTTTTTATAGTGATTTGATTAAACAGAAATGAATATGCAATAAGTTAGTGATTCTCAATTTCTGCCAGTTCTCCTCATGTTTAGCAGGCTCTCTGTTATCGTCTTTGTCAATATAACAAGGAATAAAGGCCTTTGTGTGAGACAGGCTTGGCAGCTCAAGGCAATATTGATTGGCTTTTGTAGCAACCCCATTCAGAAATTACACGCTTAATCGTTTGATCGGCTGCGCATAAAGCTGGTTCAGGTCCCATTAGTATTATCCTTGGTATTATCTCTACTCGTTTCTTTGCTGGAAATTCCGCAAGTTTTGCATATGTTCGCCCCATTTTGCGTCTTGTATCGTCATATCAATAGATGTTAATCAGGTTAACTATAATAAGTTGATAACTTAATTAAAATTAGGCGCCTAAATAACAGAGAAAATAATTTTGACAATATTTTTCTGAGAAAACGTATATTGAGCAAAATCAATTCAAAAAAATTAATAATTCTGATGTAAGCAATTTCATTGAGAAAGCCAATTCAGGGAAGCAATAATTATAAGGCAATAGAAGCAAAAAGTCTTTAATTATTTATTCAAGACCCCAAATATTTTAACTTCTTTCTGAATTTATTCCCACAAATAAATTTTGAGATTCCAAAGACAAATATCTAAGGATCATAGGAGTTCCAAGAATGATTTAAATATCTTTCTTTTTAGGCTTGCTTGGAACAAACAAGACCCGAATTATTTAGCGACCATCGCTATGGACTCCTGTGAAGTTATTATTCTTGATGTCCGAGTACCATGTACTCCAGTAGCACGTCTTAATAACCATAGAGCTTGTGTTAACGGAATTGCTTGGGCACCACATTCAGACTGCCATATTTGCACAGCAGGTAAAACACGTAATACATTTTTATAAATACTTAATTCTTAATAAGCAAAAATATTTTTGACAAAACATGAGAACTGTAAAACTAGTAAATGAAGATACTTTGAAAAATCTGTGTAAATATATATTGAATTATTAAATACCTTTGGTTTGTAAGTTTTAACTGAATAGTATCTCAGAGTTGGTGAAGTCTTTCAGAAAAAAATTCATTTATTCCTTGATATGTTTTTATATATATCTGTCTTTATTCAGATGTTTTCTAATTCAGTTATTTTTTTTCATGTATCTACGGATAGAAGCTTATGCTATGCCAGCTGCGTTTTGTAGATACTAAATTGTAATTCTAATTTTGGTGTTTTTACCTTAAACCATATTAAATTATTTCAGGTGATGATCATCAGGCACTAATATGGGACATACAGCAAATGCCTAGAGCTATTGAAGACCCTATCCTTGCATATACTGCAGCCGAAGGAGAAGTTAATCAAATTCAATGGGGTGCTACACAACCAGACTGGATTGCAATTTGTTACAATAAGTCTCTAGAAATTTTAAGGGTATAAATGGATGAATGTGTATTGACTGTGCTGAAAATGCTGCCAACTTATGTATAATATATATAAATTTTCTGATAGTAAGTAATAGTCTTCATAATTTCATGATTTTTATAACCATATACATTCAAAGCCTTTATAAGATAATTGGTCTACAAAGATGAGTTCACAATATTGCTTATCTGTTTAAATTGTATAAAATCTAATTAAAGTTATCCTAGAAAAGCTTGATCACAAGAGAGTTTTTTTAATTGTCATAATAAATCTAAAAAATAATGTTATTATATCAGAAAATCCCTCTACTGTGCCATTCAATTCTTAAAGCAAGGCCTCCTGTTCGACTGCGGGCAGCATTTGCGGTTGCCATATTGAATTACTTTTTTAAGCTTTACATTATACACAAAGTGGCAAACAACTGCAAATATAGGAACTAATCACTTCTTGTTACCAATCCGTTTTTTTCTGGACACACACGGGTATGTGTGTTTATTTATTGTTGTGTGGAAAAATATCTCGCAACAGGAGTTGTTTATTATTTTAATTGTTCATAAAGACACACATGAATATGTGTGTTTATTTATTGTTATTGTGTGGAAAAAACCAATATCGCAACAGAGAATAGTTTATAATTTTAATTGTTCAGAAACATTTATTAGACCAAATTAAAAAAAAATGTTGCTGCCTTTAGAAAAAAAAACATGTTTTCAAAAAAAAAGGTATTCTTGGATAATGAAAAAGAAACAAAATAAATTATGTGTTATATTTCACTTAAAAGATGATAAATCAGATTTATAATAAGTTCTGTTTAGAATCTTAAGTCAGTCTCTTTTATAAAAGCATACTCTGACACTGTATATTATATTCGGAAATAAAAAAGATTTTAAATCTCAATTATTAATACATATTATTATGTCCTTGTAGTCAAAAATGAAATATGGTCATAAGTCATTTTCAAAACTGTTATTTAGATGATCCAGATTCAACGCACTATAATTGTGAGCAGGATAGCCAGCTTTAGCCCTGTTATTGCGGCAAGGGCCTTGTTAATAAAAGAAATGGTTTGATCCGGTCAGAAAAAACCAAAACATATTTCTGGTAAAATGTTCAATAAATATTATTTACTTTGCTTATTTCATAAAATTGCATTTGTCAAAAAGTATCCTCAGGAAAATGTCATGGTATTTCCATATATCATATTATCTGTGCCCATTTTCCTTGACCTAACTTTAGGACCGTATATTTTTAAGAATTCAAGTTCTATGTTCCCAATAGCTTGCCGATTTCTGTATAACAATTAATTTAATCAACTTTAGGAATTGAGGAGGCACCTATACTAACACGATATAGATGCAGCAGAGTGCAGTACTAAGGCAATGTGGGATATTAGTCATCTGATATAGAAGGGACATGAGCAATAAGGGGATGGAACCTATAATTCTAGAAATTTTATATATAGGAAGGGTTAGATAACCTTTTGGGAAGGCCTGTCTTATAAAAGTATTTTATTTCCGATTTTCTGCATAAACATTAAGGAAACACTAAAACAAGCAGAAAACATGCATAGGTATTATGAAACTAAATATGTTATAAAGTTTTTTTTTAGTAAAAATTTCTTAATCGATTTTATTTTATTCTGTAGAGTGAGTTATGTATGAACTTGATATATATTGCATATGGGTGAAAAATAAAATAAAGACATTTTTTTATCATATGTATAGTTGATCACCAACATTTTGTATCCTGTTGTATGTGTAATCTCCTTGATCACTTTTTTACGATAACTTAAACAGTTTTTGTTTATTACATTTTAAATCATAATTTTTTAAACTCTATTTTGGTTTCAAGTATTTGTATAAATAGTTACTCTTTGTGCAAGGTGAATTACCATATTATATATAAGTTGTTGGTCCTGAACTGCCAGGACTCTTTTACCAGGTTGGGCAATTGAGCATTGCAAAGCAGAAAAAACACCAGTATGTTTGTCCTATATGTTAGATTTTTCCCCTAAGTTCAATTATATATACAGTATGGTTTTAAGCAAGTCTAGAAATATTTGAAGTGCAGACTTTCAAAAGTTTAGCAAGGTGATTAGGTGTTATGCCAAGTAATAAATAAACTGACAGTTCCTTATAGTCCAGGAAGAAGAACCATTTTTTAAGTTAATCTTTGGGAAAATGGGAAGCAGTTAATTTATTGTTATTGTAGCTCTTTGAAAGTTCTTATGAACTAACCAAAGATTACATTGTTAGACTCTCCGCAAGTTAAAAAAAAGACTTGTAAAATTGATGCAAAAACTAAATACTTGATATCTGCCAAAAAAATTATTATATTTAGAAAAATAGACCATTTTTGTTTTTTTAGGATACGTTCATCTTTATTATTTTACATTTACATAACTCTATCTACCTATATTGCAAAAAAAATCATTCACATCTTTTAGAATTTTCTTTAAGTTGTAGGGTCTAGCAATGGAAACTTTGCCTAGCTCTCAAAGAACTACATTTAAAAGATCGTTGGTCTGCGTCCTAATTTTCTTAGGAGGTTTGTTCCTCCAAATACTGAATTATAAAATGTAATAAAATTAAGATATACTATTTGTTCACTCTAAAAAATTCTGGTAGTTCAGGGCAATAAGATTTTACAATTTTCCTACAATTATCCAAATTTTGAATTTAAAATTTAAATGCTGTGCATATTAATATTCTTAATTACTTGTTTGCCGAATCTCAGGAATTTATGCAAAAAATTTGAATGAGTATAAATTTAAAATATCATTGAAAATTGTCAAAATTTCATCTACTCATTATAATAATTTTCCCCATTGAAGTCTTAATATTCTTTTCATGAATAGTTTGTAAGGTAAAGACAATTTATTGTTTATAGATGTGATAATATTTGTTGTTAAGAATCGAGTTAGTATTATACAGCACATGTATTTAAAATTATACAACAAAAATAATTCATATGTGGTATAAGTGTGTTTATATATTAATTGTACAACTATTTTTAAAGTATTTAAAATTACTTTAAGAATTTATTTGTAAGTAGATACAATAGAACTAAGGTTTAATGCTAACTTGTAAATAAATCATTTAGATAATTATGGTATTATAATCTAAACTGTCCCAGTGCACCTCATTAAGAAACAAAAAGAAGTTTACATGACAACAGTCTAAAAGTGGTAAATTTTTACTGCGACGTCACTGGCTGTTTTTATTTAGAAAATCAGAGTGCTTATTTTGTTTTCTGTAACTTTTGGTTTCTTACTTTAAACCGATATTTTGAAACTTTTAAAAGCTAAGGCTCTACACATTAAAGATACTTTGTTATTTTTTCTGTTTTTATTTTGATTGCTAAAAATGCAGGATGTAATTTTTTGGTTCATTTTAGGACTAAAAGTTCAGATAAACATGTGTTCGAAAGGCCTTAGTTTTTGAGATACAAGGTGTTAAAATTTTTTTTTATTTTAACACCTTATATCCTAAAATGAACCAAAAACTTACATCTTGCATTTTTAGCAATTAAAATAAGAATAGAAAAAAATAACATGCAATTTTAAACATGTAGAGCCTTAGCGTTTCGCTAACTAACGTCTAAACAGCTCAAAATATAAGGTTAAAGTAAGAAACTAAGAAGTCAGAAAACAAAATGGGAGAATCTGATTTTCTAATACAATTTCGATGACATTGCTTACAGTATAGATTGTGTCAAATTCTAATTATTGACCTTTATAAATATACAAGGTCCATAAAAGACACGAAAAATTAAAATTTGGACACCTTCTGTATCTTAGCCCATGTTTATATGAACTTTTAGTTCTAAAATAAGGCAAAAAATTATATATATATATATATATATATATATATATATATATATATATATATATATAATGCATTTAATCGCCAAGCTCTAATTGACGCCAAAACACTTAATCTGGCAATTCTGCCAGTCAGAGAAAACATCTTCAACTAACATGGACAAAGGTGAAACTGCCTTTTTTCATATATCAGTGGAACCACATAAAAAAATTGGACCTTGAAAAGATTGATAACTTATGGATAAACACAAAAAGAGAATACCAATTTCCATATCTTGCCAAAGAACTTTTCAAGTTATTTGTTTCATTTGCCACTTCCTATCTCTGTAAGCTGTCTTTTGCTGATTGTTTTAAAACGAAAAAAGAGAAATAGACTCAAATTAGAAAATTATTTGATTTTCAATTGTCAATTTCGATCGATTATAGAGCCATGATTTAATAAATAAACAAAGGAAAGACAGGCTCTCATTAGCGTGTAATAATTGTACCCGTGTACTTATTCATTTATATATTAGATTATTTTTAAATAAATAGATACATTCATTATTTTATTGAATGTCGTCTCATGGCGAAAAAAAGTTGAGAAGGGCACACCGAGTCGCATTCAATTCGTTCTTCTCGCGTTAGGACTTTAGAACGTTTTCCTTCTATAATGGTATGTCGCGCGTCATAATATAGTGTTTAAGTACACTGAACTAATAATAGAGTGCATATGACTTAAGTAGTATATGTAAAATAAACATACTTTCAAGTAAACCTCTTTTTATATTATGCCTTTCAGAAAAAATGATACAATTAGGTATATATCTGACTAGGTTTCTAGACGTTCGGAATTGCCCCGGACTTTATCAGAATTTTGTTTGTTGCCTCTTCATAATTAATTTTATTAACTTTCAGATATTTTTGATAAGGTAATTTCACTGTTGTCTGGGCCACGTACCTTACGGTCGTGTCAGGGGGTTTTACATACATACATATATACACTTCTTAGAAAAAAAACTTTAAAAAGCTCCTGGGAAAAATACAAATGGAAGGAATCAACAATAGTAAGCAACGTTAATAGCATTTGTATTAGTTTTACAATATATTTTTTTCTTGAAAATGTGTATTCGAATCCCGATTTGGACCAATTTTTTTTCTAACAAAACGTAATTTTGTGTGTAGTAGTCGCAGTCGCTCATTAATTTTGTTACCATTGTTAAAGATTGTCTAGAATGTCTAGCAAAACTAAAATAAACTTCCTTCGTTAGGAGTTAAAGAAATAACTAGAAAATTTTATGGGAATATACATATACACTACTTTGTTTCATTTCAATCATTCCCTTCTCATATTATTTTTATGCTTCTAAAATAAAAAATAGTTTAATTTTTAGTATTGCCCCACATAAACCTACACCAGATGCGAAAGTGCCTATATAACGCATTCATAGCGAATTTGTGTGAAACTCCGCCTCCTACGTATGTCTAGCCATCTGAGACATAGTATGAGGTCCAGTTGATATTTTTAATCCTCACGGAAAAATGCTTGCTCCAGAGGCGATATCGATAGTACGAGAGCGTATGTTATTATTTAATTTTTCAAACCATTATTTTTTATACAGTGGTATTTTTGTGGTTGTAAAAATGCCTGGTTATAAGTATCTTTATTTACATTGTTCAAATAGAAGTGAGAGCAATAAAAACCCGTAAGGTATGTTGGTTTTATTATTAACATGACGTGAACTTTGTCTCCCAATTTTTTCATAATTAACCGGTGGTTCGTGGGTTTGGGAGGGGTTTGAAAAGACACAATTATATTCTGTGCAACGTTTCGTGTATTTATTTCTACTTTATCAAGCACTAAAAGAAACAAAGCGCATTTGATATAGAAAATAAAAATATAAATTACAAACACATGCTCCTACCTGAACATCGTTAGCATCCGTGCACCCTTATTCCTAGACTCATTGTACAATTATATACACTTTTGCATGCCTAAATGAAACAAAACTATATTGATATTCCCGCACAGCGTTTTGTCAAGGAACTGTGGGGATGGTGATTTTAGTATATCTGCAAATAGATGTTACACTTTTTTGTTCTATTTAAAGTTAAGAGTCTTGACTCTTTGTGTCGAGGGTACGAGTACACTGACGCTTTGAAGGTTGGTTGAAAAATTACATGTTACAAACAGGGGATGTTACATATAACATACAATGTAGGAAAAGAACAAGAGTTTTTCCATTATATCTAATTAATTTTTTGAATGTTTTTATTTTCCTTGTATTTATCTACATATTGCTATAAATAACACTTAAATTTTGTGTGTCTGATCTTAAATTGATAGTATGATTCAAGTATATGTAAATCATTTCGGCTATGTTACGCTTGTATCAGTTAGTTTATCTATCCAGAATAGTAGTATTTTTGAATTGAAAGGTGTGACCAGTGTTAAAGCGATGGGAAGCTAATGCATTTTTATGTTTTTTGTTTGATTGTGGTTTTTACAGTCATTTTTATGTTGGTTTATTCTGTCGTTTAAATATTGTTTCGTTTGTCCTATATACTGTTTTCCGCAAGAACAAAGGATGTTATAAATGACATTAGATTGTTTATCAAATGCTGTACGATCTTTGATCTTTTGTGTCAAACCATTGATGAATGGAAGCTTAAAAAAACTTTTTGTCCTAACTTTTTTAATGCAGATGTTTGAAAAGTTAGATGGGTATTAAATTAAAAACTCTGCCAGAGCTGGAGGTTTGCGAAACCAGTTAGTTTTTAAAGTTCCGTCATTTCTAATCACCTCAACGTCTAAAAAGCCAAGTTTTTTTTCTTTTTCTATTTCAATTGTTAACTGAATATTGGAGTGATATCCATTAGAGCAGTCCAGCCAGAATGCACTCATACTCATTTTCCGGAACTGCAGTGATGGAATCATCCACGTATAAAAAGAACAAATGTACCTTAAAAGGCAGTTTAACCAAAACTGTAGTCACTAGGTCGTTCATTAAAATCTTTGCTAAGGTAGGACTCAACGGATTACCCGTTGCGCTTCCGTCTAGTCGTAAATATATGTTGTTTTTAAAAGTAAAAAAACTAGAATCAAAGCTAAAAGCAGTAATTTCTAAGGATTGTTGTTTAGGTGTGTTGACACACCAATAACATCTAATATAAGCTGTTTTTGAATGTTAGTGAACAACGACAACACATCGAGTGATACAATTTTATGGTTAGGTGGAAAAGTTATTGTCTGCAAGAGTTCAATAAACTCAAATGAGTTTTTTACATTAAAAGGATACGTTTCAGTGCGTGAATATTGATATAGTTTTGTTTCGTTTAAGTACGCAAAAGTGTATATAATTGTTGGAGGATGTGTTTGTAATTTATATTTTGTGCTTGATAAAGTAGAAATAAATCTACAAAACGTTGGACAGAATATAATTGTGTCTTTTCAAACCCCTCCCAAACCCACGAACCGACGGAAGTTAATTTATTATTAACATTTATAATGTTTACGCCTGATAGTAAGTTTAATGGCTTCACGCAAAATATGTTTTCGCAAGTAGGTACTTTATAATTAGCCTAATTTATAGTTTTTTTATAGTATAAAAATATAATAATTTTAGATTTAACAGTTCGCTTAAAGCGGCTGGAAGGGAAGATCTTTTAGAAAAAAGTTGTAATATATTATATTGCAATTACAAAATGTATATTGTAATTACGAGTTATGCCAAGATCAATTTGAAAGTAAATGTTTTGCATTATCTACAAGCGGTCTAAAGCGCCTTTATGATACCGCTATACCGACAATTTTTCCTGGACCAAAGCGCAGATCTGATTTTTTATTCGAAGAACCCCCGAAAAAAGCCATAATCTATCAGGAAGGTAATTTTATTGTTAAAGACAACATTGTTAAAATACCGGTACCGATAATCATATTAATCCCGGTAAGATTGAAATAACCCAACTGTCGTGGCTCGGGGACAGAGAAAATCAAATCTTAGGCGTTATGAAGGTGAACACGATCATCCATTACGCAAAAAGTGTATTATTATAATACGGATAAAATTAAAGAAAATGCAAACGTTACATAAACCAACCTTGAACCACTAAAATGTTTAATCCTGCTAGTAATGGTCTTTAAAGGCATGATAATAATTGGTTTTTATCAACAATAAAAAGTCATTTTAAAATACTGTAACGCAACTATCTACTATAATCTAAAAATTTCGTATTAAGGTAAAGCAAATATTAGATAGACAATAAAATAACTGAAAAAATAGAACAAGTAATAAAACAGTTTATATAATACGTTTGAGCACCCACGGTATACACAAAAAAAATTACTTATACTAACTCCATAACATAATACTCAATAATTAAATAAATCCGCTCAATATATCGAATTGACATACCGACTTGTATTAACAAGACTGTTTCATCCGACCGTTGGTTAGTTTAGCTACCAGCTATCCCGCACGAACTCGCACAGGCTAGATTCTTGTTACTTGTACAATACAGATAATTGAAAAACGTATTTTCTAAGAACTGGTAACATTTATTTGGAAATGTTTTTTTACGGGACACGTAAAAGCAGTTTACGTCGCTTGTCTATGATTTGATTTTGTCCGTTATAGCACGTTATACCAATGCATCGTTTTTTGTCATTAGATTATTTATTTTATCTTTATTTTAGATATTACCCAAAAACCTTGTTTGTTAATGCCGATAAAATTGGTTTTACTTATAAAAAAAATCATAAAATGATGGCATTTTACCAAGTTATTCCTTATTAAAAGAGAGGATATTCTTAATCAAGTAGTTATACAATAAATGTTCAAATATTTTTTATAATTTTGTGTGGAAATAAATATTTTTCTGAAAGTTAAATATGTGTGTGCATTTTTTTAAAACACCAATATAATTAGTTTTTCATTTAAATGAAACAAGATTAAATCAAATTTATATCGCAGTAAAAGCAAAAATAAGGACCTTACAAAAGTAGTAATTCACTTAATATAATACCTAAATATTCCTAACATTTTGTTTCCAAAAAAATTGAATTGGTGCGGGTAGTGCTATTTTTAATTTATTAATAATTTTTAATATCCAACAAAGTTTTTGATGCGGGCCATATATGTATCTCGCGCCGAGGCCAAAGAAAATTGACGCGCTACTTGTCTAGGTTTCGGATCAGGTTTAGGTTTATCTGGGGTATTGCTACAAAAATATGAATTGCATTTTTAACATGTAAGAAATGCTAAAATAATTTTGTCAAAAAACAGAAAATTATTTTTTCATCTGTTGTGTCTCCCTCATTCCCTCATAGCTCAATCAATGCTCAGTTCTTCGCGAGCCGTCACTTGGGCAGCCATGGAGATCTTATGTTTTTTTTATTGACTTCGGACACTCCGCTTGACACATTTCACTGATTTCATCAAAAAATATATAAAAAAGTTTTCTCTGATTAGGAGGCAGCAGTTGAAAAACTGGATAAACGGACACATCCATATTTTTTTATATTTATAATTATGGTTAAAAATCTGCTTTTTGAAACAGGCTGTATACGTTTTAGCAATATTATAATAGTTCTATTTTTAAAATTGAGTTTAGATATCATATTAAACATTATACGCTCCGCCGCCTAACCTGGTACCGATCTGTACAGTGACAAGACAAGAAAAAAAAAGGTTTTTTGCCTGAAAAAAAGTTGTCTGCCTGAACGGAAATTCGAAAACATATACTGCATCCAAATCCGACAATTCTACCACTGAGCCAGGATGCACACACTGAACATTAACAAAACTTGTTTATACCCGGCTTAAAAACGACAAACCAATAGGAACATTGAACAATATGTATAGTAATTGGCATGATCCGCACGTGATTTAAGATCTAAGCGTAGTGCTGTAAAATGAAAATGTTGCTTTTATTTGTTTGCTTGAAATAGGGGGGTATTTCGTTTCCAAACCTGGTTAACCAGTCCAATTGACAGAAAGTAGTCTAACAGCGGTTTCTGAAATTACTTTAAAAACGAAACACCTGTCAAATAATAATGAACAGTTCAGACATTGGTTACCCGACAACTACAGATGTGTCGTTCCCGACTGATCCGGATCTTTATACTGACCCACGGGAGCGGGCCGGAACACGGATCTTTGAAATAGAGACACAGCAAAATGAAGCGTCCAGGTGCGTTTGTCTATGGTTTAGTAGGTTCTTCAGTTCGATCAATGCATCATCATTGTTTGTAGGTCTCGAGTTGGTAGCTGAACCGCGGAGCCGACGACGATATAACGTGATTTTCGGACCGGTCTGATTGATAAGAAGAGCAGGATGATAAGGTTGATAGGTCGGTCGGTCATTAGCTTGGTGAGTGCTTATTGCCATGAACTATGAATTTCTGTATAGCCAGAATCTCGTGTAAAAATTTAATTTGGGGTTGATTAGCTTGTTGACTTCGTAAATCATCGTAAAAACATTATATTACACCAGTCTTTTAAAACTTAGATTTATGTTGTCTGGATTAGATAATAGATGTAAATCTCAATTTTTTTTGTGCGAAGTGTATATTGAAGTTCATATGGCCTTATAATTAGTGATGATAATAGGATGATAGTTAATAAAAAGAAATATAAAAATCTATATTTCATAATAAAAAAAACAAGTCAAAACATAGTTCATGTATGTAAAATTGATTTTCTGGAAATAAATTAGTAAATTAGTAGATAAATAAATAGATAAAAATGGAGACATAAAAAACTTCAACTTCAAAACCACTATAGCAAGACTCTTAAGCCTTGTAAGTTAAAAGTATAATATCTTTAAAAAATGTTATTTCACTTAAAACGCATCCCTGTAAATCGCATACAAGTTTGTAAACAAAACCTAGACTGGTGGCGACCACTCATTTTACTCGCCGCGAAAAAATAAAAAAAATGTTCGGCAGTACTGTCTATAAAACCGATGTTGCATGCTTACAAAGTTTTCAGGTGGATGAAACTACGCATACATACCTATCCAATGCTTAATATGACGAATATGGCCCGCCTATTTTAATGAATTTAAAGAGATCCGAGATCCGGATCGCTGATTCGGGTCTTTAAACTGACCCAGATCTTTAAAAAGATCCAGATTTCCCATCACTACCGACAACCAACAAAATCCATCGGTTGTTCAGGTGACACTGTTGACTGTTATTTTCAGGAACCCTGTTCCGTAAATAACCGACTTTTCAGATAACCGGAACACGGAACACGAAACCGTAACGAAGATTGGAAACACGATACGGCCTTAATTTTGTGCTATTGACCAAACTCAGCTAAGTGGAGTGATTAAATCTCAAACTAATCCGAAGTTTTATAATAAAAATACCTTTTCACTTCAGCTCAATGTAAAAGGTGTGGTTTCATCGTCACAAGAAACGCCTGAACCGTAATAATGCAAACATGCATATAATAATCTAACAAGTAAAATAGTCGGAGAAGATAAATTGGAGCCTTAGCAAACTTTCAACTTTGTGTGTGCCGGACTGCCGGCTACCACTTTTAAAGCCGGCGGCGTCTATCGAGGCAGTACCTCCAAGTTTGTTTTTGTTTTGGTTAACCAAGTGTAGTTTTTATAAGTGAAAATATAATAAATATAAATGTGTTCAAAGACGCACATATTTTTTAGGACTTATAGTTCGTCTAAATCCATTACGTATTTTACTACACCAATTTATTACGTAAACGCTGGTAAGCATACATTTAACCTATATTTAGTTGTAAAGTAAAGAGTAAAGAGTATCGATATAGGTAGTGTGATATCGATATAGTATATCAGTTCAAAAATTATGTACTAAAGGAAATACCGCAATGGCCACATCCTTTATAAGTTAGGTTGGAGTTATTCCATAACTGTTAACTTCATTTAATGAAAAATAATACTGAAGTTAAAAAGTTTCGTTTTTTTTATCAGAATAAGAAATATCAATAAAACAATATGTTTCATATATTTTTATTAAATTGAAAAAATATGATTATTTTGGAAATACTTTGCCGTTTTGGTCTATGATATGTTGCATGCAGACAGTAAATAAACAATATTTTTTTCATAATTCGAAATACACTTTTTTTATTAGACATTTGAAATATTCACGTTCTAATATACGTGTTTTTATGATTAGGTAATTTTATTTTTACACGTTAACTCCCAGATCATTCTTTTGCATCAGTTCAGTTTAACAGCGTCTTCGAGCTATGCGTATGATTGATCCGCAAGGGAACCCCGGTTCTGTATTTCATTATAGATTCAATTTGCATCTAATTTTGCCGAAATTTGTACAGGCGATTATACCGTTGTTTGAAGAAATAACCACTCCTGCATAGCCGCCGCTGAGGGCAATTGCCCCCCACTTTTACTGTTACTGCTCCCCCCGGGAAGTCATTCATGACAAGCATTAACAAATTTGTGCCGCGAATTGTTATCCTAACAGATTTTTTTGTAACTTCTTTCGTAAAAGGAGAGTATTATAAATAGAAAAAAAAATCACCCTCCCAGGTTTTTATAGATTAGGGTCCTTAGATTGCAAAAAGTGGTTTTCACCCTCAATTTTTTGTAGATTAAGGCTCCTAGATGGGAAAAAACATGTCTTCTTAATTCCGTCGGTCTGTGTGAGGGGCATATGGGGATGACCTGGTAACATTTTGGTAAAAATCAAATTTGGCGCAGCAAAGTGACGGCCTAGCGAAATGTTAAAAAAATATTACTAAAAAACCAAATTCTCAGTGACTAGCAATGCTCCTCCCACTTCTTTCTTCATCGTACACGTTTGTCCTAGCTTGCTTAAACTGTGGCAACCTTCTTACATACCTTCACTTATTGCATTTTAGCCATAAACATCACAAATTTGCCGAAAAATCTGCACTGGTCGAACACTTTCTGCATTTAAAAACTTAATCACCGACCGTATTTCACAACTGGGTGGATTTTCTATACCTTTATTCATGTTGACAGCACGTAAGAAGATACAAGTGTGTACAGGCCAAGCGGCAAATTATTACTTTCTGTTTTTCGATCACGGATATGTCCGACAAATTTACATTTTGCTTTTCTTCTATTTTTCGATCCATATTACAACATTTGATTCGGCGAGTGTTATATTGTCCGTGCAATTTTCGAAATTCCGTATTCGTCGTAGCGTCAAATCGTACTTTCTGTACATTTTTATCATTCGGGCATTATAACTCGGTACATTCTTAGAACACACTTGGGGCTCTCGAGCGGTACCAAACTGATCTTATCGTTTTTGGTTTTCCGTCTATTGATGGAAAAAGAGATGTTTTTTTCGAGTTTTTTTGAATCTCCTATGAAACACGATAACTTTCGAAAAAATTGAAATATCAATTTGAAACCTTTAGGAAGCGTTTTTTTGCGGTCTCATTATTATAAGACCTTTTCTTCAAAAAGACCGCCTGTAAGCAAATTATGGTTATCGCTTCTTTAAGGTAATTTTTTTACGGTCTCTCTAAAAATGTAGGTATTGAAAAGTACCATATAACACAAAAGTCATGAGGAGGCAAAAAGGTACACAACTGCTTTTATTTTGGAGCTAAATGTTTCACGGAAAAACTATTTGCATGTAAAGAATTATTTTTTTTTCGTTTGGTCATTTTGAACAGCACCGACCGCCTGGACAGGGATTCGAACACCCATTGGTTGGATCCAAAGCGGAGAACCCTACCCCTGCGCTATCAGGCTTCATAGAAATTTTAACGCGGCTGATTGCAGTCCTAATAAATTACTAGTTTCAGCAAATCGCCCTGCAAGCCCCAAGTAGCGCCACCGTGGTGGGCCGGCCACGGGTCAATTCCAATTCCAATAGAGCGTTTTTTCACTGCACTTCGCAACTTGCCAGATTGCTCCCCGTCCGGAGCTTACTCGCTTTATCCGGCGACCCTCGGAGCGGAATACACTTTATTCCGGTTTGGGGACGTTATCGGTGGGATGTCCGGATGGCGAGCTCTGAGCTCCCGGTTACCCCGCGTATTTGAAATCTTTAAAATTGTTTTATTAAAAACTTTCTAATGCATCTTGGCCACTAGATGCCCCTTGAGAGTACTACTGGTCTCACGAGATAACCTTTTCTTTCAAGCTATCCCCTTACCCCTCGCACTCCCGCCACATAGCGGCCATTACGCTAATATTCTATGTAGAACTGCGGCAGACGAGCGGAATAGAGAATACAGGAACAACTAGGCCTCACACGTTCACAGCGTCTGCTCCCTTTCTAGCGGGGTCGTTAGTTTCCACTCTAAGCGTTTGAGTCTCCCGCTTCCCCCGAAATAAAGCAGCAAAACCGAACACATTGAATACTTATGTTAATAACACAGAGGTCTGCCTTCGACGAGACGAACCGGAAGACTGGGCCACGGGGGTCGAAAAATAGAAAAGAGTAATTGGCACAAATAAGTTCGGGAACAGATTTGTAAGAGCTCCGAATTAGATGATCGGCATCGACAACGCATGTAACGGTCTTGTGTAGTTCGTCCATGTAGCGCACAGAGAATACTTAATGTTTTAGGCGTTCTACATCTGTTTTCAATTAGATCACAGAACACTTTTAAGAGATTAAATTAAATTACATTTTTTTTTATAAACTAGTTTTGGGGAAAGTGATTAAACCAAAACTAAAACTTTTTTAGTTTTCCGTTACAAACACGGTATAATTAACAATATTTCTAGGAAGAACAAATATGATGCAATGGAAAAGTTTGATTGCACAAAACCTGAACTATGGACGAGCATCATGATTTAAAGATATTTGAAAATCGTTGAAATGTATAAAAATGAAAAAATTATAGAAAGAATCCTTTTGTTTGGTTTTAAATATATTTGTTTGCATTTTAGAAAAAGTTTTAAAGAAGTTAGTGATTTAAGGCACCGATATAAGACAGCAAAGAAATGGCATTGATAGTACATCAGTTTAACAAATGAAGACGGAACTTGGACCGTGCCCTCTTCTCAAGAAAATCACATACAAAATAGAGATTAGAAAGCCAGATTGTGCCTGTGCTCTTAATATACACGCGTGATTCGACTATAAAAGGTAATAGAGCAAACATACATATCCTGGAAGATGAGAATCTAAATAATAATTTAATTATTGACGAAAATCCTCAGAAAGCAGAACAGAGAGTTATTATAAATCACCTTTCAGGATCCACACACATACCGAACTCTGATATAAATCAACGTAGGGCAAAACTTCTGGAGACTTTTAATTTATATTTGAATGCAGTCACTACAGTAGAAAAGAAAAATACAATCTCAGGCAGAAAATTATTTTCCACCAAAGAACGACCAAACTAACAAAAACAAACTTTAAGTTTAAGCTACCTTCTGCCCATGAAAAAAATCAATCGTGCGGCTTTTATTGGATAATAACGTATCTAAATAGTGAAAACCCTTACTTTTAAATTTGGTTATATTCTTATTAGTAAAAATGCAATAAAAACAAACAAACAAATTCCTCTCTTACTTTGCGGACACATTTGCCTAATTCAGAGATAATACTGTATTTAATTATTAATGACCGAAGTTATAATCTATCCCCTGCCTTATCAAATTTTTATAAGAAATGTAAAACCACATTTTTCGATATCGCCTTGTAACACTTTAAAATCCTCACCCGTTACTACTTCTTAAATTTATTTATAAATACACATTATTCTACTACTTTTAAATTTAATTTTGTCCTTTCATTTCGTATTTTTATTATTTTTTTATTATGTTACTCGTTAAAAGTATTAACACACTACTATTAAATTTAATTATGTCCATTCATTTCGTGTTTTTATTATTTTTATTATACTACTTGTTAAAAGTATTAATAGATACACTTATTCCACTTTTTCTTTTCAAAAAGTAGTTAAAACATTTCCCTCGTATGGTGCATGGCCAGCCACACAAAATATTAGCAAAATTTACGACTAGCATCCTGACTAAAAGAGTATGATCGACCTATTTCGGAGTTCCCACAAATCTGTTCCCCAGACTCTTGTGTAATTGGCGGCTTAGCCTGTAGACGCTAATACCACAAGATCACGTTCAAAAACAGACCAGTCACTTGTTATCCAAGGCCTTATTATTTGGTAATGGAAGCTTTTCTGACCAGATTTGCCTCAATCGCGCCATTTGCGTAAAACATATCCGAGGTTGGAACTTTGTTGGCAATTCACGTTTTTTCATTAACAGCAGTACACAACTGTAAAACAAAACATTTAAAATACTGCAGCTTTCACGTACAGGGTGGCCCGTTTATTATGGGACGCTACCTTATCTCGGAACCTGTAACAGTAGAACAAAGTTAAATACAAAAGTTTTTTGGATTCACATAAACATTTAAACTATTACATTTTTTATATATTATTATACATACTGTTTGGATTTTCGTGTACAAATATCAGCTTCCTAATTTTAAATACAAAACCCTATATATTATTGCAGATTCAAATAGGGCTCTTTAAGACAAATTCAACGATATATAATAATATGTGTCTCTGATTCACCGTTTCGGATTTATTGTCTGTTAACCTCAGAAACGGACTGATATGCAAACGCTGAAAGTTGCTTAAACACTTGTGCATACTCTGTGAGCGCTAAGGAATAAACAGCTTTACCCTTTTCCCCATATAGTAGCTCATTTTTTATTACGAATTTTACGTATCCTAAATCTTCTCAATTTTTTTAAGTGGAACACCGTTTATATTAACATAGGTCTGAATAGAGTTCTTCGAGACAAGTTTAATGATATATAACAATAGGGGTTGTGATTCACTTTTTCGAAATTATCGGTGGTTATCTTCAGCTAATAGCCTATTTATGTCTTATCATTTCATTTTTTGCACACATTATTTAAAATTTGAGTATTTCATGTATCATATGTAATAATGAGGCAATTATTAATAACTTTTTTTTTAGATATTTTTACAGTGATGCCAGATTTTTAATGTTACTATATTGTAAGTCGACGATACAAGAAATTTAGGAATCTAGAAATAAAGAGTTTTACCCTTTTGGCCATGTAAGCTTAAAATTTAATAACAATAAATAATTCGCAGTTTTGCCAAATTTTACGTATAACAAGGAACACTTATCCATTATCATAAATCTGAATAGAGCACCCCAAGACGAATTCAACGATATATAACAATGGGCTGTGATCAGTGGCGCACCGAGGAAAAAAATTGGGAAGGGGGGTTGAAATAATCTAATAGAGAAAAAAACCCTAAATCCGAAAAAATATTTTATTTCTTTTCCTTTTAGTGCTCTATTATTAAACATTTCGGGGAAGGGGGGGGGGGGGGGCTGGTTTCTGACCACCCAACCCCATAAATTTTTTAGGAATTAATTTTCATTTTATTTAATTAACAGCCTATTTAATAATTAATATAATTATTTTAATTGAAACATTATATGAAATTTCAGTATTTTATCTTATGCAACAATGAGTCCATTGATTAAACACTTTTTTAGATATTTTTACAGTGATAGTTCGTTTCCTATGTCACTATATTGTGAGCCGACGATATTTTATTCTGTATTTATAATAAAGGTTAGGTTATGTATTAATTATAAACAATATTACTAGCGCCGTTCTGATAGGAATTAATTACCTGATTTATTTATTTTTGGTCAGCATATAGCAAATAATAAAGCAACTACTTTTCATTAATATTCATATTTAAATTATTTATTTATCTTTAAGAAAATTCTTAAAACTGCGAGAACTAATTTGTTTTAATAGCACATATAAACACATATAATCGTAACTAATGCTTACTAAAACAACAACTAACACCATTTTGCGCAATATACGTTGTGTAAATAATTGTTTGTAAGTATGAAAAATTTTTCTTCGCAATATATCCTTAAGTTCATAATGTAAAGGGTAGAAGTAATACAAGGATAAGAATGGTACACCACGTGATTACGCGGTTTTTTTAAACTTTTTTTTCATATCTATGTTACATGTCAAACAAACTGACACATTTTAAAATTTTGAAATCAATTCTTTTCTATTATTTAATGTTTTTCTCTTACGATCGGCGCACTGATGAGTCCCGATCTATACTATGTGTCTATAAAAACTTAAGGTAAATGATATAATTTCTTATGCTTGCTTAAATAATATTATTTATATTATGTATCGAAACATTCCGTAGACAGACTAGTCTACATGTTGAGGTATGTAATTATATTAAATATCTGCTTCAATTAATTTAAAGTTAAATATTTTTATTCAGTTGCGAAAAAGCCAAAAAAGATTTTTGTTTGTCAATCTAAACGCAACAAATAATCTGAACACATTTAAAAATATATATGGTGTTATATTTAAAATAAGGAAGTTGATACTTGTCCACGAGAATCCAAACACTATGTATACATAAAAATGTAATATTTTAAGAGTTTATGTGATTCCAAAAAACTTTTGTATTTAATTTTGTTTGCTACATTTTCATGTAGACAGGCAACTGGCAATATTTAGGATAAGTTAATTTTTCCTACACCAAGATGCCATATCGCTACAGATATTTTTTACACTAGAATGGAGATCATCACGGTATCTGCTGTTGCTACAATCAGCGTACATTGTAACATATCCAGATCGTATATTCAGAGGTAAATCATTAATATACGTTATGAACAACACTGATCCCAAAACTGAATCTTGTGGGCATGGGCGTCGTTTCGATATTTTTTAGGGAGGGCAATAACATATCCTATTTAATATACATATTTTATTAAAAAACTTTAAATTTTAATTTTAAATTTCTCCGAAAGGGAACGAAAAGGGTCTATAACTATATAGTTATAGAGTATGTTTTTACCCGTCTTAAAGTACGAGACGATCGTTCGCTAGAGCAAGTAGTTGGTGGAAGTGGCAAAAAAATCTTGAAGCATGTCTGAAGGCACGGATAAAACTCACATTCGTTTGAGAATAATTCACTGAAATCTAAGTCACATTCAGATAGCTCCTTACATTTCCATGTAGCCACCCACTTTGTATACCCAGCGTCAAAATTTTCTAAACCGTATTTTTCAACTATATCTCTTATTTGATCTGGTGTCAACACATCACTATTTTTATGTTTTTGGATGTAGACAAGTACTAGAATCTTCGGAAAAACCGGATTTAAGAGACGTAATTAGTGCGGAATACCTAGATATGATTTAAAGACAGATGAGAAAAACTGAGTTAGCTTTTGTTCTAGTCTGTGAATTACATGAATGATCTGTCAATATGTTTTCTAAAGTTGTTCTTATCTCGAAAAAAATTTCTGAAAATATCTGTAAAAATTTATATTTTGATGTACAACGTGTTTTGCGACAAAAGATGATTATTTGTTACAAGATTTCTTCTTTCATGGGCTATCCCGAAAAAAAACGCCCCTCCCAAACGACGCCCATGCTTGTGGCATACCCAGCTCCAGAGACTTTTCATCCGAACGTACCCCATTATATTTAACAACCATTTTTCGATCAGTGATATAAGAATCTCTCCAGTATAGTATAGCGAATGCCCACGTTACGAAGTTTGTGAACTAAAAAGTCTATTTATTATGTCAAATGCAATGAAGAGATCAAAAATATCGTTACTACATGTTTTCCTTCGTCAATCTTTCGAAAAATGTAATTTAAAGAATAATAGAATGCAGATTCAGGTGACTTATTTTTAAGGAATCCATTCTGAACTGAATTTATGCATTACATATATTTTTTATAAAATCTTTGATAGAGTATTAAACTTTGACGGTAGTTTTCTATGTTATCTCGATTATTTTTTTGTAAGCCAGGATTACCTTAGTTGTTTTAAATATTTCAGGAAAAACACCTTCATTAAAGCTACAGTTTATTAAATCTGTAACCAGCTGACATTACATTTGTCAGCTGCTGTTTAATCTTTTTAATTATTTTTACATTTAAATCATCGAAGCCGGCCGAGGTTTTATTTTCAAAACTTAAAATGATGTTAAGTAGTTGATCCTCTCTGACCGGGTCAATCACTATATTTACGATAGAATAGGGAATAAGTAAGTAGTACTTCTCCATATATACTGTTGATATATCTGTTTTAGTTGACACGGTTTATCCAGCTCTGAAATAATCTCTGTATGGATCAAATTGTTTTATTTTTACCATCTGAATTCAAAATTTTATTTTTGAAGAATGACTGGTTTTATTTATTTCCTTTTTGTATATTTTATTATACATTATTATTTTTATAGTTTTTAGTTTAAAATGCAGATTAGCCAGTTGGT
This sequence comes from Kuschelorhynchus macadamiae, assembly GCA_030620095.1. Lineage (NCBI taxonomy): Eukaryota > Metazoa > Arthropoda > Insecta > Coleoptera > Curculionidae > Kuschelorhynchus > Kuschelorhynchus macadamiae. The sequence continues at coordinate 302,493 of JAUTXW010001428.1, read as the reverse complement.
TTTTATAAAGACAAATTTATATTATACCAGCTATTTACTAAGTGTGATTTTTTAGATTTGATGTTTTTATAGGGACAGCAATAATTTAGACAGAATATTATAATATTGGGTCCATATTTCATTATTTTTCAAAGAAAGATACAAAAAACAACTCAACTGCTGTGACATCACCTTTTTAGAAACAAGGGATAAGTTTTCAGAAAGGTCTCGACATATTGGTTTATATTTTGGTTCGATATCAATGTATTTTTATTAATATTTACATAAGATCTGGTTTACCAGTTTGAAATTAAAACAATACCCAGGTGGCACCTAGTTGAATCTGAGGATTATTTAATATACCATAATCCTTTTACTCCCAATTAGTCTGTAAAGTATGTCCTAATTCGAACCAAACTATCAAACTATTACTGTGAAACAAACTAAGTAAAAAGAACCCCGAAAGAAATATTTCCCCGGATTTAAAACGTCATACGTTTTAATAAAAAAGGAAGATATGAATGTGTATTGCGAAAGCGTAATTGCGGGCTACAACTGATCAACGTAAAACACTTTTTTAGGGTATATCTAAAAAATCTAAAAATTGACGAAAATATTTTTTTGTTAACTTTGTGATGCCAATTTTTTCATCAGTAATTCCGAAAAAATTGAATTGAAATGTGTTCCTTAAGTTGTTATATATAAAAAAACACATTTGTATTAAGTTTAATCCACTAAATAAATAACATTTCTACACAGTTAAATCAAAATAAATTTTACTATATGCAAAATTTAGAAAATTTAACTGAAACTATTTTTCAATGAATTTCCTGCGATGTCCTTTAAAGTAAAATGTTTTTGTTACGAGAATAGTTACCGTTTTTAGATATTTCTTGCACATGTTGGTTATTAACCAGAATTAACGTTAAGCTTACTTGAAGTAAGAAGTCTTTTATATAAGACTATACAAATTTTAAAATTTTTCAACCATTCCGAAAAGTCACAATTTTTTTCTCCTATTAATACAATACTTAATAAAATTACAAAAAATATATGGATATATTTTTGAAAAATATTTTTTAAACCTTTTCTTAAGTTTTTCAAAAGTCTACATCACATACTTTGTTTTCTAAATATGGTATCAATTATCCTTCATTTTATTAAGGCTTACAGCTTACAGGGAGCGTACAGTATGCACGAATTATACGGGATATTTTATAAATTAGTGTCAATGCTAAAATCCATTTATTATCAACGACCTGTATAAAAATGTTTTTGTTTAGTATGTTTCTAGCTACATAAACAAAAATATATGAGGTGTTTTTCTCGGCGTTAAAAGACTTTTCTTTTTGTATGCAGGCCAAGCGTTTTTAAAATTACCAATTCAAAAATGTTTTTCATATACATTTGTCTCCAAAAATCGTTTACAAAAAAATGTTCCATGTGACTAAAACCTAAAACAAAATCATACAAATTTAAATTGATGTCTGTTCTACGAAGCATTGAAATATACTTAATAACAATTAGTCTATGTCGATGACACTAATTAATAAAAAACTTCTTTCTCGGCACCATACTTAATTCAGGCAAACTGGTTCTAAATATATTAAAAAAATTAATGACAATCTATTTAAGATAATGTGTGTTGGACAAATGGTTGAAAAACTACGGGTTGATGTATAAAAAAACATACATATTTCAAATACATGTGATATTTTTAAAAATTTTCAAAATTTCGAAAATTATGTCCAAAAGTGTTTTGTAAATTATTGTATTATTACAATAAACAAAAACTAAAATATGTTTTTGTGAATTTTCGGAAGTCGAAATTTTTTAAAATATCCATAGTCTTACTGTACATCGGGTATGAAAGATTTGTTTCTTCCAGTAAGGGTTACATATAGACGTGTTAATAACTAACAACATTTTCAAGAAACGTCTAAAACCCGCAACTCAGTTTTTGTTCTGGTTACGATAATATTTTACTTTAAAATTGGCTTCTCCTACTTATTAGGTCAAATAGTTTATCTACGGGACATTCGAGATAGAAGGGAAAGGATTGTATTATAATAACCCTAAACTGTTTCAACTTCTCTCTCTCTGACGACGTCATAATATTACACCATATTTAGTAAGCAACCAGGCTTCTGATCATTTAACATATAATTCCAATAAATTTTTAAATTTTCGTCACATTTTTTTAGATCCCCACATTGGTCATCTATATAGCTCTGTAATAGCGGATGCCTCTCAGAGGTGGACACACATTCTTAACAGGAATGCGAAAGTGAAGTTTTCTACTGGAACTGACGAACATGGGACAAAAATTCAACGAGCAGCGAAAAATAATCAAAAAACATTACAACTGTATTGTGACGGCATATCATTTCAGTACAGAAATCTAGCGGACAAATTCAGTGTTGGTTATACTGATTATATAAGAACTACAGAAGAAAGACACAAAAGAACAGTTCAACATTTTTGGGTAATACTAAACTAGAAGTGTTATTTAAAATTTAAATGTGTACAATAAAAATGAAAAGGTTTAGTCAAGTGAACCATTTGCATGGTTTTGAGAGTGACCAAATGTTAAACATAAGATGTCGTAAATTCTTCAATTAATGGAGTATCCCACTTTCCGTTTGCATGAGATCAAACTGATTGAGCTTCGGTGGGCGGAAATATTGATATATTATCTATGCTCACTAAAATTATTGGTTGTTTACGTCCCTTATTTGATAATTATTCTTTATGTACATTCTTTAAACTGCAATCTTAATAATGCAAAAGTTTCCGTTTTCTTGACATAAATCATATTACATCACCGTGTTAAATACTGCTGTTTAGCTATAGTTGACTGTATAATTTTTTATACTTGTAGACCTACTTTATATTTCTTAAAACTGGTAAATACAGACTTGTATTTTAACCTATACACTTTGACACAAAAACAGGGCATTTTATAAATTCTTGGTTGCATAGGTCACCTCAAATTAAAATATTACAATGGTTGCACGAACATAGACATCAATTGACAACAAATCAGGATTAAATACTGGTGTTTAGCTATAGTTTACTGAATAATTTTGTTTGTACTTGTATACATAATTTATATTTCTTAAACCTAGTAAAAGCAGACGTGCAGATATTTGGTTTGTCGTCCATAGAAACACACGACCAAAAAATCTTCACTTGCTAAACGTATCTTCCTTCCTAATTCAACACACTTATTTCGTATTATTGTTTCTAAGATTATATATTTCAACCTTCTAGAGGGGTAGGCAGATTTGAAACAGACGTACCTTCTTCCTTACTTCATATGTTTCTATGATATGGTTAAAGTAAAAATTTTGGCACTTGTGTGGAATGATATGGGTTTAATCGTATTTTTTTGAATTCTGTGTATATACTATACGCATATGTTTTCAATTTTAAAGTCCCATGTTAGGTGTTTTCAGTTTTTAAGTCCCATGTTATGCTTTTCAAACAAATATCTAAGAATTTCATTTTTAGAATCGTTTGTCAGAGAAAGGCCTCATATATAAGTCGAGTTATCAGGGTTGGTACTGTGTGCCCGATGAAACATTTCTGAGTGAATCACAGTTAAAAGAAGTCGTGAAAAATGGAGAAAACATATTAGTCTCAGCTGAAAGTGGACATCAAGTAGAATGGAGCGAGGAAGCCAATTACATTTTTAAACTTAGTGCCTTTAAACATGATTTAGTTTATTGGTTGAAGAAAAACGGTAGGTACCTTTTAACTTTGACTTAAAATCGTGTATCAACAGTAAGCCTATGGTTTGTTGACTCGTGGCAAATAAAGCATTTTCGAGATTGTTTAGCTACTAAATCCTCTATTTGTATTGCTATCTCATTGTCTTCTAATTACATATTTTTTTGCAATAAATTCTCTTTAATTAGTCCAAATCTTTTGCGGTGAAGCATTTCTAATTCAAGTCTTTTGCATTTTACTTCTTGTTTGGATTATTTATAAGTCTGAATATTCTGGGATTTCTATTTCTAATATCAAACAAAGGAATTTTCCATTTTTAAATTTTAATGTAGGTAATTAATAAAATATGAAATAAAAATAAGACTAAATTAATTTAAATTAAGGGAGCTTCACGAAATCTGACAATAAATTAATTTTAACAGTTTTAAATCAATGTTAAATAAGTAGCAATTGTTTTTCCAAGGTCTCAGTTTTTTTTGGTGATCATGGCCTACTACTCAGGGACGCGCGCCCCCTGTGAACCCGCCGTCGACAATTTTTGGAAATATCACAGATTAATACAGATACCGCACTTTCGTTCGGCGCGCAAATCATCACATAACCTCAATTTGGGCGGAGAATCTATCAACTCAGCAGCGTTGGGTCGGCCGGAGACTGGCATTATTGTTTCAGACATAGTCGTGTGCAGTGGTGGCGTTTTTAGTTCTTCAAACCGCAGGCTACCGAAGTAAAGTATACATTAAATTTAAATATTTAAAGACTTCTAGAAGTCAGTGGTGTATGGTGTGTGTGATCCCAAACACTGCAAAAGTACAAGCTACAAATGGGCTCATAGCTTTTTTAGATTTCCCAAGGATATAAGAAAATAAGTTTTTTTTTTTAATATCATATAGTTTCTGACATATAATAATAGTTTGTAAAAACTTTAAGACAGATGCCAAAACAGCTCTAAATACGCTGTAGCCTACGCTATACTAATTCATATTTTAAAAACAAGTAAATAAACTTCTTTACTAATTGTGTACGTGTTGTGGGAGCCCCTGATAACAAAAGTGACTTTGTAGAAATCACAGACAAAGTAGCGATCGATTGATCGATACGCGAAGTAAGTGAGAACGTTCACATACATTTCTTCCGTGGCATCGCGTTATTAAATGTAGGGATTTTTTGAGATCGCGTTTTTAATCCCGGGATTTTCGAAAATGTAAACTGATTCGACATTCCGATACTGAAAGCCTTAATTGCAGGAATTATTTTTTCACTTAATATCTTTTAATTGATTTGTCTAAAAATATTCAGATTTGTTATTATTATTATTGTTATTACCTACTAATAATGTTTTTACTTCCCTCGTAAAAGGGAAGTATTGTAATCGTGAAAAATCACCCTCCACAATTTTTTCAGATCTTTACGTTTCAGGGCCCCTAGATGCCAAAAAACATGTTTTCTCTATTCCGTTGGTCTGTCTTTTCAATTCAATTTACTTCAAATTTTGGTAAAAAATTAAGGGTCATATGGAGATGATCTTGTAAAAATTTGGTATAAATCCATTATGGCAAAATAAAATGGCGGTTAAGTGAAATGTTAAAAAATTATTACTAAAAAAGTGCTTATCCAGTTTGTCTCAAATTTTACACAAAATTTAAGTATTATGTAGGAATCAACTTTTAAAATTTTGGTACGAATCCAAGATGACGGAACAAAATGGCGGCTTAATAAGTGATTTAAAAAGTCAGCCTGAAAAATTATTTAATAGACTGATTTCAAATTGTATACAATAATTAAACTGTGGAACTAATTCAAGATGGCCGAATAAAATGGCGAGTATAATAAATGTTTGTAATCGTGAAAAAATTACCCTCTCAGGTTTTACATATCTTGAAGTTTTAGCGTTCCTAGTAACATTTGGTATGTATTTAGCAAAACAAAATGGCGGCCTAATAAAATATTTAACAAATCAGCCTGAAAAAACTACTTAGACTAATTTTAAATTGTGTGCAAGCATTAAGTGTAATATAGAGACAAATTGGAAAGGTTCTGGTACGAATTTCAGACGGCGGAACAAAATGGCGGCTAAATCAAATATTGGTTCAAAATAAGGGGTGTGTGTCTATGTAAAAACTACTTATTCAAATCAAGTGTGGCATAAGTAGAAACTAATAAAACATTGATTGGAATCTAATATGAGGAAACATAATGGCGGCCCAAAAAGTGTTTGTGAAGACAGTATATATGTGTTGCTAAATGACTATAAACCGAACTAAATTGAGTCACACTTCTCTGTTCCTAATAAAATGAAAGATTCTTAACGAGGGAACTTCCGGGTAAAGGAAATTTACCGATTTTTAATTATTATTTGCCTGTCATGTAAATACGTATAATAAAATTTTCACTCACTGGTTAAATTGTGTTTTTAACAAGCTTTTGTCAGTAACGCACTAAGGGGTACAAAATAATGTAAAGTTGTCGAAATTAATTAAACGTACATGTTTCTTAAAGAAACGAAAAAGCCAATCAAACTTTTTTTGCATAGCCGTTGAACAAAATATATTTTAAGAAAAATTCATTATTTTGTACATTTTAGAGAGTTACTAACAAAAGCGTGTTCTCTAGATATATTAAACCTTACTTTTTTATTGATCCGAGGAACACATATGGTTTTATTTATGTTAGCGTTAAAACTACTATTTATTATCTGATCTTCGAGCAAAAAACTGGGTCATGGCTTGGAACAGAGAAGATCTTTTGGTTATAATTAACGATATGCATACAAATCAGACGTTATGTAGCTTACGCTTGAATCATCCTCTTACTTATTTACGGATATTACAAAAAATGTAAATGAACAGAAAAACTGAATTTGCTGACCACAAAACTATGAAAATCAGAAACATAATATTCCATTTTTGTGATTTGAGAGAGTATAATAGTATATAATATTTTCGTTGTTTACACGCACGCTAATGGCAGAAGTAAAATGAATAAAATATGCGCTAAAACTCCTTCTACATGATACTAAGACACAAGTTCAGCGATATAACTGATCTAACAATAATATTAAATTTTAACATTGCCCTTATTCTTTCATACTTAAAACTCAGACAACTCTGTATGTGCATAACTACTATGTATACACACAATCTTTCAATATATTAAACTTGGTTAAACATTACTCACAAAATATTTTAATAAGGTCCTGCTCAGAATAAATAAAAATAGTTCTCCGCCGAGCTAATGGGGTTCGATTAAAGACGTTTCTAAATGAAAATTCCAAGAGTGCGGTATCTGATTTATTAATTTGTGGAAAATATTTTATTCTCAATTCATTCAGATAATATAGATCAAGAAATTCTAGTGCGAAAATCTGACAAGATTGTCAAGGTTGCCCGTTATGTTTATGACATATTGCAAAAATCTGTTTTTTTTATATATATACTTTTCTAAACGACTGGGGGTATTGAAATAATATATATAGATACATATTTTTTAATTCCTTGGTCTGACCTTAAACTTGTACAATGGCAAAAAATATCCTACTATAGGTAATAAAACCCTCATTATAGAGCTTATTGGTTATATTCTTCCAATTTGCCTACTGACACTTTAAAAAGAATATATTCTGGGAAACATAGAAGGTATTATTTCCCTCTTCCATCATCATAACGACTCAATTACTATTCAGCTAAAAACGATGTTCAACCATCTGTTTCAAAGCCCTCAAAACAAGTGTAGTGAGATCAAAAAGTTCAAAATATAGTCCCTAATAGACTGTTCTATTCAAATAATAAATATTGATGACATTCAAGTGATTCAGCAATTAAACCAAGCTTCTCCTCAGGTTGATTATGTGCCAATAAAAATGATCGAAAAAGAGTTGAAAATTCATATAATATATGTTATTCAAAATATGTATGGTGCCATGTTCTTCCAATACCAGTCACAGAATAAATGGCTCAGAATTGAAATGCAGTTTGTGCAAAAATCAAGAAAAAATGGAAACGTAAAGGACAAGGTGTGTTGAGCAAAAACACGCCGCTGAAAAATGCTCGAGGCACCCAATAAAAAAGTTAAATCATCTTAAGTTTCTAAAGTATTGGATCCTAAAAATGCATTGGAAGCTATTCTGAATTTCAAAAAATAGCGTTTATTGCATTGGATTGAACCGCTGATTTTCACGAGAAATAGCATCGTCACTGAAATTCCTGTCGAAAAAATTATTTCATTAAGAATAATATTTTTTTTTCTAAGTTTGATACACAAGGTTTTAAAAAATGTGTAAACCAAGTATTCTGGTACACCCGGTAAATAGAACTTTTAACATAAATTACACGATATAACAAAAAATCACCCTCCGCGATTTTTTACAAATCTTTGCGTTTTGGAGTCCCTGGACCCCGAAAAAACATTTTCTCTTATGTTCATCCATGGTCTGTCTCTACGCGGCATATCTCAATAACTACCTGTCCAATTTACTTCAAAAGTTGGCTCAAAAACAGTAACAAATCAGGTACATATCCAAAATAGCGGAAACAAAATGGCGGCCAAATAAAATAAAAAAATCAGTGACAGAGAGGTAAACTGGTAAAGTTTTAGTACAGATCCTGCATGTAAAAACAAAATGGCATCCCAATAAACTTCGATCTGCCTCTACAAATTTTTATAGATAGATGATGGGTAGATGGAAAATGTTTATTCTTTTAATCTAAATGAATGTTGGATATGACGTTAAATAGATGGTTTATCATACATTCTTATATGCGTACGTGTAAACACGATTTAGGATGACTTCGAGCTTGACAAACAACACAAAAATGTCTAACGTATTAAGTACATGCCAACATACATTGTGATATCTTTCTCTTTTCTTCAGAAAACGATTTATTATAAGACATGTTGAGGATTCAGGTAAAACCCTTTTGCCAGAACTTTCCTCGTAATGAGCTTTGCCTGTGTCAAGTCAAGTGAAAAGATTCTAACGCGGGAAATTACGGGTGACTTAAAGCAAAACATATTATAATTGTCTAATTTAACCCTGTACTTTAAGAAATGAATTAAATATTTTAATCATTTTATTATCCAAAACTATTAATTAGGTCATTATTAAAGTTCTTTCCCATTGATTGCACCCTTATTGGAAAACCTGCATTCGGAGCAACACAGGTAAATCTTACTTGCCGCACCAATTGTTTTTACTACTGTAAACGGACAAAAACATTACGCTTTACGCAAAAATATTTGTATTACTACGCTGAAATTTGTCCTATGGGTAAATGTTTGAAGCGATTTATACCAAACGATTTTTTGATAAAGGAATGATAAAATATTATCTGTCATTCCAGCGAAATAATTATTAAAAAAGTAAATTCTTCTTTATACCATTATAAGACATTAATGTACCGTAACCGTGTGGTTTGTGAAAAAATCTTGATTCGTGATCATTGCTGAACATGTAGTTTTCGTTAGTGGTACAAAATTAAAAAAAAATAAGTATTTTTGATTAATTTGTTATATTTGTTGATTCATAAGCATTGGTTTTCTTTTAAATAAATACCGTAGGGTATGTTTAATTATACTATTAATAACACTAAAGTATCAACATAAAGTATATTAAATACTGGAAATAACAAATCGCTGTAAATAAATAATATCGATCGGCACTGACATCGAACAATGCTATCAAGAGACTGCTCCACACAAAGGATCGTCGTATCTCTTTCTTATCGCCGACTGCAATTTTTACTCCATGGTTGCGTCATCGTTCGTAATCTTACCTTGAATTGTCAGGATAAAAAGATTAAAGGTGCTTTCTCAGAATTACATTCATTCGGCTAATAGAATTAAACTGAAACAAAAAATACTGAAACGGTAATAAAACCGTAGATAGTAAAAGGATAAGAAAACAATTATAATAATATAATTATTTAATTCGTCCTCGTATTGTTTTGATCTCACTCTGAGAAACTATCGCAACAAATGTTATCTTATTAGAAGGACAGTATTGCAGTCCTACACTCTTTGGACTCTCGTAATAGTCCTATATATATATATATATATATATATATATATATATATATATATATATATATATATATATATATATATATATATATATATACACATACATATACACAAGTATAAAATTCATGTAGGTTGTTACCCAATACTTTCGTTAATATTATGGGTCCCTTGCCTCTAGGTTCAAGCATTTATTAGCCTGAACAAAGATATATTTCCCAACCGTAACTTCGTTAATAGGGCATACCTTTTAACCATTGTTAGCAACGCAACGTAACATTCAACGCGCGTGATCACTTAACTGTTATTCAGAGAGAAATGTAACTATATACATATACATGCTCACATACATACATACATACATACATACACATACACACAAATGTACATGTAAACAACGTGGCTAACGTTGCTTACTTATAACAATTAATAAGTGACATCGTAACCAATCATACGTCACATCGTAACACATTTGTTGTAATTGTTACCGACCTAGGATCGTTTAACAATTTCGTATAGTGACGCTTCCAAGTCTTGCCGTTTATTGCATGTGACCTTGGACGAGAAATTAGTCGCTCATACCTCGTGGGTGGTATCAAAGAATACAGACATACACACAAATGTAATTGTAAACAACGTGGCTAATGTTGTTTAATTATAATCATTAATAAGTGACATCGTAACCAATCATACATCACATCGTAACCCATTTTTTGCGTAATTGTTGCCGACCTAGCATCGTTTAACAAATTCGTATCGTAACATAAGATACAGCTAATTCACCACTGCACCACTTTTACTGCTTTCAGCCAAACAATTTTAATGAAGGCGTCCCTCAAGCTTTGAGTTGAAAATAAATGAATTTTTATTTTTAGAGACAGTAATGTTCATATCAACGTCTTTTGTAGAAGCATTTATATTCGTAAGGTCCATTCTTTCGGCAGGGCTTCTGCTGGGATTATCAACCTGTACCATCTCTCTCTATCGCACAGTCAAATTCTTTTATCGAGAACCACCATCAAGCAATTCGCGGATTGAGTTCTCTCTTCATCAATGGGTCACGTAACGAATCGTAATTCATAACTACTTAGAATTTGTTTCTTAGCAAATATTTATATGCTGGAGCCCTTTCATGCAGCAAGCGTTTCTAATTCATGAGAGAGATAATTTTGTTCCCCGGGTAGTTGCCTGATTGAAACAAACCACCTCTCTAACTTATTTTATTTACGTCACATATTTCATCCTTTTCATCCCTTCGTCCAAATATGCGATCAGAACAATTTCATAACGATGTAGTACTAATATTCGGTTCATAATTGCTGGGAGGTAGCAGGTTCGTTCAAGTGTCCAAATGGCATTCTTATTAACTCGTATCAGGCGTAACAAATGTCGTTTCCACTATAGATTCGTCATCTATTGGATTCAGTAGTAGCCTGAAGTCAGATCTAAGCTTGTAAACAATTTCCTACCTTTTTTTTAATCCCGAAGGTTGTCGATCTTCAGTAAGAAGAAGCTATCAAGTTTTATGTTTTAATCTTATTATACAAATTATTGCATACCATGTTCCTAACTATTCCACGTTTAGTGGTTCAGTAAAGGCCACTCTGTACAGTCGATAAGTAACAGGTGTGTTATTTGTCAACGAGATCATAATTTTGGTTGTATTCGTTTTTCTAATTTCATTTGATAGAAAAGTACTCTTGAGATTCATTAATTAGCTGTTTGCAGCGGGATTTAGTTGGCCTTTACTGTCGCCAAAAGTAAAGATTCTCCTTAGTGGTATAAATGGTGTATCTCTATCTCGAAATTTGTCCCAAATTATACATAAAAATTAAGTGTTATATAAGAATGGACTGGTAACATTTTGGTATGAATCCAAGATAGCAAAACAAAATAGCGGCCCAATAAAATATTAAAAAAAAAAACAGTCTGAAAAAACTACTTTTTAGCTTAATTTTAAATTTTGTGCAAGCATTAAGTGTGTAGATATAGTATAAGTATAGTAATAAAGTTATGGTACCAATTCGAGATGGCGAAACAAAATGACTGCCAAATAAAATGTTTAAAAAATCAACTAAAAAACTTCTTCTTCTTATTCAATTGACTTAAATGTGATATAGGAATAAACTTATACGAATTCATCATGACGGATCAGTATAGCAGTATTAAAAAAATCAGTGTAACAACTAATTATTCAGTTAATTTTAAATTATGCCAACAAATCAAGTGTGGCATAGGTAGGTAGAAACTGGAAAAATGTTGGTACAAATCCAATATGATGAAAAAAATGGCGTCTAATAAAATGGTTTGAAAAGGCACTATAGGCGTGTTACTAAATTACTATGTACGGAACTAAATTGGGTCACAATTCACTGTACGTAATAAAAGGAAATATTCATAACGAGGGAAGTTCGGGTAAAGAAAATTTACAGATTTTTGAAATTGTGATAAGGTACCCATGCTGACATTTAAGTAAATACATTGTTATATTGGATTTTTTTTTCAATTATATGCTCGATGGTGCTCGTAAGATCGCAAGCCTTGATAAATTTATTTGACTTACTTGACTCAATTGTTTAAATTATATTTGCGATTCATATTCTTATAATATGTTTCGTAGTTATTTAATATTGCAAGAATATACAGTTTTAACATATTTTTCAATATTTGAATTTGTTTTTTTAAATTAACAAATGAATAAAAATACCATGCAGAGAATAGTCCCATTAGTACCTATTTCTTTTTTTACTTAATAATGAACAGCAAAAAATTAACTAAACTCATTTTTTTTCCTCGTAAGAGGGAAGTATTATAATTGTGAAAAAATGTTTGCGTTTTCGGGTTCCTGAACCACAAAAAAAATGTTCTCTAATTTCCGTCAGTCTGTCGGTCTTAATGAGACATAGCTCAAATACTACTTATCCAATTGATATCATATTTTGGTTAAAAATCAATGGTCATAAAGGTAAGAAACGGTACAAATCACTAAGAAACTACTTATCGAGTGGACTTTGCGCAAAAATAGTGCGATATAGGGATAAACTGGTAATTTTCGTGTGTAAATTCATTGTGGCGGAACAAAAATATCGGCGTAATGAAATTTTTAAAATTCATTATCAAAAAAACTACTTATCCAATAATTGACAATTTTGTAAAAAAATCAAGTGTTAAACAGGGATAGACTGGTAAGTTGTTAGTACGAATCCTATATGGAAAAACAAAATGGAGCCCTAAAAATGTTTCTAAATTCGGTAAAATTCCATTTCCTGGAATAATTTACTTTTTTAGGTTATGTAAATACCCAGCTAGTACTAAAGTAGCTACAACTGTTTCCACTGCTACTCTTAAGAGTTTTTGCGTATTTATTACTAATAATCCTCCTATATATCAACAAACACTTTAGGTTACACGTTTTTAAGTATTATATGTGTATTTGTTACTGCGAATAATACTTTATAGTAATTTTCCATGTAAAGTAATTACTAACTAGTGCCAAGCAACTACTTAGGGAATTGACTCCAAGGTCGTCATTTCTTTTCCGTGACATAATAGTAATTACTCAAAGTTACTGTTTCTGATCTGTATACCAAATTACAACTTTTAAGTATGAGTACCTTCTTGAACTTGCAGATATTACTCCATTACGTTCAAATGTACTCCTATAACGTATTACTATAAAGTAAAACGAGTCGTTGCAGAGTAGAAAAAGTTATCGTCTACTGCTACTTTAAACTGGCTTAGAAGTAAGAATTACAGTAATTATTTAGTACAAGTAAACTATTACCTCTTATACTTTAGGTTCCGGAGATAGGGAGCGCTGGTACGAGATTCGGTCGGTGATTTTATAAGGACAGTGGCAACAATAGAGTAACCAATTTTTGATTGGCTCGGCCATATTGCTGCTAAAATCGTTTTGTTTACTTTTCGCATACGCACCTCAATTTGAGGTAGAATAGCTCTCCAAAATTAGGATAAAAGAAACTTTATTTTGTAGGCCTTTTTCAGTACATATTACATTACTAAATTCACTTGGCAGACAACTCTCATTAATCGCTTGCACAAACATTGTTATTTGTTAAACATCTAAATGAAAAAGTAAGTTTGTACTATATAGTTCGAATAGATTATTAAAGTAAAACATTAACATAACCCTACATTTACAACTGACGCTGATAGAGGTTGTCAATATAAAAGTAGATTAATTAAGTCATATTTTGCGAAAAAATAACGATAATATAGGTGGCCCCATTTAAATCTTTATAAATTTTGCATCAATTTGGCGGGTGGGCTTCTATTGTCGCCACTGTCCTTCTAAAGTCATTGTAATTCGGTCTACACTCGTTCAACAAAACAACCTAAAGCGGTATTTTAAAGAAACAAAAAATAAAAACGAAACAAAGAGTATGGTTATGATAGATGGCAGAATTATAGTAGTGACTCAAGTACCGCAACTCTCCGTATGCTACGACACAACGCATTAAATTTTAAAGAACCGGCGGAATGTTCCCAAATCGTAACCGCTTGGCAATAATATACAGTATAGGTTTAAAGGGAACTTTGTAGATAACTTTATTCGTACTACCTTAGTGTTCAAGACTTCAGTGTAATTGGGTATAAGTGACAGTTGCCTATTTAAAGAATCCAAAACTATAAAAACGTATGTGAGCAGTCGTAGATACTTGATGTTGAAGAAATATTCTCAGTAAAGAAATGCAGCCAACCTAGAAGTACAAGTCCAATAGAACGCCGCCATTGTTTATTTTCATCTCCCCTATAAATATTTAGCTATGATGTTTGTTTTTGTGAGTATAAAAATTAAAAATGCATACAAATTAAACAGTATGTAAAAAAAAATCACTCTTTATAATAAAATATTTAATGATAATTACTATTTAAACCAAAGTCCAAATTATATTTTTGAGATTTAAATTAGCCAACATATTTGACCAAAATTTATTGAGAACTAACGAATTTTAAAGGCGCGTAATTTTTTTACGACTATCATCAGCATATTCACCACAGAAATTGCCTGCGTTTTAATTTTAGGTCCTTAGCATAGCCAGAAAACTAAGTGAAACGAATGTATCTTACCTCAAATACCAATAACGTATTCTATACGTTCTACACCATATTCCCAATTTGAGTGTTTGTAGTCGCTATTAACTGTTTTGTTTGTATTAAAACGAACCATATATATTTTTAAAACGGATTAAATAAAGACAGAAATAAGAAAGTGACGAATATGGTGAATTATTACTGTTCGGCTACTTAAATGGAACTACACAATTCCGTACTATCTACGTAATAATCAAAGTAACAGTTACATGTTATTCACAAAATAGTTACGTGGCGACAGCAAGTTCCAGTTACTTCAATGAAAAGACTTGTGATAACAATGACGTATTCAGGGTTACAAGGCTACTTAGGTAATGTTATGAAAAATAAATAAATTAAAAACCTAAATAAATTGGAATAAATTACAGTTTAAAGAATTTAAAGTTATTACCAAATAATTATATATGCATATATAGACTGTTTATGGTAAGTAGTTAAATTCTGTACGAGGGAAGTTGTGGGTAAAAGGGAATGTACTGATTTTTATAAAAATGTGTGTATTTGTTTCTTTTTTACTTCCCTCATGTGGGAAGTATTATAATCGTGAAGAAATCACCCTCCGATATTTTTGCGTTTTCGGGTCCTTGGACTCCAAAGACATATTTAAAGAATACTCTATGTATACGCGTAAAGAAAAACAGAGTACTGAGCACCAGTTAAAGACAGTGATTAAGGTTTCTTGAATAACGAGATTATTTTCTAGCAGTGTGTGACACTCTAAAACAAATGTAGAGTCAATCGCATACAGGTTAACCTTCACATGAGGAAGTGCGGTTGCAAGGTCGTTGATATAGAGTAAGAATAGCAGAGGTCTCATTGGTTTCCAGGAAGAATCCACTGTTTCATTCCCCGTTTTTATTCGATATAATGTGATCTGTCTCTTAAGTAGGATTTGAACCAATTTGCTGCATGCCCTCTTACACCATATCTCTCCACCGTGTTGGCTTAAAATGGATTGGATGAATTAGAAGTAAAAAGAATAATAAATGAACTTACAGCAGCAGCTTTAGCTTATGGTTTAGATAAAAAAATTGGAAATAGAACAATTGCAGTATATGAGCTAGGAGGAGGAACATTTGATATATCAATAATAGAAATAGATGAAGTTGATGGAGAAAAAACATTTGAAGTATTATCTACAAATGGCGATACACATTTAGGAGGAGAAGATTTTGATAATAAATTAATAAATTATTTAGTTAGTGAATTTAAAAAAGATTGTAATATAGATTTAAAAAATGATTCTTTAGCTATGCAAAGATTAAAAGATGCATCTGAAAAAGCTAAAAATAGAACTTTCTTCATCACAACAAACAGAAGTAAATTTACCATATATTACAGCTGATTCATCTGGTCCAAAACATATGGTATATAAAATAACTAAATCGAAATTAGAATCATTATTAGAAAATTTAATTGATAAAACAATGGATCCAATTAAATTAGCTTTAAAAGATGCAAATTTATCAATAGATAAAATTGATGATATTATATTAGTTGGAAGACAAACAAGAATGCCTATGGTTCAAGAAAAAGCATTTGAGTATTGATTGATAAAGTTATAATCGCCTCTGAATTAATTTTTCAAAAGTTATTGCGAAACATGAGATAAGAGATATGTGTTTGTTGTTCGCAGGAATTTTTCGCCTATCTTTAGAGACAAATTAAAAAGCTGTTTTACTAAGGGCTAAAACTTGTTTAATTAGAATTCCCCCATTAGGAATGTTATATATATATATATATATATATATATATATATATAATATATATATAATATATATATATAATTAATATATATATATAATATATATACTAAAAATCGATAAAAATGCGCTCTCACACATCTTCACCAAAAGTTCTTGGCCGGAAAACATATATGTATAATAGCAGAAATATATAATTTCTGCAGGTGCAAAACGGCCTAAAAGAAGAATTGCTTTCGATTATGTCACAGGGTACCCTCCTGCGATCATGATTTCTGGGCCTCCACCCTCATCAGGCAGGCTTGTACCCAGGGAGATCTGAAATAACAGATTGCTCGATATGACAAAATCGAAAACGAAACGTCTATCATACTGAAACAGTACTACAAGTTAAACGTAACATTTAGCACCACCTATCGGGGCTCCGGTGATTTCCGGCTGCAAACCCATAGGTAATTTAAAAAGCCTGCACTAGCACCATCATGCGGAGATAGTATCTACTATATCTATATATATATTTATATATATATATATATATATATATATATATATATATATATATAAATGCCATATGCAATATACAATTTGTGCAAAAATCATGCAAAGGATGTGAGTAAAACAAAAAAATTGGGAAATCAACATTTCTAAGAAAGCCAAATTAGAGAGTAATGAGGTGAAATGTAATTATATTTTTTTTTTGTTCAAAGTGTGGTTTTTAGGTAATTTAATGGTCAATTAGTCGAAAATGGATAACATATGGACAACTTTTTTATTTTTTAATCTAAGCGAAAAAGTTATTCTTCATTAAAAGTTTTGCTTCTGAAAAATAAAATTAAAATTTAAAAAAGAATGTTATTTTAAAAGGGTTCGAACTAAATACAAAAATAGAGGCTTGAAAACAAGTAAAATAGAAATTCCAGCTTTCGAAATAGCTAAATTAAAGAGCGTGCAAATACCAGTGAAAAAGTTTTTAGGAGTTTAAGTTATTTCAAATCCGAAGGGTTTTAGAAGTTAATGTTAATCTGTTAATATCTCAAGGGCCGTACGGGGTTGGTTAAATTAGGGCAAAGTTGTGCAATTTAATGTCGAATAAAATGCAAACTTGGTAAATTCCGACTATTTCTGAAAATTTAAAATTCATGATAAATTTACAAAGGACAATTTTAAAAATTCTAAATGTGTGAGTGCATGAGAGGGCTTTTTAAAAATTAAATAAAATATCTAAGTAGATATTTAAAAAAATGAAGTTGTTGATCAAACATCGAAGACGAAATGTCGGATTTAAAATCTAGTAGACTAGATCTAGTACACCATCTTTTAGAGGAGGAGAAGATATAAAATTTATTTTATAATATCTCTTCAAATGCAGCCTAAAAATAATAAATGACGATTTTTTTTCTTTTTTTTTACGAATATTTTCGGAAGTATCCGGAATTGTTCAAGTTTGTCGGTATATTATTCGACATTATATTGCACTAATTCACCTTAATTTAACCAACCTCGAATCTCTTACATTTTTTAAGATGTCAGTGCTATCACTTCGATTTTGTAACATCCTGTATTTAAGAAAATCCGCATACTTTGTCTAGTAGTTAAATTTGAAGACCTAATTATGATATCGAATCAATTTGTTAAAAAGTGTATAGCAAATGTAAATATTTAGTTTTGAGTTGAAAATCAACTGAAGCTGAAAAATATAAACACACTCGTAGCATTACTAGCTGGGGGCACTGAGGTACCTGATACTACCCTAGACCAGACAAAATTTTACATAAATAACTTCAAAAAGTAATTACTAAATAACACCTGTACTTAAGTATATTGTACCAAACATTTTTCAGAGAAAACATATGTCTTTCTAGTTGTGACCCTCCTCTACCATGGTCTGGTTACACTACTGAACGTGGGAAGGGAGGCGTTTAAGATTTATAGTGCTGCACAAAAAAATATAAATTTTTTTAGGAAAATGTTATGTTTAATTGAACTAGAAATAAGCAAAAGTCTTATACTACAAAATATAACGGAAGGCTGTAAGCTTTTAGAATTAGTAATGAAACAGTTTAGTTTGCAGAAAATTAAAAACATACATTACATTGACTCAATTTTTTACTCATGATTTGTTTTTGAATAATCTTTCTTAAAGACTATTTTTATATGAAGCTGTTTGAGACAAAGGAGCAGTAATAAAAACATTTTAAATAAACAAATTTTCATCTTCTTACTTTTTTCCAAAAATCAAAAGAGAAGGAATAATCCGTATTAACAGCTGCTTATATTTTTATATTGGATTTTTTCTTGCGTTATATGTTTAAAAAATTTGTTAGTCATAGGAATGCGTACTGGAAAAAATACTTTTCTACATAAACAGGATCCTTTTAACTTATACTAAATAATGTACTAGTAATTAGCGTCTCTTTTGTTTTAGAAAAAACGGTTGTACCTGCAAAATTTCATAAAATTTTGTTGGATCTTATACATTCCGAAGACGCATTGGCTGATATTTCAGTATCCAGACCGTCGTCAAGGGTGTTTTGGGGAATTCCTGTACCAGACGATGATGAACAAACAGTTTATGTTTGGCTAGATGCGCTAGTCAACTATCTTACTGTCGCCGGTTATTCGCAAGTACCCGATAGTAAATTTAAAGAGTGTTGGCCCCCTGATGTTCAAGTTATTGGCAAAGATATTTTGAAGTAAGTAAAAACACTCTCAATATGCTAATAGTGCAGAAGTATTAATAATACATTTTTGCAGTGAGTCCGAAAAGTGTGGGCTAAATCTCGCGTATTTGTAAATATAAAAAGATTAAAATTTGTAAGTTGTGTACCACATCAGCATTTTCGGCTGTTCAATCTTTTTCACCCCTTCTGGGGTTGGCAAGAGAGGTTGAACTTTTTTGAATTTTAAATGCGACCTTATAACGAATGGAGACCTCTAAAACACAAAGATTTCTGCGCAAACCTGCGCAGTCATCTCGACCCGTTTTCGCATTTCAGGCCTCATGCTAAGACAAATATCAGTAATTTTGTGGTAGTTCTTGTAGATTATTTGGTTTGATAATTTGCAAGAACTACAACAAAAATGTTTGCCCTTTAGTGTGATGCCTCAAATACCTCAAAATAAGGAACTTTGAAAGTGGACTTTCTTATTACCAAGAAGTTAACGTGGTCATTTTCAACATCTTCTAATAAAAGAAAATTAAAAATAAATCTACTACTGGAATTCTCATTTCAACAACTTCCCATTCGAGAATGGGTCGAGATAGAGACCCCCGGTTTAGGCAAAAACGCTTTGTCTTTTAGATTCCTCTAATATAAGGTTAAGTTCGAGGTAGGGTTGCATTTAAAATGCAAAACCCACTTACGAAAAAAAACCAAAATTATTATGCATCTCACTGCATAATGATTTTGTTTATGTGTTAAAACCTTCAAGGGTACCAAATTTCTATTTCACTTCCTTCACATTTCAAATGTATACTATGTAAACATCAGCCCAAATAAGTCCACTGCTAAACATAGGCCTTTCGTAATCTATGCCACGCGCTTCGATTCTGTGCTACCAGCATCTAGTATGATACTGTTCTTCTGATATCCTCGGTCTGTCTAGTTGGAAGACGCCCTATTCTTGTATCCTTCATGTCGCGGCTTTCATTCAAGAATTGTCTTTGTCCATCGGCCGTCGGTTGACTTAGCCATGTGCCCGGCGCTAGTAACAGATGTTAAACTGTGAGCTGTCGATATTTATGCATTGCTTGTTCTTTAAAGTCTTAAATATGACTTGAGTATAGCAACTGGAAATAGCTTAATAACTTTAATGATCACTGGCTGCCTTAACATCAGTTAACTTCCAAAAACTTGAAGCTGAAAATAAATTGACAATAATGGCGAAACATAAGAATGCATATTATTAATGTTTTTTTTATACCTTGCCAAAAACCACCTTTTTTATAAAATTTTTGTCAGAAGGCTAAGAAGAATATATTTACAAATTTTTCTGTTTGTGTGAAAATTTCAAAAACACTCAAGTTTTAAATTTTAAGATCTAATAATTGCACTATAAAGTTGTACATAATATCGAAGTATTTTGCAGTTTTCCTATTTTGATCCTATATGTTGCAACCGATTTATTTTAAGGTTTCATGGTGTATATTGGCCAGCATTTTTATTAGCAGCGGATTTAGAACCACCACGTCGTATTCTTTGTCATTCTCACTGGACAGTCAATGGAGAGAAGATGTCCAAGTCGAAAGGAAACGTGGTAAATCCTATGGAAAAATCCGAACTTTTCACTAGCGATGGATTACGCTATTTTCTGTTGCGGGAAGGCGTTAACCACAGTGATGGAAGTAAGTTTATTTTTAATTCATTCGGAGGCGTAAATATTCTCGAAGCACAAAATAATTTTTGGATAAACTTATTTGCATTTAACGTGATGGAGTATGATGTAGTAATGTATCATGCAATATGTGTCAGATCTATAAAACGTATCCTACACATTCTTAAACCACCTAATATTTAATTGAAATTAATTCTTTATTTTTAGGTACATTTCGGTAGTATTCTGAAAAGAAAGAAATATAATTTTGATTATAATGATTTATGGTTGCAAAAGAAATATAAATTAGACAGTCTAGAAAAAGCCAGCCAAAGGCAGCATTTAGGTTCACTGAAACTCACTGTGCTATCTAGGGGTCTTTTTATACTAAAATCCTATTTTTTTTGTTAGAAGAAAACCATTCTCTGGGGCCGTGGCTGTTTTATATGCTGGAGTTCTACTTAGAAGTAGGTTCCATATAAAAAAACATTAAGAAAAAAATAGTACGAAATGACATACAAACACGTTTTTATTTAACCTTTTTTTTTTACGGGAAAAACTGCCAAAAACCGAATTCATGATACTATGTCCTGCTTATATTTTTCATAAGCCTAGAAAGAGCATGTTACAATCTATAGGATACAAGCTTAAAGCAAAATTGTATTAAAATATTTGCAATATTAGCCCAATCAAATTAGATTTTGACTTCAAAAAAATTCCGACTAAATTGCATTTTATGGAGATCTTTCTTTTGATGTGTTTAGTATTCCTAAAAAGTTTTTTTTTAAAGGGTAAGAGGGTACGAAATCTAGTTTTTTTTTTGCAAATATCTTGAACAGTATACAATTTTCAAGGAAAATAGTTAGGGGCATTAGGAGCAAGTTGTCCCTTATATTAATCCTATGAAATTGCTTATGTATAGAAATAAAGAAAATACATTTTCCCTGTTTTACGTGTTTTAAAAATAATTAACATATTTTTTACGGGACTCTCGTATTCTCTAGAACAATCCTGTATAGTGGAAAAAACGATTTATAAAAAAAGAGATAAAATAAATTTGACGTGTTTCACGTTTTTTTTAAGTAACCGGCTAAAACAAAGAATATTTTCGTTTTCTGGGGACTGCTTATATCTCTAGGATCACAAATGCAGACACTACCCACTTGATGTAGGAAATGCCAATCTGATTAATTTTTTTTATTCTATTTCTGGTTATATTGTTTTCATTGGTGATATCAATATAGACTTTCTCCGGTATACTGCCAACACTAAGCGACTCAAGCACGTACTAGAAGCCATTAATCAAATTATCTTTGAACCCACAAGAGTTAATCCTTCAACAAACAGTGCTGATTGACATGACATTTACTAATAATTATTTACCAGTCAAAAAAGCACAATCGGTTTACATTCCCGAATCTTACTTATTTTTGGTGTGTTCCATGTTGAGAGCACTGATAGCAATATATAATATGCAAATTCCTGTGACTACAAAAATATTAACTTAGACAGATGATAGTGGAAACATTTAACAGTTATATTCGTGGAAATGCCCTTCTTCGCAAAACGAAATTTAACAACAAACCTTTTACGCTTTGCATCACAGATAAAATAAAACAGGGACATCGAAAGTATGTTAAACATAAAACACCTGCCTCATTTCAGTACTACAAAGATTTTAGAAATTATTATAATTAAATATCTCAAATTACAGGCCGTGATTTTTGGAATAATGCCAAAAAACCCAATGGGACGTGTTTAGTACCACTACTTGTTTGGTAAACATTACCAATAATATTCTTCTGCCTGGCGTTGCTGGACCACGATACTGTGGATCAAGACATGTTACGTTCCAAGCCAAAATATTGCGGCTTTTCAGACTCTGCAGAGGGTTTTTTTAAAAGTTATGTAAATGACCGATATTCTTGTCTCAATCAATAATAATTCTCCAGCCGAAACATCATGTTTCATTCCCAAGGCTCAATAATTTCTTCTCTTCCGGCAAGCTAGTATATGAGAATGTTGTCCGAAGGCTTACTAAGTAAGTCTCAGTTATAAATTGACCCGCCGTGACCCACCCGTGAGGACGACAGAGGTATCAATAATTATAGTCCAGTTATTCGAGATAAAAATAGGGCATTACCTTCGAATTCCTTCGGAAAAGTTCTATTTTTTTAAAATTTGTAATTAGGCTTATCTTATCCTCTAGTTTAAAAGTTATGTATGACCGATGTGCGCTCTTGGTTTTTAAGGAGTGAAAACAACCCCTTATAATAAAACAATTTAAAAAATTCGGATTAAATTAATATTTAAATATGTAAAATAAATATTATTTAATATTCATGTTCCAGAATGTATGTTACAACGTGACGTTATGACGAAACAGAAAAAAAATAGTTTGAAATGTTTCAATGGGTTATTTTTAATGAATAAAATCCTTTCACCGTTTATCATGTAATTTATGATTTATTTCAACCCTTAAAAATTAGCCCTTATAATTATACAAATACAAAATATAAAAAATACAAAATAATTGAGTTGTGTCAGAATGACAAATAATATTACCACACATCAATAAAGTAAAATATGAAATTTATAAAATAAGTCTAAAATCAATTAACACTAATTTAAATTATTTACGATTACACACCTAGCTTAAAATAAACTACCGAAAAAAAAACAGAATAGTTCTACAGGTTATAATAAACTACTCCTATTATAGTATTAAAATAATATAAAAAAGACAGTACATGATTTACATATTACATAAAATTGGAGGTTAATTCTTCTATAATGTACGGCGTTGTTAAAAACAGGTATTGTTTGATTTTTTCTTTAAAATAGTGGCATTTAGTATTCTTTACATGTACAGGAATTTGATTAAAAAGTTTCACAGCAATACATTCTGACCTACTCTGGCACATTCTCAAATCATTTCTACCCCATTGGTTTAATTTTTAATTTACACTTAATTAGCTCCTTATGAACAACAAATTATAAAATTTCGATCATTGGTTTTGAAAACATAAGCAATACAACAAATATATAGGTATGGTGAAAGTGAGACTAAAATAACATCTAGCGAACCAAAAAAAAAAATTCTTTCAAAATTTGTATGTTCATGACAAAATGACTTTTGACCGCTTTTTGACCTAGCCAGATCACTGCGGCAGCGTGGAAAAGGAAACTTGTTTTTTAGACAAAAAATCATTGCAAAACATAATTACAAAAAAAAATTATTCATGGCTCATGGCTATTTCCTTGTAAAGTGTGCATTTTTCGAGATAATTGCTAAAAAGCAGGAATTCACCCCCTTTTACCACCTAGAAAAACACATGGCTCAAATCTAAGGTATCCAACTTAATCGCATTTTTTTCGAAGTTTTGCTTTTTTTGTGACTAATTTTCCTGACAAATAGATAGGTACCAGGCATACTACTGCATGCTTTGTGTTATTTTTTGTTTAGATGTTCTTTAGTCTAAAATTTCACTTCTCTGACATTTTGTCTTTCATAAATCAAAATCGTTTCACAATTCGGTAGAGCAAATAATATTCTAGTACTTTAATTACAAATAAAAAAGTACTAACATTACAAATAAAAATCTTTAGTCTTTACCGAGAAAAAACTTACTAACAAAAGTTATTGTAGACTTTGGGATTTATTACATTTTAGAACGGCTGCACTCTAAACAGTGAAAGTGAAGCCGATCGGATTTTAGTTTTTCAGTTTCCTGGTATTCTGTGTATACTTATTTTCATTTTTTTTTTTTTAGATTATAGCCATACGAAAGTTACCAGGTTGTTAAATACCGAACTGGCAGATACCTTAGGAAACTTATTAAGCCGGTGTTGTGGCAAAGCTTTAAATCCAGAACAATTATTCCCAAAAATACGTCCACAAAATTTTAGTCGTATTTCTTCTTTAGATGTTACCAGAAGATTGTTGGACCATCTTGAGGAGCTGCCTTGTAAGAAAAAATGTTTTTTTTTGTTCATAGATACGATTTTGTGTTGTTTTTTTTAGACATATTTTCCTATAAAACTTCTTTGGTTTTAGATATTTGTGAAAATCATTATAATGAGTTTAATTTCTACAAGGTGGCAGACGCAATAATTGCTACTCTACACTCGGCAAACTTATTTTTTGAAACGCTTAAACCTTGGGAGTTGAAAAAAAATTCTGATACTATCGAAGATCTTAACGTGGTTCTGCATCTGGCCATGGAGTCTCTTAGGATATCTGGAATACTATTACAACCACTGATACCAAATATCAGTGAAACTTTGTTAAATAAGTTAAATATTTCAAAGGATCAACGATATTTCAATAATTTAAAAGCATTCTCTTGGAAAACTGTAGACTTCCAAACGAAGTCATTAGGCGCTGAAAAAGTTGTACTATTTAAGAGAATACTTATTGCTGACGACAGTGTTAGTAAAATTCAGAAAGGATCAATTGTGTCATAATTTTTTTAATAAATTATTAAGAAAAATGTATGCAATTTAATTATTTCCTGGTGCGTATAAAACAACTATCATTTTTAAAAATGGCATATATTTTTTACCATATGATGTCAGTCACTTTGGTTGTTTTGGTCATAGATCAAATATAATCTAAACCAGTGGCGGCTCCTGAATATAAGAACGGGTGAACCACAGGCAGGTAGGTGGACAGCGCCGCAAGCAAAAATTGCGAGGCAGGCGAAAAATTTTCGGGGTGCCACGTCCAAAATGGCTATTTTTTAGTCTTTTTATGATCTTAAGTATCCATAGCTTTGGAGCGTTTTTTAATAATTAGAAGAAATAATATGAATTTATAAGATTTTAAATATATTTTTTTGTTCTTAAAAAACAGTATAGGTACATATATCTTAAAGTTAATTTCGATTCGATTCAATCGACGCAAAACTGCTTCCGCCTTCGATGGTCCGAGCGCACTAATTTACATTAATTCTATAACAAGCGCCTGCAGCAGCAGTTTATACCCCTCCTGATATTCACCATTGCGTTGCCATAGCAACTACCGTAAACAAATCTAAGCCTGAAAGCCGGCGTGCGGGGGAGTCTGATGCGAAATTTATTACTGCTGCTCAACGGGTCGCTTTTATGAAAAGGTGTTCAGTGCGCTACGTTTTTAAAACATTATTATTTTCTGAGCGTATAACGCAGTAGTTTTGATAGAGAATAATGGTATAATTAAGTAAATAATGTGAATTTATATAAAACAAATTGCATTTTTATCCTAAAAATATACACCATAAAATGCTTAATATTTTAAAAAATATTTTTATTTTTAAGTAAATTGATTTAAACATATATTAAAAGTGTCTTATTTATGACTTTAAATAATACAAGTTGTGTAAAGGATATAACCTGAATGTGTGTTTTTTGGAAATATTTGATGATATTATGTATGAAAAGCACTCCAGGTGTACCTGTTTAATTTTTTTTTATTTTATCACCCTGCATTTAAACAACTAAGGCCTTTCGAACAAATGTTTATCTGAACTTTTAGTTCTAAAATGAACCAAAAAAATTATATCCTAAATTTTTCGCAATCATAATATTTTAGAGGCGCCTCTGCAAGACTTTTCTTGGAGCCCCCTCTGCATAATTTCTACAAAAAGTAAACAAAAAATGTCTTAAATTTATTAATAGAAACCATAAAATCACGAACAATATATGTAGGTATATGTAAACCAATATGTTAAATCATTTCAATATTCCTCTGCTAATAACTGAGCTTTTTCCGAAATTTCTGAGTCATTTAAATTAACAAGTATCTGAGGGTTTAAAATTGAAAATGTTAAATAAACTATTTTAAACGCAGTAAATCTTTTATCTAGTTGACTTACTATATTATTACATCTAATTATGCATTAAGTGTTGTCACTTCCAAATTATAAGGTTAATATTCAACGTTATCTTATTATTATCATTTCCAATGTATCTTATGGTTACAAAAATTGCGAAATCCGTGATTTTTTTAACTATGAAAAATATTTTATTTGAATACACTGTTTAATTTGCGGGCCCTTTCGGCACGCCACTGGCCAAAGACGTGGCAGTACAAATTTCGGGTGAGTGGTAAAAGGGGTCTATAATACATTTTTGCAAAATGTATTATAGCCATTTCATAAACATTGCTTGCGGCGGAGCATTTAAAATGCGAATTAATGCTAAAAACATTTGTAAAAAATCAAAGCACTATAGCCGACACTTTAAAAGAAAATGCTAAACTATATAAAATACATTTTAACGAAAACGTCCGATTAAATAGTCTATTTATGTGCATGGTAATTGACGCAGTTTTGTACCTTGCAAAACAAGAGTTAGTCTTCCGCGGCCATGGTGAAAGCAGCGAGTCAATAAATAGGGGGAATTTTAAAAAGCTTTAAGGTTTATTAATATCGAAAAGTTCCTAAGAACTAAAAGATCATCACAAAAAAATTAAAAATGTTTTTACTGGTGACTCGAAAACTATTCAAAACGAAATAGTTAATTATTAAATGAATTTAATTGAATGCATTTCTGATTATTTAAATGATCATGTAAAAAATGAAATAATGAACACACAGATTTTTTCTGTGCAAGTGGATGACACCACTGATATTACGCAAACCTCCCAGTGTTCCATAATTTTAAGAAACGTTAATTCAGTACCTTCAGCAGCAGAGAGATTATTATATTTTATAATGTCAGCTCCGATAGAACGTCGGAGAATTTATATTCTTAATTGGATCAAATTTTGGACCAATTTGACTATAAACATTAATTAATGGGGCAATGTTACGATGGCGCAAGTGTGAGTCTCGCCATCTAAATGGCCTTAAAAAAAAAGAAAAAGCGCCGCAGGCTGTATTTGTCCTGATACAGCAAAGTTTAAAAATATTTCTAAATGTCGGATTTTTTGCAAGCCTAGTGGTATTCCCTCATTTTTTCATCACTCAGCCAAACGAACGTATGCTCTTACATCTGCATCTACGAGGTGTATACCAACAATTACAGAAACTCGTTGGTCTTCAAATTCGAAGTTAGTAAATGTGATTGTTCAAGTTGCGTTCTTCAAAAAAAATCGTTTGGCATTAATTTTTGCATATCCAATATAAAACGCTGTCGTGAGCAAATTCTATTACAGAAATAAATCATTACAAACGTGAGCTTTCTGAGCTTTCACCTGAAGAAATTAGGGCTAAGTATAGAACCCTTTTTTATGAAATATTGAACCACATTTTAATGGGCATGACACTAAGCTTTCAAGAATTCATTTTTATGTTTGGCAGATTCTGCTAAATTTTCCGAATATAGTTTAAATTTTCCGACTGGCCCGTTTGAAAATTTGTTACAGTTATATGGGGAAATATTTTCAAAAAGTCAACGACTTAAAAATGAGATGGGTCTTATTTTTGCGAATGACAGTAATTGGAATATATCGCTGCAAGAGCAAGTGAAAAAAAATAATGAAAATAAAGATATTTTAACCAAAGTATATAAAGTGTGTTCCCTTATTTTGACAATACCGCCGACAAGTGCTTCAGTGGAAAGAAGTTTTCTTTGCATCAAACGTGTAAAAACTTATTTAAAAAATACAATATCTCAAAAAAGACTTACTTGTCTAGGCAATATTTCAATTAAAAAAAAATGTCTGGAGGAGATTAGGACAACCCATCCATTTTATGAGGATGTTATAAATAAATTTGCTGCTATGAAGAATAGGAGAATTGATTTAGTATATAAAATTTAGGTAAGTCGTAAAAAATATTCTATTCATTCCAATTCAAAAATTCTGGAAAAAAAATTATCGCGATATTTTCTTGCTTCATATATATATATATATATATATATATATATATATATATATATATATATATACAGTGTGTATCAGCCAAATGGAATAAATTCGATAATAAATAAATGGGGGCGTGTTCGGAAAAACGCTTGGACCCGTCGATTGGTATTTTTAGTTGCTCATTTTCTCCAATAAAAACTTTTTATACAGGGTGTGTCCTGTAACAGTGGTCAATGCCAACTTTCTTATTTCAAATGCAACACCCCGGATATTATTTAATTTTTGGATTCTTTAGGAAATTCTAAACATATTTTATGTTCAATGTCCTATACCTATCTTCAACTATTTCGGCAATATTAAGTGTTTTCAAATTTATTTTTATTTTATTTATTTCGAATTTATTATTAATAATGAAAGTGGCTCTGGTTACTGAACTATTTATTTGATTACAAAAATTCGCTACAACACACTCAATACTTATTTACCATTTAGGTCTTCATATTAAGAATGTAAGCAAAAACCATTTTAGCATTCCTTTTTATTGATATGGAACAAAAAGAGCCAGTTTTATTTTATTCCATTTGGCTGATACACACTGTATATATATATATATATATATATATATATATATATATATATATAACAATATAATATAATATAGACCCGAAATTTTGTTGGCGCGATGCACTTTTTTACAGGAAACCTAACAAAAACTGTTTGAAAATCTGCTTGCAACATGGTATCACTGTCCATAAATATGGCAATTGACATTTAAGACTTGACAATTCCCTTCTATATGAGAAATAAGTTGTTATTTTTAAATGTCATTTTAGAAATATAAAAAACAAAGTATATAAATTATTTATGTTTTATTGGTAATGAAAGCTAGTGAAAACTGTTTTTTAATAATTTGTAAAGGCTCACAAGCATAAAACTTCCTCAAACGATGGTAAACTTTATACAAATGGGATCGGAAGAAGGAGAATAAACAGAATTCTTTTTGGCGATTATTGGTAAAAAAAGTGAGAAATGTTACGAGTTTTCACTTTAAATTCACTCTTTACACCAAAGGCTATCATTTAAAATTAAAAAAAAAAACGAGAAATACATGGGTTCGTTAACGACACAAGAACTTACATATAATATAAAGAAATAACGGGGATTCGGCCAAAAAGTCTATATAGTACATTTATTTTCTAATAGCCAAGCTTTCGAAATAATTCATTTCTTCCTCAGGGCTCTATAATATTATAATTATCAGATAATTTAGGACTTTTTTTACAAATAAAAAGTTCTTTTACACTAATTAAGACGCGAAGATAATTTTGAGGGAATTTCCAGAAAATATAAAATATAAAATTGGTTAGATTTTAACTACTAAAATTACATTTGACAAGAAATAAGTAATTTAATATTCAATAACGATTTTTTGGTTCATTGTGAACTTTTCTTTATGTATTTCGGTCTTTTGCTAGTATTATGATCGTTTATTAAGTCTTACATCATTTGTATGTAATGCAATTCTATAACTTAATCTTTGTTTTACTTGATTTTAAAAATTTAAAAAGTTCCATTTATTCTTATATTTTAAATTTAAACGACGAATAATTACTTAAAAATCAAAAATATATCTTTTTCTAATTACCTCCAATATTTTGTCCTATATATAGTATAACGTATTATCTAGTTTTAAAACTTTCTTGAACATACCCTTCTTTTTTATATCATACATTTGACATATTTAACATATTTCTCTCATTATTATTTGATAGAAAAACAATTGGTTTTAAATTGTTTATTTCTTGTCAAATGATGTCAAATTTTAGTAATTAAAAATCGATCCAATTTTATAATTTCTGAAAATTCCCTTAAAATGGTCTTCGCATTTTAATTAGTGTAAGTACTTTTTAATTGTATAAAAAAAGTCCTAAATTTTCTCATAATTATGTTATTTTAGAGCCCTGAAATGAATTGTTTGGAAAGCTCGATTTCCAGCTTTCCAAACATATATTATATCATTCTTCATACTACTTCATTCTTTATACTATTGGCAGTATACGGCCGTTACCTACAAGCACATTATATATATGTACATGGAATACAAATAAAAATGTCCTTTCACACACTTTTATTCAGACCTATATATATATATATATATATATATATATATATATAT
This sequence comes from Kuschelorhynchus macadamiae, assembly GCA_030620095.1. Classification (NCBI taxonomy): domain Eukaryota; kingdom Metazoa; phylum Arthropoda; class Insecta; order Coleoptera; family Curculionidae; genus Kuschelorhynchus; species Kuschelorhynchus macadamiae. The sequence continues at coordinate 271,670 of JAUTXW010001428.1, read as the reverse complement.
ATATATATATATATATATATATATATATACAGGGTGTCCGGGAAAATGTGGGAGATCTCTCGGACTCAGATAGAACATTAAAAAATAAGATGACAAGTTCCCATAAATTTTTTTCCTAGCGGCCCTCCCTACGGAGATACGGCCCCCTAAAGGACCCCACTGGAAATCGGTTTTTCTAGAATAACTTTTAAACGACTCAATATAATTTAACGAAAATTTAATATGATAAACAGTAGTAAGGACCTCTCAAAATGCTTCCCTTAAAACATAATTAGCTTGTTTAGTTTACCAGGGCCGGACTAGATTGTACATTTTAACGCTCAAATTTTTAACACCCTGTATGATAAGGAGTTAAAAAAAATAAATTTGGATACCTTGAACATTAAGCTAAAGAAAAGGTGCTCTTGTTCATTGTCGATAAAATGAACCGTTTTCGAGAAAAAAAATAATAAAAGTATTAATGTTTTATTATTGTTTATTTATCAGTATTAAAGAATGCACTTTTTTACAAACGTTACTATGGTACGAAATAAATAATCTCGCATTGACGTGTGCATTTGAAATCTTCTTGACACGTTGATCTTTTTGTACCTACTTCGATATTAATTTATTAAATTTTGAATACCTTGGTAAATTTAATTCGATAATGGGATACACATTTAGTGAGTATGCAGATATGCATCTTATGTACGGACTTGCATCTTGCAATGCTTATGAAGCAAGAAGGTTGTATGGAGAAAGATATCCTAATCGCAATATTCCAAATGAGAAAACATTTCAGCGAATTGACCAACGTCTAAGAGAAACTGATGGGCAATTCTCAATTAATAAGGTAACATTATTGACGTTCATTAATTATTTTTAGGAAGTTTTGGGAAAAGGAGTACTGATGCTGGTGTGAGGAGAACAGTACGTACGGTGCAATTGGAGGAAGATATTTTGGATACTGTAGCTGATACTCCCTCAATAAGCACTCGAATATTAGCCGCGCAGCTTCATGTGTCAAAAAGTACAGTTGCTGAAGTACTTAAAGAACAGTTGTTATACCCTTATCATCTGCAAAAAGTGCATCAACTACTTCCTGAAAATTTTCCTCGAAGAATCCAGTTCGCAAACTGGTTGTTAGATCAACAACGAACAAACCCAAACTTCATTAGCATTATTCTTTTTACCGATGAAGCAGGATTTACCAAAGATGGTATTGTAAATTTACATAACTCGCATGTATGGGCTGATGAAAACCCTCATGCCACTGTCGTTCATCATCATCAACATCAGTTTCAATCCATTAATGTTTGGGCAGGAATAATCGGCAATTTTTTCATTGGACCATGCGTATTACCGGCACGATTGAATGGTGAACTTTATTTAGAGTTCCTTCAGAACGCTTTTCTAGATTCAATAGAGCATTTGCCACTTGAAACCCGCCAAAGAATGCATTTTATGCATGATGGAGCCCCACCCCATTTTAGCGTTGCTGTACGGGACCACCTAAATAACGTCTATGGAAACCGTTGGATAGGCAGAGGAGGTCCCATTGCCTGGCCTCCACGGTCTCCCGACCTAACGCCAATGGATTTCTACCTGTGGGGTCATCTCAAAACCTTGGTGTATTCCTCTCCGGTTGCTACTAGGGAGGAACTTTTACAGAGAATCACGTTTCATTGCGATATGATAAGGAACAATGCTGGGTTGTTGTGGCGAGTACAGCAGTCCTCTATTCGTCGTGCCCGCGAGTGCATCACAAATCACGGAGCACATGTTGAACCCACTTATGAAGTTTTTAATTGACTTTTTTCTATTTAGCGTATTAGGTTGTTCAGGATCAAAACATATTTAATACTCCCAAAGTTGTATTCTTTTATTATTTTTTTTTTTCGAAAACGGTTCATTTTATCGACAATGAACTAGAGCACCTTTTCTTTAGCTTAATGTTCAAGGTATCCAAATTTATTTTTTTTAACTCCTTATCATACAGGGTGTTAAAAATTTGAGCGTTAAAATGTACAATCTAGTCCGTCCCTGGTAAACTAAACAAGCTAATTATGTTTTAAGGGAAGCATTTTGAGAGGTCCTTACTACTGTTTATCATATTAAATTTTCGTTAAATTATATTGAGTCGTTTAAAAGTTATTCTAGAAAAACCGATTTCCAGTGGGGTCCTTTAGGGGGCCGTATCTCCGTAGGGAGGGCCGCTAGGAAAAAAATTTATGGGAACTTGTCATCTTATTTTTTAATGTTCTATCTGAGTCCGAGAGATCTCCCACATTTTCCCGGACACCCTGTATATATATATACTATGTGTCCAGAAATTGTACTTCCATATTTGGAGGGGCTACTCTACATATTAAAAATAATAAAAAAAATCCTATGAATAAGTTTCTGGAAACGCTTTGTTTAGATGCAAGAAGTTAAAATTTTAAATATTTTTTAGTTTGTTTTTGATGTGTCTTATATATTTCTAAATATATTTAACTCAATTCTGACACATAATAAATCGTAATTAATGTCTATAAAACGGACATAATACATTAAAAAAAAAACAGCCTACAGCTTTGGGGCCACGACCGTTTTGACCGCCCAAAAAAAATTGATGTAGCCACACTGACTTAGTTTGGTGTCATCGGTTTTCTTGATTTATTTTGCAGTGGTTTAAAAAAATGTAATTAAACACATGGATATTTGGAATGGTCTTGTGGTGGTTCTACTTATATCTTGGCTAGTCCACACGACTTTTTCTTTTTGGATAAACTTCTTATCCTGGAAATTTTAAGTTTTATATAAGCTACCGATATGTACTAATGTGAAAGAAGGACATTCTTTAAAAAAAGGTAGTAAACTAAAATTAATTTGTATGAGCTTGTAGTAAATATTACAGTGTCGAGACAAGAATATAGGAATGGTAAGAATGACGCGTGTTTGAAGGTGCACGAGTGTGAGTAAATAACCTTAGTATGATTGATGAGTTCTAAAAATTGGGTTTAGTCGAGTTATAACATAATGTACAGTTTAACAACGGTATTGGGCAATACCAGATATGTTGGTCGTATTGTCAAAAAAAGCATCAAATAATGTCACACTTTTATTCAATTTTCCGCTAAAAATGGCGATGAAGGTGCGCTAAAAGGGCGACGCAGTATTCCATCTTGCTTGCTAGCTAGTTTTAAAGTCTCCTTTCCGTCATGGGATTTACCAATTTGGATGGGACCTAGAGCTTAACGTGAGTTAAGCTGTCAACCCTTGGGTTACGGTGTAGCCTTTGATCTTTATCAAGTGACCTACCGACCGGTAAGTGTGTACCTGGATCAACATTTAACACATGTTTGTGTTGTATTTTATTAGCACTAATATCCACCTGCCGCTATTTTTCGTCTTGTAACGATGTTTATGTTTCACGCTCACAGACGATATGGTACAATGTATACTAATTTTTTTGCTGACGAAAGTAGTGTTGCTTAGTTCTGATCTCCGTTTGGCGGGATTTGCTTTTTGAGTTGATTTTGATTTGCTTTTTGCAAAATGATAGATGTTTTGAAATGTACTCCAAATTTATTGCAATTAAATATATTTATTATTTACATTGAAAAGCGGGACATGTTGCGTCCCGCTCAAGCACAGGGCGGGACACGGGAAAAATAGGCACTAAAGCGGGACATCCCGCTAAGAGCGGGACACTTGGCAACCCTAGACGCACGTGAAGAGTCCACAGTATAATTTAATGCCTTTCGCGATATTAGCCAGCGTAGTATTTTCTGTGGTTCCATTTCGTTTAAGGTAAATGCTTATTAGGTTTCCGTCTAAAGACGTCAAAGTGTTTTTGTCTGAAGCTTGTTAGTAGCTTTGAGCCTCTAAAATGAAGATTATCTTGACTATTTTATTTATGAGGGGATAAGGGCAAATATATTGGAAAGAAGATCGAAAAAAGCGGATTCCAAAAAAAAAATGATTAAACAGATAAAAACATAATTTGATCTTTTTTCTAACAAAAAAAAAATTATAACGTAAAAACAATGACTCTCCCAACAAACGAAAACGTATATGTATTATTTTTTCTTTCCTATGCCAATACCTAATTTACCTTAACCACGGCAAACGATAAATAATAACTACTATAAATAATATTTTTTCTGTACCTGTAAATATTGCACTATACCACACTATGTTCGGGCAATAGCGGTTTCTATATATATATATATATATATATACATATATATATATATATATATATATATATATATATATATATATATATATATATATATATATATATAAATTAGCTTTAAGTATTTTTCTTTAATGAGCAATTCATGGCACCTACTTTTAATAATTCTAAAATTGTATTTAAATGTAATTATAAGAAAACATATTATAAAAGCCGGGTTTATGGGTCAACGATAGAAATGCGAGAGTTCAGTGTCAGCCGACGTACTTGGTCAGGTAAAAACGTTTCCCGTTAAACACGAAGTAAGATTTCTTCTTTAGTTCATAATTAATTGAAGGTTCAGAACTCCACAGGGTAGTCGAGAATTGAAAAGTGTGAGTAGCTCAGTGTGGTAGCTCAAGACTCAGATTAGTTGGTAAGACTGAATATAAGTTTTAGATGTAAGGATGGTTCAGCTTTAATTACAACGGTTTTAAATCATGTGTTTTTACTTAGAAAGGCTGATTAGAACTATTACAGAAATTATACAGTTGAATAAAAACGTTAATTAGGGTAATTCGAGGGTTTAATTTATATTATATTCGTTACACACGACACGTCGTTTTCCATGGGCAGATAGCAAATTTCTTATTTTAAATGGGACACGACGTATACTGATATGGATTCAAATGGCGTTATTCACGATGCTTTCAACCATATGTAACTTGGTCGGCACGTTTAGCACCTTTCGGATTTATTGACATTTATCTTCATTATTTGTTTCATAATAAATATATGTTTTATTTGCTGCATAAATATATATTTATATATATATATATATATATATATATATATATATATATATATATATATATAATATATATTCAACAAGCCATTCTCTGTAATGTGCATTCAAAAAGGTGGTTATTCCTTGACTTTTGTGATATGCAGCATCATCCTGGTGCCAATTTAAATTTGCTCGTTCTCTTGGCACATTTTCCACAAGACGTTGGATGCTTTCAACCATATGTAACTTGGTCGGCACGTTTAGCACCTTTCGGATTTATTGACATTTATCTTCATTATTTGTTTCATAATAAATATATGTTTTATTTGCTGCATAAATATATATTTATATATATATATATATATATATATATATATATATATATATATATATATATATATATATATATATAAATATATATAATATATATTCAACAAGCCATTCTCTGTAATGTGCATTCAAAAAGGTGGTTATTCCTTGACTTTTGTGATATGCAGCATCATCCTGGTGCCAATTTAAATTTGCTCGTTCTCTTGGCACATTTTCCACAAGACGGATGTTATTTATAACCTCTAAATAAAAATTCTGGACCTATAATAAATCTGAACTTATAAATGCGTCATCAAACTTTTAATGAAGTTCTTCCTGATCTTGTCACTTGTCACAACTTTTTCATTTATTCTCACTGCTGCAACAATGGGTATTTTTTCGGTTAAAGATTTTAGTTGAAGTTGTAAATATGGACTCATCAGTCCAAATAATATTAGCAAATATATTTTCTAAGAAAAGTCTTCCTATAAGAATATTGCAAAAATCTATCCTGGAGTTGTAAGTATGTTGTTCCAATTTTAAAGCAAGATTGTACTCCCTATTGGAAATGAAGTAGGAAAAGCAAACTATATATACTCTTAAAGACCTAGTTCGCAAATATATCTTATGGACATCATTATGTAGATATTATTACTTCGTTAACAATTTATATCCCATTTGGAGTTAAAAAAATATTTACTGAATATATTCGTCCATAGGTCCGAACCAGTGCCTCGAAGACTCATGTTGTTATATATTATTTAGCTCTCTATTTATATCTAACATAATATAGGGGGCGTTGCATTTAAAAATGTTAACTAAAATCTATTCGCGAAATTTTTCAACAATATGTTTCTTTTGCTGTTTTGGGAGTTGGATACTAGCCAGTATAGCTTACAGTTTCCTTGGTTCGCATACATCCTATATCTCTATATTTTGTAAACGCACAGGCATGTTACATATACACTCCTGGCCATACCCAAGCAAAGTGCATATGTAGCATTCAGAGTCAGAGTTGTTCTGGACCAGGGGCTGTTGTGGAGGGTGTGAATCTTGCACCAAATGATGTGGAAATTTTTCCCTTTTCGTAATTATTTTGCCTGATCTTCTAAGTTAGTCATTTTCATCCCGCAAGGAAAGACTCATTCGGGAGTATCAAAAACGGGTCATTCTCTTGAGCTAGATAGCACCCAGATACCTTTGCAACCCAATTTATGGGTTGCGCAAGTCCCTCTCTTGATTTGACAGTCAAGTTAGTTTTAGCATGTGAAATTGTAATGTCTAAGAGCTTAATCTTTAAATGCAATTCACCTTTTCTTGTTTCGACAGTGCAAACCTGCGGTAGTACCACCTTCATGCAGAACTTTTCCTTTCAAATGCCGAATTTGGCGTTTAAGGGTTCGTTTTTGGTCTGAGGTCAGTCAAGGGCAGCCGAAAAGAAAACTTGCAGTAACTTTCAGTCCCTTCTGGCTCTCCCTATATGTTCTTTTGGGCACATTTGTTGAGTTGAATTGTTTTGTATCGTTTCTTTTGTCCACTGACAAAAGATTAATTAGTGGTGACCAATAATTTTTTTACCAATCGAATGGTTATAAATCACAATCAATAATCACAAGAAAAAGTAAGCTAATAGAGCGTGCTTACCCCTAGCAAAGTTTTACAATCAGTCAACTCTAGTATGAATTATTAAGGTGTACGAAAAAAAGACAGAAAAATTAAAACACAACTGAAATTTTGAATAGCTTAATGCAGGAATTACAAAACCAAACAAAGGTTTAAAAAAGCTCACCTCTATGATCTATACCTAATATAAAACTTAAAATGATTTTAAAAATTGGAATAACTTAGTTTTTCAAAATAAGGATGATTTGAGAAAATCAGTTTCAGAGTTAGCGTTCGCAAACCATTATTCTCTTATCTCTCTCTCTTGAACACACGGAGAGCATGATGTTATCTCAAAAAAGGCTGGAGCACCATTGGCGATAAAAGCTTATTAGAACTCTCTTATATAGGAGTGTCCTAATACTACGTCACCATCCCACTTAGGCAGTGACGCTCAGCAAAAAAAAAGTGGAATCCAAGAAGAATTTAAGAAAAAGTTCAGTTTTAAGTTATCTCGTTGACGCCCTCCTTACATTATCCTACGTTTATAACTCTTACAGTTATAGAAAAATCTTCGCTTTCCTAAGGTTTATAAAATATTCTCACAAATTTCCTCAGAAAAGGAAAATTTTTATACGTACAAAAATAAAAATAATAAGAGTATAAAACAAGGTTTACATATTCTTAACCTTACAAAGACTTTCGTCGCTTGAAAGAGATATCAGAACTCTTCGTTGTTAGTAACAATTCCCGCCTCAGATATTCTGTTCTTCAGTTTTCAAGTAATTTGGTCTGTAGTACTTCTGTTGTAATATCTCCCAGATATGGCACTTACACTTTCCTCAGAGTTGTAGAAATAGTGCCACCTTGGTGTTCAAACTACGAGCTCGTATGGAGTTTTATACGGATCAGTTTCTGCCTGACAACCACAAAGTGTTTCGATTTTGAACCCACTACCCAAAGTGTCCCGTAGTAATTAACATTTGGTAGATTCAATGTTTTCAGATGGGTTTCGTTTCCACTTTGATAAATTTCCTTTGAGTGTTTCAGTTTTTAATTTGTCCTCATTAAATTTATTCTTGCAGCAGCTTCAGCTTCTTGAGCGTCAAAATTCATAACTGTTAATAGTCGCTTTTGTGTTTGTAGGCGTGTAGTTTTGATTTATATCTTTTGTATAGTTCAGTTTTTAATTTTTATAAATCTAACCTTTTCTTTACATTATGTCACAGATTTGACATTTTAATTTTTTAAAGTGTTTTATTATGCTGCGTAGTTTTTATTCATAGGATGTATAAAAATTTTCGTTTATGACATATTTAATTCAGAATGAATTTAAGGAAAAATATACATCTTCTAAAATCACATTCTATTACTGTAAGTTTTTAAGGATAGTTAATTATTTTGTTATTATTTAAATTCAAATTTATGTGTCGTTTGATGTATTGGCATGTTTAGAATTTGTAAGATTAACGTAGATGTATCGAAATTTAGACTTTCTCCTAAATTGCCTTCTCTTTTTGTTGGGAAAACTACTTCGGAAAATATAATTTTACCTACTCTTACAGAATATTAAATTTAATCAAAGGCTTCTTGCTAAAAACATACTTATCAAAATCTAATGCACTATTTTCGAAACCTCATAGGTTCCGGAATATCAAAATTGCTATGGGTGTTCAGTACAATGATGTACAGAAACGAAAGTATCGGTGGACCTCTTCAATTCAACCTAAAAATGTTGGTCGAGTTGAGTTGGTAAAAGTGAAATTATATAGTGACTGGTCAAAATGGTATGCAATTTCACTTCATTATTAAAATAAAAGTAATACAGTCAATCGATGTATAATAAACAAGAAATTAGTTAACGGGGAACTGCACGCAGTATTATGGATCATTTGCAAGCCTTCCGCCACTGTAATATTATGTTAAAGCTGTAAGAGATACTTATTAGTTTCAAGGTGATTTAATTAGAGAAATATGTATAGTTGGGCGCTAAATACGATTTTTTATGAAATAATTAAAACTAGAATTATAAAACAGAACTCGATTTGTCCATTTTTGACCACTTTTTGAGGCCAATGTCATCGCATATAATTGTTTTATCCACAAAATGGCTCTTTCGCCTTCCATTGATCCTTTGTCTACGTAACTGCAAAATTTGAAATGGTAAATCGTACTCATTTCTTTGTATTTCTGCAGCGCGTGAACCCTTTTGAATCCATTTTTAACCGAAATGTAATTTAAATTGCGTATACATAACACATTTTTTTGAAGTCGGACGCGCAGGAAGCTTTTTTTAATACATAGAAACCATTTCATCTTACTTTGAACTTGACTAGACCTTGTCGCTGATTTTTCACTTTTTGTGTGCAGTTGTCCCTTAAGAAGTTAAAAAATATTCATTTGGTGTAAGATTATGAAAAAAATTTCCTTTACCCGGAACTTCCCTGGTTATGAATCTTTCCTTTCATTAGGAATAGTAAAGTGTAACCAAATCCAGTCTTTTCAAACATTTTTATTGCGCACCATTTTGTTCTACCAAATCGGAATCGTAACAATATTTTACCAGTTTTTACTTATGCCATACCTTTTTTTGAGCACGATTTAAAATACCTACAATGAAATTTTTTTTTACATTGATTTTTTGGACATTTTATTTAGCAGCCATTTTATTTCTCTGTCTTGAATTCGTACCACAGTTTTACCAATCTCTTTATAACACTTAATAAATACCCAAAATTTAAAATTAATCTAATAAGTAGATTGTTTTTAAAAAAAAAGTATTAGGCCGCCATTTTTGTTTCCTGTCTTGGATTCATACCAAATTATTACAGGTTGATTCTTTGATTTTTGCTATGTTATCAGGTTATCCGATCTGACCCTTAATTTTTGACGACCGAAATGAGAAGTCAATCGGATATGTAGTTTTTAATTATGCCTCGAATAGACAGACCGACAGACAGAATAGAGAACCTGCTTTTCGGCATCTAGGGACCCTGTAACGTAAAGATCTGAAAAAATCTCGGAGGGTGAGAGATTTTTTCACAATTACAACACTTCTCTTATGAGGGAAGTAACAAAATATTTGATTCGGATGAATGGTTCGCCGAGGTCAAAGCCTATTTGATTACCCGCCCAAAAGACAGAAACGCCTCTCAATGAAACCAGCGAATGAACCGGACCCTCCATGAACGAACGAGTGGACGAACGAACGAATGGTCGAAAAGCGAATGGGAACGTATTACATACAAATTGATGAATAGTGTGGATTAAATATTCGTCCATTCGCTGATTCGCCCATTCATCCATTCGTACATTCATATATCCGACGAATCGGGCTGAATAGTGAGTAGCTGGCTTTAAACAACGTAAAAGTCTTCACGCACGCTTGCACAGTATACTATTTTCTACGACGGTAAATAATACAGACACAAATTTACACAAAGTTAAATTATTCTCTTTTCTCATTTGTAATAATTGTCATTATTAATAGTCACACTGTTTATATCGGCATTTTGTCAATTCGTTAGTATGGCAATGATACAAATTGCGAAAAATAGCGAAAAAAACCATGTCAAAGTCGCAAAACTACCTCTCTGTAAAACGTATTGGTTTAGGTGAAATTAATATATATTTTTATATTTAGATTAATTCATTCAAAATATTTAATTAAAATTTCTTAACTTCTTGAGCAAAAATACACTACAAAAATAAAAAATTATTTTTAGAATTCATTACTTATCCGTTGAAAATTATCTATGACAAGTGGTTAGTTCATAAAAATATGATTCGTTCCAGGTGCAAGAATTGAGGTATCCTATTTCGGCAGCGATACTTTAATCATGAAGTTGCGCAATTTATTAACTCCAGCGTTTGGCGCACGCTAGAGTTCTTCCCATTCACTACTCCACCTTCTGCCCGTATTGATTTCGGAGCAAAGCGGCGCTTGTTTTTAGTTGTTTTCTTTACTACGTTGTTTATGAACAGCTTGCAAATTAAAATTCAGATTTCAGATTTTTCTTATCTATTTATAACCCAAAACCTTAAAATTACAAGGTCTAAGAAAGACCTGTGTACAATCTATCAGCCTTTACTCGGTAAGTTTAAAAATATATATTTTCTTTACCGCTGTAGTTTTCAATAATCACATTTGTATAGTGTTTTTCAAAAAGATGATGAGAATTAGCGATTTTTATGTGTGAATATTTAAATATTTACTCTTTCCGGTTTAAGTTCTAGCAGACCGTACATTTCTACTAATGTTTTGGCAACTTGTTGCTTATTTAGGGAAAAAAGCTAAAGCGCCCTTTTATACAGGATAAATAAAAATCATGAAATTAAGTTTAAAAAATGTAGCAGAGGTATCTTGATAGATTTACGGATATTAATACCTTAGTTTCAGCATCTTCTACTCTAAAATATGATTATATTCCAAGTTAGTGGCAACTAATTATTTTAATTAAAGCTTCTGAGAGTTTAGATGATTATCAAGTACCGAGCAATTTTAAAATACAGTTTATTTGTTGTTAAGAAAATACGACTTGGTTATATTCATTACAGTATGGGGAAAGCGATTCGTTAGAACCACATGGCCTAGAAACGCCGCTCAACATAAATCAGCAATCTACTTATTCTCAACAAAAGGATGTTTTTCCGTCCTATTCGCAACTTGGGGATGTGTCTAGGAGCTAGCCGATATAAAGACGTTATAGAGAAAATGTGTTTAATAAACAAAGAGTAAAACTAGTTATCTCTTGAGGTACCTATTACTAGTATATAGCAATGTTTCCAATAATGACCACCCAACATAAAATCAAAATCCTCAAAAGTACCACTAAACTAAAAGCAATATCTTTCTTCATTCTGCAGTAGAGGGGAATATAAATTCGTTGAAAAGTCATTTTTCATACAGGACTTCCCTTAGCTTGGCAATTGTACGCCAGCAATGGCAGAGTAAATTTGATACTTCCTCCTTAACCTCCTTTTTACAATATTTACAAAGAGGGGTGTTAAGTAGCTTCTCATTGTCACAATGTTTCCTTAGCTAATAGTGCCCTGAAAGAATTTCTATGAAGTGGCAGGTCTGCAGTTTTTTTCGACATTGCAAGGTAGGCCAATGCCGTCTTCTTGCTCGGCCGACTTTAATATTATTTCTTTCATTGGAACAACTGTCAATAGGTTAAAGGCTAAGTCCAAAACTGTGAGTTCCTTTGTTGCCTATATATAGCTCTATATGTTTGGAGCACACCTATCATTGTTTCATGATTTTCCAGTCCAGTACTTTGTGGGTATTTAAGAGATATTCAAGTTAATATGTAACGTTTCTTTTAAATGTGTAGAAGCAAGGTTTCAAAATTGTTACGCGCGTACTTCAGTTTCATATTTGATTGTAAATTTATCATTTACATTATAATTTAATATCTATTTTAAGAACATGGCTAAAGGTTAAAGCGAATTTTATTTTCTGCTATTAATTATTATTTTTAATATCATATATTGTATCTTTTTTTAAACAAAAAAGCCGATTAATAAAATAAAAATTAATATAGTGCGCGTTGACTTTTAACGACTTATGTTAACAGACGGAAAAAAATTGTCCCGAGTAAAAATTTTGTTTTTGTTAACAATATGGGAGAGTAAGTAACTGCTAAACAAAAAACCATTCTTTGTCGTTCCATTTATGTTTTCCCGATTTCGTTGTTACTTTACGTTATTACTTGTGCGAAATATATGGTTTGGTTACGTTAATAATATGCAGGAGCGGTTTTCAAAATTTTTTTGTCTATCAGTTTTTATTTTTCATAAATGTAATTTTTCCTACGATCGTGTGGGAAAGAAACTTTTCAGCACTAAAAAAATAGTGTGGAGAAGTAACTTTTCAGGACTACTAGCACTGAAAAGTTGTGTATCTAACACATGCGGAAAGTGTCTTTTCTGCCTTTGACGACTTGACCGAACTGCCGTCACGTGCGGAAAAGTACCACTTTCGGCACTTAGGTAAATAACTATAAAAAGCTAAGTGAAAGTCTACCATAAATATTTTTATACGGAAAATAATTTTAAAATCTGCAGGGTTTTCTTAAAACAAATTTGTTAAAAAATATTAGATATATATTATCTAGAACTTTTTACCAATATTTCATATTGTTTTTTACAGTCGTAAAAATTGATTAAAAACAAATTAAACTGTAATTAATTAGTTTTTTTGCGACAATATTTATGGAAAAAAATTATGGATTACTAAATAACAAAAACAGAGAAAAACTAGGGGCAGCTGCAATCAAAATATTACAAATCAACTCATACAGACATATCCTGGTACGTCTTATAATGATCCTTTTAAGATAATCCTGATAGATAATGAAACTCAGATTTAAATAAGATATAAGATATCAAAACTATCAAATGGCGGAATGGCTCCATTTTGACATATTTATGTGTCGCTATGTAGGCACTAATACACTACCAACAAGCGTTCATTTTATCAGGAAACAACATACATATCATATGTAGCTATTTGATAAATCTGACTTTTACAGTATAATTCGTATTAATAGAAATAAAAAGGATGACATAAAAATGTTTTTAAAAAAATGAAACCGACCTTAAAAAATGCCAAAAAAATTAAGTGAAAAATAAATATTTTATTCAAACTTAAAAATTTTAGTACACCAAGTCGACTCTAAACTAATAAGGACTGTTATTCTCGTGGTATTAGATATTAAAACACTCAATACATAAATATAAAAATATATTGTTGTGATTAAGAATAACTTTTGTCCCTGCCTGTAAAATTTTCAAGATGGAATAAAATATTATTTTTCACTTTATTTTTTATGCATTTTTTGAAGTGGGTTTCATTTTTAGTGCTTGCTTATTTTTGGAAATATTGATTTGTTTGGTTTTAAGGTTAGCCCACAAAGTTTTTTTGATGGACCCAAACTAGGCGTTGTTCGTTAGTGCTTTTAGGTGCTTCAAGTAGTTTCGTTATGGCTTCATTAATTTTGGAAATATACGTTTATTTTGTTTGAAGGTCAGCCCCCAAAGTTTTTCTGATCAACCCAAACTAGGTGTCGTTCGTTAGTGCTTTTTAGTGCTTCAAATAGTTTCGATATTGCTTGTTTCATTTTGGAAATATTCGTTTATTTTTTTTGAAGGTTAGCCCCCAAAGAATGTTCGATTCACTCAACTTTGGGGTCGTTCGTTAGTGTTTCGATAGTGCTTATTAGGCTTTATTTGGTTTCGTTAGTGCTTCCTTAGTTTCGTCAGTTTTTTTTTTTTATTTCAAGATTAGCCCTCAAAGTTTTGTTGATCTACCTAAACAAAGTAAGTCCTAATGAAACCGAATAAACCACTAAGAAGCACCAACAAACATCTAATGAATCACACCAAATTTGAGCGAATCGCAAATACTTTGGGGGCTGACCTTGAAACAAAATAAACGATAATTTCGAAAATGAAGCAAGCTATATCGAAACTATTTGAAGCACTATAAAGCACTAATGAAGCTCTAATAAACGACACCTAGTTTGGGTCGATTAGAAAATCTTTGGGGGTTGACCTTGAAACAAAATAAACGAATATTTCCAAAATTATGCAAGCACTAACGAAACTAATCGAAGCACCAAAAAGCTCTAACCCAGCACTAACAAACGACATCTAGTTTAGGTGGATTGAAAACTTTGACCTTGAAATTAAAAATATAATTATATTTGCGAAACTAAGGAAGCACTTCGGAAATAAAGTATTTCCGAAGTGAAGCTAACTTCACGGACCTCATAAGACAAAGAAAATTGGGAAAAATGAAAATTACAGCGTCAGGGTTACTTTTAAAACACAAAACTAGTCAGAACTTAAGTAACATTTTGCGAGTTTATTATTTAAATTGTATTTCACGTGTTGGTTTTGAAACAATTAAAACGTGTAATTTAAAAAATGTATGTTTGTATTTATAATGTATACTAGGAAACGTAACGAAAAAGTAATTAAGGAAACAATTATTTAACGGCAGAATTTTAATTTCACGATCACGGGATGTTTGTTTTACTGTTTCAAAATATATAATAGTTAATTTCCTAACAAGTGCGGAAAGTGATACTCCGTCGCATGGGGCTGTAGTTGACCGGGCATGCAGTCGAGTGCGAAAAAGACACTTTCCCCAAGTATTAGGAACAGTATTTTTTCTACGAGCATAGGAAATAAAACTATATCTAGTATCTACTTATTAATTATTATGTATGTGTAAATAAAATATCTAACAAAAGAAAATTAGGCTGTTTATTAATTTTCAACTCACAAAAATATCTAAAAAACTCAGAACTTATTATATTTGTTGTTTATTATTTACAATATTTATAGTAAAATTGCAATTTTTTGCCGTATGCAAATTCACCTTTTTCGGTTGAAAATTCCTCAGGAAACCCGCTCGCATATACAGTTAAAGCACATGTGCTAGAAACTCCGTTCAACTTCGACATCCCAAATTTTATGTCAGTAACGACACCTGCGCTACGCGAACGCACTAGAAACGACACCCACGCTAAAGACAGAGACATCATCATAAAATATTAATCTGGGAATTCAGTTCTTTAGTACCAAAACTCTATAAATAACCTTTACGTAGATCTTCCCTCATTATGATTCTTTCTGTTTATTAGGATATATCTATATATATATATATATATATATATATATATATATATATATATATATATATATATATATATATATATATATATATATATATATATATATATATATTGTCTTTTCAAACATTTTTACTGGGCGCCATTTTATTCCATATTGGATTCCTACCAATGTTTTACCAGTTTCTACCTATGCCTCACTTAATTTACGTTTGTTGAATTCGCAAAATTTAAAGTCAATTGAATAAGATTTTTTTACGTTGATTTTTTAAAAATTTTATTTGGGCGCCATTTTATTTTGCTATCTTGATTGAATACCAAAATATTACCAGTTCATTTCTTCGTAAAACTTGATTCTTGTGCAAAATTGGATAATTATTTTATTTAGTAATAATATTTTTAACATTTCACAAGGCCACCATCTTGTTTCGGCATGTTAGATTTTTACCAAAATATTACCAGGTCATCCGCATGTGTCCCTTAATTTTTGACTACAACTTGAAGTCAATCTGTTTAGTCGTTTTTGCCGCGAACTGACAAACACCGACAGACTGTGATTTGACCGACAGACAAACCGACGGAATTTATAAAACATATTCTTTGGCATCTAGGAATGCTAAAATGTGAAGATATGTAAAATCTGAGAGGGTGAATTTTTCCGGATTACGAACATTTTATTTTAACGCCAACTTGTTCCGTCATCTTCAATTAGTACCAAAATTTTACTAGATCATGCCTATACCACAATTAGTTTTTTGTTTTGCCTATCCACCAAAATGTTACCAGATCGTCCTCACTGACCCTTAATTTTTGTCCAAAATTTGAAGTCAATCGGGTAAGTAGTTTTTTAGCTATGCCGAGAACAGCAGACCGATAGACAGATAAACCGACGGAATTGAGAAAACATGTTTCTCGGCATCTGAAACGTAAAGACCTAAAAAATCTCGCAGAGTGATCATAATACTTCCCTTTTACGAGGGAAGTAATATAATAAATAGCATGGAAGGAAGAATATTGCCAGAAAATTTTCAGATGAAATATAAAAGTGTACAGTCCACTCCTAGAAATAAATGAAATAAAAGAAGAATGGAAGAAACACTCTCTTACTATATTACAAAAAATTTGATAGAAATCCTACTACATTTTTTCCAGCCGTAAAATAATTCTTGAGTAATAAAAATAAATATGCCAAGAGTGAAAGTAGTTTAGTCAGCGGCTTATGTACCTTAAGTACAATGGAGTGCATTGCAGTAAAAAAAATTGCTTTACGATATGCTGTAAAAATGTCCAACCAACTACTGTGTCGAGAAGAAAGACCAGTATGGGTGGAAGAAGAGGATTTTCAACGAAGAGAAGTGGAAATCCTCATGCGCTTGCTAAATGCGTTAATGCACGTAAGGGTTTTGGCAATAATAATTCTAAAAAATAATAGGTGTATGTGTTTAATTACGAATTTTTCTAATAATTATAAATATTTAAACTGAGCTATAGTATCTGCTTCCTTTTTTATTGTAATTATAATTTGGCCATTTATTTCTTTTTTTAAACGTGCTCATTAAAATGGTTGACATTAATGGTTCTTTTTTATTTTAAAATAAACTATAGTCTCTATTTGTTTGATAAGGCACTAAAGTAATGGGTTTACTCACGTGGTTGGCGTCAGTAAATTCAAGGCAGGAAATTAATTTAGTGCCGTATTGAACACAACTTCAGTGACAACTGGAGAAAAGTATGTTAAAATAAAACTTCTAGTTGAGATGCTGTTACTGTGACTACTTCTAGCGCAGGTGATGATTGATATAACTGTTGATTGTTGATGCAGAGAGAGCGGGTACAATTTGCTAGAGGTAGAGGGAAGAGTGTTTCTGAAGTCTGTAAAGGTCTGTTGAATTTTTCAGGTATCGTTCTGCAACTTCATATTTGAATTTCTATATTTGAATTATATACAAGGTTCTAAAAAGCTCTATTTTGAGAAATTTGAATAATAGATCTAATGTTGTTAATTTAAAAAAATAACGATTATTTCTGTGGAAGCATAAAAATTGCAAAAGAATAAATGGTTAATGTCAAAATCTTGGGAGGTTTTATTTTATAACTTACTTACACGCTCGCTCGTGGAAAAAATATAATATTTTTTTATGTTATATTAGTTTTGTCACAGTTTATGTTACGTTACGTGAAATGTTTATAAATATTGTAACAATCCGGGCATAGTAATAGAAAAATAAAACCCAAATATTACTGCTTAGTGGGTATTTTTTCATTTTCTCGAAAAACTGTGTCTTTTTGTTTATTGAAAAACTGCATACTCTCGGACATTCTGCTGCATAATTTAAATAATGTTATTTCGACGTTCTTTTTTGGAAAAACATAAGGGTGTTTTGCATTCGATCGCTAGACTAATGAGATCGGTTTTGGTTGAAGTTGGTAAATTACCTTTTTTTTGTCGGTAATACCAGTTAATAGATTAAACCTTGATTTTGTACGGCATGCACTAAATCAAAGACCGACTATACTTCGCATAGAGGATCCGTCAGATAAACAATAAATTCCCCCCTTTTTTCGTTCTTGTCATATTGTAAAGTTGAGATCCATTTTGGGGTGTTTTAATTAACATTGATTGGATCGTCTATACGGAGTATTATTTATCTTTGATTAAATATAGGACAACAAATTGTAAAAAATAGAAATCTATTAGCTAAATGGTTAGTTTAATGAAAACGTGTAGAAAATGAATTATATCAATAAGTTAATAATTACTGAAAAAACAGGTTTTCTTAACAGGTGAGCCTTTTGATTGCTAAATGGAACTCCGTGGTGATCTACTGTGTTCAGTGAATTTTGTTTCATTCACTTAAACTGAGGATGCAATGGCAACTGTGCTCTTTACAAAACTCGATCTCAAATAAAAAGGTAGTTATAACTGTTCCATAAAACCCTAAAAAAGTGTCTAGAATTTTCTTTAACGTAAATTTGTAAGTATTTGTCCAAAATAAGCAGTCAAAGGCAAAAGTTTGCCTTTACTTACCTAAATCACTTATTTCCAGTGACGTCTAGGCAAAACATTTTGAGAAAAATCAATATTCCCCTAACATTATTTACATAAAATACACAGTGTTTTAAAAAATATATCACTAATACTATTTTAACTACTGTTTCAATGAAATAGTCTAGTTCTCAGAGATAAAAACAACCTAAACAATAGAATACACTGTTAAAAACAGAGAAATTTATAGGATAATGGGTTTATTTATGTGTAAATTAAGATAACAAAATAGGCTGTTACATAAGCTAAAAGAATACAATTTTTTAATGTTCACTATATCTCCACGGCTACGCAAAAATTCCCAAAGTTGTAGAGTTGATGTCTTTCCTTTATTTAATAATAGAGAAAATGGCTCGTATTAGTCCGTAGTTTTGAAGATATGGCTATTCAAAGTTGTTCGGAAATCTTTATTTTTATGGATTGTTGGATGATTGGATGTTCCTCATTTCCATGTTCTTGAGGTTCTAAACATTATCTTGGATCTTTCGTTATTCAATCGGTTAAACGTTCGTACCAAATCAGCTTTATTTCTATACAATGCATAATTATAGTAGTCTATTTGTGATGAGAAACCTGTCTCGATGAGTATTTGAACAAACCATGAAAGTAACCTACTATGCACTATTCCATAGTGTAATGGTCTATAGGCTTGGGGAGGTTAGGCTCATGCATACAGAGTTTTTAAACTTTAATTGAAAACGGTCAGAATAATTGCTAGACCAGGATTCCGTGATGATTGTTGGAATGCCTTTGTCAAAACACATCAGAGCCTTTCGTCAGGAGTCAAAACACATCAGAGCTTTTCGTGATAAAACTTCTTAATGTGCTTCCATCGGAACTAAGCGAGATGTCATATGAGCTGTTTGGAAGAAAAAACACATTTCTTTGTAAAAGTCTTTTAAAATTGATTTAATTTTTTTTTAGTTTAGTTTTAATGTGTAAATGTCTTAAATGTTGAATAGATTTTATATTTTAATGTGTTCGATTCGTGTATATTTTATATCAATTTAAGTTTTCTAGCATAAATATAACACCGATACTTTTGTTTTTTTGACGTGTGTAATTTTTTTATCTATCGAAAAATAAAATTTATTTACTTATTTATCCCCATGCGATTCTTTATATTTTTATTTTTTACCCGGTCTCTTTTAAATAACCTTATAACGGCCTCCTAACTGCATCTATTTCCAGTGCTTCGAAACGTTTTCAGTTTTGTTCCTCATATAGAAGATTGCTCTTGATCTTGGTTTTATATACATAATATTTTATTTTCTTAGATAGTTCCTTATTACATAAAACGGTATTAAGAAAACTGGTCTCTTTGCTTGTATGATTTTCGAGTATGCGCCTTTTCAAATGCGACTAGATATCGGCATTTATGACAAGATTCAATTTTTTGGTTGTTTCCCATAGTAAAGCTTATGCCTATGTTATTAGCTTCTCAACAAATGCATAGATATTTCATATTATCAGATATTATTTGACTAGTTTCCGCATCATGTAATCCATATCTTTTTTCTCATTTCCAATTACGCCTTGATCGTCTGTAAACCGGATCGTTTAGGTAAGTACTGTTAAGCTCAAGACCCAATCTATTTATTTCTCTCTTAAAATAAAAAAAAATGGCTGCTTTGAATAGGGATGAAGAGATACAGCATCCCTGCCATAATCCTTTAGTTAGTGCGAAATTGTTGGTGAAGGAGTTTACAATCTTAACTCTGGGGAGTAAATTCTCTTAAAGACTTTGTAATTCGTTGGTGAAAATACAGTTCTTTGGCCATGCAAGTAGAACTTCCATTTTGATCATTGCTGTGGTCATAAGATTTTTTTAGAACTACAAATGTTAGATGTACTTATTTATTTCGGGCAGCTCTCTTGTTAATTATCGTACCTGTATAGGAACGACTAGCTCTCAATCTACCTTGTTCCTCTCTTTCATACTGACTATTCAGATTCTATTAGATCTTACTGTATTCTACCATAGAGTCTGGTTAGTGTGCTGGTTACTCTCCTCTGTAGTTTCCACGTGCTTGGAACTCAACATCCATTAAAATTTGCGTTAAAGACCTTTGTAAGCATCTGAAAAAACTTATGTGTTACTCGACCCAAATTTCTAATTTTATACAGCGTAGAGTTTCTCTTTTTGAGTTGTTTTGGCAGAATTTACAGATTTTCAGGCTTCTGAGCATCTTCTGCCTTCTATATATGTATTGTGGCTTAATCTGTTTTTCCGTTGTTCTCTCAGTATTTCTTTTGCACTTTCTTGCAGTGACCATAATATATTTTTGTATTTTTCGATTCCTACTTCTAACTTGGGATTCAGTTGCGGTCAAATCTTTTCTGGAACATAGATACCAAGTACTATCATAAATAAAACTTTAAATATTGTATTTGGCTTGTTTGATCTGTTCCAACTGCTTTCAATTTGTGATTTATTGTTTGAGATAAAGGAACGACTAATTTAACCTTAACCAGGAAGTGACCTGAATCGCAGACTGAGCACCTCATAGTTCTAACATCATTGGTTTGTAGTCTTGTATCTTGTCTTATGGTGATATAGTCGATGACTAGTTAAAAGTTAAGGATTGGTTGTATCCATATAAACTCGTATGTGCACTTGGGTTTGTAGAAATCATTAGTTATTCTTAGTCATTTTGCCATATATGCAGTAGTCTATTTTTATTATCGTTGCAAAAATCTTTTTCATATGTGCCAATAATCTGACTGCGGTTTTGTGTCCCAGTTGTACTATTTATACCGCCAAAGACTGACTATCAGTTTTCTAATATCCTGATTTCTTCAGTTAGATCAAGGAATTTTGTTTTGTAGCAAGTAGTTGATCGTTATACGACACTGAGCCTAATTGGTTTTAGATATGTATTTATGTTTACACGAAGCATGTTTTCATTTAATACTTTTCAATCCGTAATCTGCATTTTTTTATGATTATGCACACTCCTCTTTATTATTTCATCTTTGAGTATCCCACTGTTTCAGCGTTTGTCCTTTCTTTTCTGTAGCATTTTCTTCTTGTTTCGTCTCTGTAAGTGCATTATTATCAAAACTGAAATTCGGTTAGCGACTTAACATTCCATGCTGTAACTTTCATTATTCTTTTGTTGTAGCTGTTTTCGTATTATAAGTTTCCTTTCTGAATTTTCGAAGCTTTGTTTGGATTTTTTAGTATATGCTTATTTTTTCTAACGCTGGAAAACCCGTCAGACGCCTAAACCTCCCAACATGCAAAACCAGGATTTTCAGTTAATTGTTTTTGATATCAAGTATTAGCTCTAGATCTTGTTAAGTTTAACTATTTTATTATTATTGATTAATTAAATAACTAGTAACTCCGTAAAACTTGAGCTTCTGTGTGATAATATTTCTATTGAAAATACTACATCTAGTACTAAGAGTATTTTCTATATTTGTAGCAACTGAAGTCAACATTATATAGATATAAAATGACCAATATTGCTGAGTTAAGAAAAGTATTGGTACTTTATACTGGAGGAACTTTTGGGATGAAAAGAAACAATTCAGGAGGTAAGTTTATAAACGAAGATAGAAAAATTTCTGCTGATATATTACCTACCATATTTAATCTTATTACGTCGAATAATTATTTTTCATTTAAAGTCGTATCTTAAGTCAGTTTAAAAAAAAATAATACAGGATTTCCAAAACAGTTACAGGCTGCCCCAAAAAGTAGATATGTTGAACAATAAATAAAAAACAGTAAAAAAAAACGTAGAGATGCGACAGTTTGATTTTTTTTGCGATATTTTTGTATACAAGGTTGAAAATATACGGTAATATCTTGTAAACAGTATTTGTTTAGGTCGCGTCGGTCGTCCAGAAAGTTCGGCAATCTTACCAAGTATAATCATTGGTAGTAGTAATTGAAATTAATTTAAATGATGAAATTAATAAAACAATCCTGAAACATAATCCAACTGTTCCGAAAAACTAGATATATTTGACAATTACGGATAAAAAAATTAGAAAAAAAAAATAGCTGTATTTAATATTGCGCATTATTTTTCAACACACAGGTACATTTTTGCAACTTTTTTAAAATCTGAATTAATTTTTCATATATAGAAAAAATATGCATATACTATATATAATATAATATGTTACATCCTCTGGAATGAATGAACCTTTAAAAAGGGGTACAAATATGTATAAAATAAATATTAAAAAGCAGTAAATTGCATTTTTCCCGGAATTTTCCTCGTAACGAATGGGAATGTCAAATTGCTCGGGTGTCTTTAAAGATAAAGTTATCAAGCATTTGATACGATAGAGGTATAATATACAGGGTCCTACATATAACAAACTAATTAATATTGATTTAAGAAAAACGAAACACCTGTATATCTGCAAACTGTACTAGAAAAATATTCGTATAATTTAAAAAATATTTTGTATTTAACATTTTTTGAAATACGAACGTTAATGGAAGGGAGGGTGCATTTATAATCAAAAACCCTGAACCTTGTACCAACTTATATTACAGTTTATTATTTTTATAATATATGTACATTTTAGTTTTGGCACCTGCACCAGACGTTTTAGCAAATAAAGTTCGAACAATTCCAGAATTACATGATCCTGAATTGGCAAGGGTATATTCGGCTCGACACCATGAGTTAGTCACGAGGTAATGAATGAAATAGATTTACGTAAGGCAAAATAATATGTATCATGGATTTTACCCCCTTCTATAATAATAGGGATTGGGAGCCCTTATACGTTTTTACATAAATGAGTTAATGTCCAATAACCATAGATAAAGCAATTTCAACTTCGGTTAGCACTCTCAAAATGAAAACATGTTTATACAAGACCGCCCATAAAGATGGGCAAGAGGAGGCAGTTGCCCGACCACAAGGTTACAGTGTTTAATAAAATATCATATTCTGATGAAATAAGCTATTTTTTTTCAAAACACATTTTTCCTTCCTTTAATTTACGACTTTATAGAAATTATACAAATTATGTATGTGACAAGTGTGAGAGTTAGGCTTTAAAGAAAAGTCCTTAAGGTTCGCTAAATTTGTAACCGTTAATTTAAATTTTTTTTAAGTGCATTTTTAGGTTTGAGGTTTTATACATTGTTTCTTTATGTAGCACAACTTTAACGGCTCTACTTTGGTTATAACTGACCGGAGTATAATACGTTTTCGTTAGCATAATTCTAAACATGTATTTTCTATCTTCATTATTTGACGAGTAATAGCAAAAATAATAAAGGAAACTATGAAAATTGAATTGGGACGTCTATCTTGCTTCCTAAGATTTTATGGAAAAATTTAGTTAAACGTTTTTATAGATCTGGGGTACCACTTCTTAAAAAAACATACATTCAATCTAACTTCCTTAATTTTGGAGATACAGGCCGAAACTGAAATTCACGTTTGGCATATAATTACATATTTCTAGGATCGTCTAATATTTTGTAGGAATATGTTTTCAGCCTCAGAAAAAAGAAAGAAAATCAGATAGTTTATATTTAAATATATGCCTCTAACTTGCTCTAAATAGAGGACGGGTAGCAAAAACAGTGTAAGAGAATTTTCAGTTTTTTTTTAATTATAATATTTATTTATAATACACGAATTATGAAAAAAAACATCCTACAAAAGCAATTTAAAATTGAAAATTAAGCAAAAAGTTGCTACCAAAATGGAAATATCGGTAATTTCCTTTTCGAACGCTTGATTCGCGTATTTTCTGAATATCTAAAAATTATATATATAATTTAATTTAATAATATAATTTGACCCCTGTATAAAAAGAAACTCGACAGAGAGAGCAGCTTTTCAAGATATTGAAATGTAAATTAAAATGTAAGTAAAAAAGGCACATATTCATCAATATCAAGCAAATAATTTTTTTTTCGATTTTCCAAACGATATTACCTTAATAGATAAGACGATGTTCATTAAGAATCCAAGGGTTCAAAGTGAACATTCTTTAGAAATTAAAGATCAAATAAAATTGACATGCGATCTGTCCATCACACTCAAAAATAATGTGGACTTTTTAGTAGGTCACCCTTCTAGAATGTTAAGTTTGGTAGACGTAACGTAATCCGTTTGTCAAATTTAAAAAAATTATATAGTTTAAGTTTTTCATGTGAAGCACGGTACTCTCTCGAAAGCTTCTCCGCCAACCGTTTTACATCGTCATAGACTACTGGATTTCCACTAAGAATTTACTAAAATTTACTCCTCTACCTGCAACCATTTTGAAACGACGCCTTTTCGAATGTCAAAAACGCGTTTTCGCGACCATGACCCCGTTAATTTTTTTTGGAATTGAAAGGGTGGGGGGTTATTCGTGCGGGCCGTTTGTTGTGTTATAGCGGAACAAATAAGCGTTTTGGGTACCGACAGTTATAAATAAAATATTGATTGCTTTACTATTACCATACCGAATTTCAGGGGAAGGAGGAATAGAAGTCGCGAAACCTGTTTCAGTCAGTGGAGTGAAAATGTAGACTCAAATAAACTACTCGCAATTCAAGTGCAATTTCTTAAAATTAAATTTAAATTTAAATGACCAAATTTTTTTTCAAACATTTCTTTTTACGTTGTGTAAGCGCATTTTTTGTTCAAATTTTGTGATATCTAACTATTAAAAGCTGCTTTGATCTCGTATATATAGGAGGGATATGAAAAAAATATTTTTTACGCGAACTTTGCCAAACGCGAAAGTGCGGATCTGAAATAATTCTGATTTTAAGTATACCTGCTTAATAAATAAGTTAGTAGCAAAAAACGTAATTCTCAAATATCTGATTTTTTTTATTCAAAATTAATTTTCTCTTAAAAATAGGCATTTTTCCAACACCACACAGTACTAAATCATCATCAGTTTTTTTAAGTTGTTTTTAAGGAAGTCAAACCAGTTAAAAATTCTCATAATTTCTTTGAAGACTATGTTTCAAATATTCGAGGTACCCTTGATATAGTTGGATAAGAAATTTAATATGCTTGGCCCTGACATGAAAATATAAGCATGATGTTGTGTAAAATAAGCTAATAACCATTGAGTTTTGGAACACTTTGTCACTGATGTTTGCACATTTTCTTGCGATTTATTATTCAGTTATTTTTAATATCGTTTACTCTTTGAAAATAAAAAAATGCGTACATTTCCTATACTATACTACTAAGTTCACTCGTTATGAATCATTCCTTTTATTAGGAATAGTGAGGTGTGGCCCAATTCAGTTGAGTACATAGTCATTACTGTCTTTTCAAACATTTTTATTGGGCGCCATTTTGTTTCATCATATTGGATTCCTACCAATATTTTACCACCTATGCTACACCTGATTCTTGGACATAATTTAAAATAAATTCAATACGTAGATTTTACATTAACACATATTGCCATTTTGTTACATTGTATTAAATCCCTACCGGTTTATCCCTACATCACAACTAATTTTTCTGCACAAAATTTGAAATTAATCTAATAAGTATCTAGTTATTTTAAGGCTGATTTTTTAAATATTTTATTAGGCCGCATTTTTGTTTTTCTGTCTTATATTCATATCAAAATGTTACCAGTTCATTTCTATGTAACAATTGATTTTTGTATAGAATTTGAGGTATATTGAATAATTAGTTTTTTTAGTAATAATTTAAATTTTCACTAGACCGCATGTTGAATTTTTACCAAAATGTCACCAGGTACATCCTCATATGACCTTTAATTTTTGACTAAAATTTGAGGTAAATCTGATAAATCGTTTTTAAACTATGCCTCAAATTGACAGTCAGACAAACAGACGGACCGACGGAATTGATTAAAAATATATTTCTTGGCATCTAGGGACGCTGAAACATGAAGATATGTAAAACTTGAGAGGGTGATTTTTTCACGATAACAAACATTTTATTTGGCCGCCATTTTGTTGCGCCATCTTGAATTAGTACCACAGTTTTTCTAGTTCATCTCTTTACTATAATTAGTTATGGCACACAATTTTAAATCAGTTCGTTAAATAGTTTTCGCCGCCATTTGGTTCGCCATTTTGGATTCGTACCAAAATTCTACCAGTTGATTCCTACTACTTGATTTTTATACAAAATTTTAAATAAATTAGAGAAGTAGTTTCTTAGTAATAATTTGTTTAACATTTCACTAGGCCGCCATTTTATTTTGCCACATTGGATTTTTACCAAAATGTTACCAGGTCATGCCCATATGACCTTTAATTTATTACCAAAATTTGAAGTCAATCTCGTAAAAAGTGTTTTAGCTTTGCCGCGAACAGACAGACAAACAGACAGATAGACAGATAGATAGACCAACAGAACTGAGAAAACATGTGATTCAGACGGACCCGAGGTTGATTTTTTCACGGTTATAATACTTCCCTTTTACGAGGGAAGTTAAAAAAATAAAAAAAAATATTTTAAAAACACAAGTTAATTAAAAAATCATGGTTCTGGGCCATGTGAAAATAAAAATGAATTTCTGACATTGCACCTGCGATTGCAGGGATCTTCACTGCACAAGATCAAAATAACACTATTAAGTGTTTTGTTGCAGATATCACAACCGCATCCATCTAATAATATTTAAAGATAGATTATAAAACATACCTAGGAAGCGAAACAAAAGTGTATAGCTAAGAACGCATATGATTTCTTATGCTCATATTTGCAGATATGGTCAGCCGTGTCATTTATATTTTTTTACCCTATAATTATTATTAGTACCTAAAATTAATAAATCTAAATGTAAATCGATGTAATGAGATTCTGATCTGGGTTTATCTTTATTTGTACGAGTATTAAGTAAATAACTCTTGAAAATAATTACTTCAATAAATCGGAAAAACAATTTTTAATATTTTTTAAAGCCTTTTGTTTATCATATTACGTTAATTTCAATTTTTCAGAGTTCCAGCTTGTAATAAAGCCATTGCTTATCAAATTAGAGAATATCATCCACTCCTAGATTCCAGTAACATGACCCCCAAAGAATGGGTGATTATAGCCAAAAATATAGAGGTAGGTACTCATTGAGAATATGTACTATTTTTTTTTAACTCCACTATAACAGGGTATATATTTATTGAACGTGGATTACTAAAAATGGCTGTTTTAGAACCACCAAAGTTGTTGTAAATTTCTTGTTCCAATATTAGACTAAACTGAAAAAAACATTTTTTTTTAAAAGTTTTTATAAATTGTATTATTACTATTTCACAGGGTGCTAGAGAACTGATGTCAAATTATTTGTTTGTAAACAGTATCATTCTTTTGAAATCTAGATCACTGTTCATGTGTTGACAGAATATATGTGCCCCTATTTAAATATTCATGGTACCCAGTAAGCATGGTCGTAAAATATAACAATAAT
This sequence comes from Kuschelorhynchus macadamiae, assembly GCA_030620095.1. Classification (NCBI taxonomy): domain Eukaryota; kingdom Metazoa; phylum Arthropoda; class Insecta; order Coleoptera; family Curculionidae; genus Kuschelorhynchus; species Kuschelorhynchus macadamiae. The sequence continues at coordinate 243,756 of JAUTXW010001428.1, read as the reverse complement.
AACAAAACGACATTTTAAAGTTAGCAGAAAAATATTCAGGGTGTATACTAACAAGGCATCTCTGAGGATTAACATACATAACAGTAACCAAAATTGTCTGAAGAAATCTACTACAATCTTGCTATCTTCAACCAGTACTAGTTTTCTAGGGAATTTTCAAAAATGCTGTTTTTGCATTTTGTTAAGATTTGAGCAAAACATGCAGTTCTAAACTAACATAATTGAAGACAATAGTTATCGTAATATTTAAGCAAGTGTTACAATATTTTATTATAAATTGTTAGGCTGAAGGAATTTAACTAGAATCTATTTGGTTGATTTATATATTTTACTAGTATGAGAGATTAGATATTAACTGGAAGGCCGTTGTGAATATCACGGCAGGGCATGTCTTTTCTCCCCAAAGATGCCTCAAATCAAAACCCCATTCCTTTTTAAGAACGAATAGAATTTTCCATTAATTGGATATGTCATGAGCTAGGCTTCCAAATAACTATACCTCAAGCAACGCAGTCTGATTTTGAGCAATGCGTCACATCAACATACTAATGGCCGGTTTTTTCATCTATCTTGCCTCAAGATCTAAAGCATGTATCGCTGAAAAGTGTAATTTTATTCAGGCAGTAACTTACTAGTCATTTTGTAGTTATTACTCAAATGATGATTCTAAGTTACCCTTTGTGTTGTTTGAGAAACCTACCCTATAGTGCCCTGCCTGCTGCCTGATAGCCCTAAACTGTCTCCGAATTGCTAGTTCATGCTACCAACCTTAGATCCAATGGAGGCAGAGTTACTGCATTCTGTTGACCTGGAATATCTTAGTTTTTTCGCAAAGAGGGTAACTCTTCAATGTCCACATTCCTCTTGTAGGCAGATAATACCAAACCGTTCTTATCCGGGTTAACAGAGAGTATGTCTTTAATCCGACTGGATTATGTCTGGGTATTTACCAGTTACTATAACAGCAGTGTCATCAGCATAATCTGGAACATGTATGCATTCGACCTTTATTAAGAACAAATCAACCCATTTATAACCAGACACTAAATGAGAAGAAAGGTATTTAAAATTACATCAAACGACGAGTCTATCTTTATACTCCTTGCACTTATGTTCTCCACAGATTAGTCCCTGGACCTAAGATCTTTTTTAGAAGTATATTTTAGGCTCACATCTGTTCTATGGGTGGTTCAGAGACACAGTTATAACCTTAAAGATGATGAAAGTATATCTAAATTTACAAAGAGGCGCTATGCTATGATCTAATAATTGGTATGGTCTTCTTTAATTGGACTAGAGTTTGCTGATCTTTCTAGTTAGGATTTCTGCTCGACCATCGAATATTGTCTCATAGATGACCACACTGGCTAGTGTAATACCCTTAAGGTGATATCAGACGGTTCACTTTTTATTAATTTTTGTCGTTCTTTCGCCATCTTTCATTACGAATGAACCGTCTAGACATAAAATGAATGAAAAGTGAAAAATGAATTCATTAGTGAACAAATCCAGGGATGCTGGACTTTTTCATTCGCATCAATCATTTTCATTCCAAATGAACACAAAAATGAACGTTCATTTTTCGCTTTTCAGTCAACTTCAGTTTTCGCGCGTAGTGAATTCTCGAACAGTTGTAAACATGTGGTCTGCGAAAAAAATGGTATTCAAGTGGAATGATCAGAACACGCTGCGATTTTTGGAGTGTTTCAAAAATTATGCCTGTCTTTGGAACCACAAGCTTGATGAGTACAAAGACAGAACAATACGAGGAAATGCTATGAAAGCGCTAATTGTTGATTTAAACTTGGAGGTAACCGAAGAGGACATCAAACATAAAATAAAGACAATAAGGACTCGCTACACATTAGAATTGACTAGAATAAAGCAATCAACTAAAAGTGGCTGTTCGTCCGATGATGTATATACACCTTCCCTATACTGGTTTAAGGCTGCGGATTTTCTAAGTAGTGTATGCGTTCCGAGGCAGAGTATATCGAATCTCGTAAGTATAATAACATAAATAATAATAAATAAAACAATTTAAAATAGAACAACCAAGTATATTGTTAAAATGTATTCATATTATGTACATAAGGTTACCGTACTCTTTTTATCATGTTCCATTGCCATGGCACCATGCACGTGGTGACAAACTTGACTGCATAGGCATCTCGCACGCGCCGAGCATTTTCACTATGATTTCTTGCAGTTGGAGGTATACCGTTTAGATGGTACTTCTCGCCATTCTCCTGGAATAACGCATCCTTTATCCCAATCCTCCATTTCTAGCGCCTGTTGTGGTACATAATTTGCTGTGGTTTTTCTAAGCCAATTGTGGAGGGCACACGTTGTTTTTACAAGTTGTTCAACTTTAAGCACTGATAGCGGAATAGGCTTTTCAAATATTCGGAATTTTGATACTAGTATCCCAAAACTATTCTCCACCACTCGTCGAGCCCTCGACAGTCGGTAATTAAATATCTTTTGTTTATCTCCAAATTCTCCTCTAGTACTATATGGCTTTAAAATATTGGTTTGCAACGGAAATGCGTCGTCAGCCACAAATACGCCCTCCTTTGGAATGTTAAGTAAATTTAGTGATAAGGCTTCATTCAATGTGGATTTATTGAAGACGGATGCATCGTTGGTCCTTCCATTTGTTCCTATATCTATATAAATAAAATTGTAATTCGCATCCACAACAGCAAATAGATGAATGCTGAAATTCTTCTTGTAATCGAAATAGTCAGATCCAGAGTTGCCCGGGCATCTGATATTTACCAATTTTCCATCCATTGCACCGATACAGTTTGGAAAATTCCATAACTTGTAGTAGTCATCCATTATTTTCTTCCATTCACTTTGACTTTGAGGAACCTATAACAATAGATATAATTATACAGCATGTTAATTAAATATCTGGCTTCAGATGATTCTTGAAAACTATTTATTTTCGGACACAAGCTTATAAATATAACTCTCTAAATTACATTTTTCATTATTTCAGGAGATTCCATCAGCAACCACGGAAAATACAGAACTGCTCTCAGAAGAAAGTACAAGCGCAAGTGAACAAATTAATTCTGAAGCTGTTCAAGCAGTTGGGCAGAAAGAAAATGAAACAACTAGTGTACAGAAAACTCCGAATTTGTTCAAAAAGCCAATCAAGCGTAAAAGGAATAATACGTCGATTGATAAAGCTATCACAGAATTAAAATCAATAAGTGAACAAACTAGAACCAAAGAAAACCAACCTGAGAACGAGTTTGATTTGTTTTGCAAAAGCTTAGCAGTACAATTGAAGAATATGCCCTTAGATAGGGCATTACGTTGTCAAGAAAAACTTCAATCTGTCATGACCAACGAACGACTATCACAAATGTCTTCAGTGTCACGTCACTCTGAATCACGCTCTCAGTCTCAATCCCCACAATTTGTCAGCCAGTCACCACAATATGAGAATACATATTCACATCAAGACCGGTATTACAAGGCCAGACAGCAAAAGGTTTCTGCACCCATGATCTCCCCACAAGAGTATGAATCAAGCTCTCAGTCACCACAATCTTGTAGTCAGTCACCTCAATATGAGAATACCTTATCGTCAAATCAACATAACTACTATCATAAGACCCAACAGCAAATGGTATCACCACCAATGATCTCCCCACAAGAGTATGAATCAAGCTCTCAGTCACCACAATCTTGTAGTCAGTCACCTCAATATGAGAATACCTTATCGTCAAATCAACATAACTACTATCATAAGACCCAACAGCAAATGGTATCACCACCAATGATCTCCCCACAAGAGTATGAAGCATGCTCTCAATATGAGGATATATCACACAGTCAATGTAACTACCAACAGCCAATGGATAGACCCACCTCTTCGGAAGAGAGCAACGGTATAGATTTCGAAACATCGAGCCAGGAAGAAGATGATATCATCGCAAAAGCTCTTAAAAGCATTATTTAAATGATATTATAATAAGATATAAGAATCAACCTTTATGTTGAGATTGTTATGTATTTAATAAAAAAATATTATGAGTTTTTAATTAGTAAAGTATATAACTCACCTTGATAAAGTTCTCAAGCGCCGTCCAAATAGCTTCACATACTTCTTGGCAAAAATAGGATATTGTGTTTCGAGGAACTCTGTATAAAAATTCCAAACTTCCAAAAGAATCGCTCTGGTCTTCTCTTCTTTAAACTTCTAAGGAAATTTTGTTTGTACTAGCAGAGTACTTGATGGTTCTGCCCTGGCTCAAATATACCTACCTCTTCAGAGCCGTCTGCCTTTGGCTCTTCGAGCAGCACTTGTGTTGTTTTAATTTGAACGTACCTGTATATTACCTGTTCCCCGGAGAAAGCGTGTTTTGCTGTCCCCTGTCGCTAGGCGTCAGCTTTACAAGTCTTTCTGGGACACTCTATTTAGTAGACCATAGCAGTTAAATATTTTTTCCAATAAAAACCTCTTGCAGATTTTTTATAAATTTGCCATTTATAGTAATTTGTGTTGTATCATCTGGCAATTCATCATATTTTGCATTAGCACGAATCGAATAATACCTTACGAGGCTTAAATAGGTAATATTGCAGATATTAGATTTAGTATGGCGCAAACTAATCATACATCTCTTGGGCTGATTCCCGATTCACCATCTTGGGATGCGCTATAGTAGTAGTATAGTAGTATGATATATGCCCTGCGTAATAGTGTACTTCTGGAGACAAAACAGAAAAGTGCACGAGTATCTCGAAAATCGCTATTCTATTTCTGGCACGCTTTTTTTGTATTTCGTTTAAGAATTTTGAAAAATTTTGGTTTTACAAAATCCATTTATTCATACCCTATTTTGCCTCCTAGAAAACTTTTTGTAAGATGAAAACTCTAAGCAGTCCCACGCTAATATTTATATTTTTTGGAGAAAAAAATTATTCTCTAAAAATTTCAATCCCAGTGCTATAGCTGTTTATTTATTTATTTATTTTGAAAATGAGGCTGCATCTTTCGGAATATACATAAGCGTTACATTGTCGTACAAATTTAACATATTAAAACTAATATATCTCAAAAACTATTAAAAAAAATGTACACCATGTGTATATTATGTTGTTCAGTAAATAAGAAAAATTATAAAATTAACTCGGCTATGCCATTTTTATTTTTAATTTTGAGCGTGTTTAAAAAATAAGTCATAAATTTATTATCTCTCAGTCCAAAAACAAATAAATAATTTTTTTTTAATTGAACACACCATTTTTCTTTCAATTTTCTAGACCTTATCAAGCTTTTATTAAGTTTTTTTTCAAAAAGACAGTTTCGAGAAAGCTCCGATTTTTCAGAATTAAAAACTATCAAATTTTATCTTACATTCCAATATATTTTTACAATTATTATTAAGTTGTTTTTTTGGTTTATGACTGCTAAACCTTAAATGGTTCCTAAAGAGGTTTCTAAATATTCAAAACTAATTTGTATACGAACTGATTACTTTTAAAACAAATTAATATGCCAGTAGATTTTCTATAGGTAGGGAGTAATTTGTATTTGCTAAAATTCAATTAAAAAAAAAACGAAATGGACAAATAAAAACGTATTTCTTTGAAATCAGTATTTTTACCCTAAAAATAACCTATTTCGGAGCAGTATGGCTCTTAATTATATTTTTACTCCACTTTTCAAAATCTAAGTGATTTAAGACCTCTTGAAAAATACTTCCACAATCTTGGTATGGTACTATGTTTTGCCATAAACAAACAAAAATAATCTTAAATCATATTTTCTTTGTGGCGAACCACTGGATAGTAATATAATTTTTCCTCTAAGTGGTAGCTTCCTAGAATGGTTGTCCAGAACGATATCCGACTGAGGAGGAATACAGTCCGGAATCTGCTTAATAAAATATTCCTCGAAAACAACCTGAATTAATGTCTTCACGATAATCACCAATTTTGTTTGATTGAATTGCTAGTTAACCACCTTCCACAAAAATAATTTTCACTACCAATATATGCGATTATTAACCTCCTTAGGTTGCCAGAGGGCGCTTAAATTCCAGTGGACAATAATAATCCTACTAAGAAAGCCTAGCACAAAATTGTTATGTTTTTATCCTGTCATATTTTAATAACTGTGTATCTCACTCAAATTGCGTTAAATATCGTCTTCGCCTGTAAATAATTTCTACTTTTTCATCAAAAAGGAATTACTACTTAGCAGTTGCTTCTAAACAAAGTTTTAAATACATTGCGTGAAGATTCTTTCAAATGTCTAATATTTATGTCTTTATTTTTATCCATGCATTGATAATTTAATACAAGATATTATAATATGTAAACCGTTTAAACTAGATTAGATTAGAGTATCCTAAGTTCTTGATTTAATGTTAGTTTCCACTTTAGGCGGCAATCATCTTTAAAAATAGTTTTTGTGTTTCCTAAGCACATCTTTAATCAATATTTTCTATTATAGAGCTAAAAGTAACCGACGGTAAACAATTCTGTATTGACTGCGTCCTTAGGAAATCTATCCCATGTTTTCAATATGTATGTAGAATAAATCAAAAGAGATCACTATTTTCGTATTATTTATTGTTTCAGGATAATTACAAGGAATTCGATGGATTTGTGATCATAAATGGAACTGATACTTTAGCATACACGTCGTCCGCATTGTCCTACATGTTTAAGAATTTACAGAAGCCTATTATCGTTACTGGAGCTCAGGTAATGATATTTATTTGCATATGGGTATTCAGTAGTATAAATTAAATTTTCAGAAATTAATAACTAAAAGTTGCAAGGACAGGTTTATTTTTGCCCAGAAAAAAAAAATGCTTTATTTAATATGAAAAATTACATTTTTATTACTATACTTTTACAAATAATATATTACTTTAACACCAAATAATATTTGTTTCCCTCAAGCAGAAATGGATTTTCTCCTCCTACATTAACCGATTAGTTAAAAATTTGCTGATATAATGAAAAATAATATCAGAAATATATTGTTCCCAAGATTTTTTCATACGAACATTTCATTTTGTATTTGCATTATATTGCAAAAGCTAAAAATTATTTATCACTCTGTTCATGTCAATAATTTTACATAAGTGCGGTCCACATTTTAGTTTCAAATTCTGAGGCCTTAAAAAAGTGAAATAAAATGTTAATTATGACAGTTCTCCTAACATTGTAGTCGCATAACCTAGAATACCAACAGAATCGTTTACGTACGTATAAAAGCATGCAATTTGATATGGTGATTAAGTACATCAGAAACAATATTTTATAGATATTAAGCCACTTCGAAATTGTTCCAGAAGTCCTCAAAATCCAAAATGGTGACCAAATTTTGAATTTTTCTCAATAATTTCCTCATTTAGATGATATTCACTATATATATATATATATATATATATATATATATATATATATATATATATACAAGGTTATTCAAATGTCTGGAAAAGGTCAAATATCTCAAAAACCACCCAACCTACCTGAACCATAGGTGGTGAGTAAGTATTATCGTATTCCCCCGACTCTTTGGTGCATTACCGCAATGTTGTCAGATTTTCAGTTTTTCGGCAAACTAACCTAACTTTCTTTTGTCAAATCAAATAATATGTTTTTTTTAAGTGTGATTTATTCCCCGTATTATCCTAAATTGCTTTTATCCGGATTCGCTAAATGTTAATTTTATTACATAAATGTTTTAAAAATACATTGACAGATTAGGTATCTCGTCCCCTATATGCTACGCCAGTGGACAGAGACACTTGCTTTTCGTATGTTTCATACCCTGGCAGGATATAATATAGCGTTCCTCTTTCCTGGACATGACAAAGGGAAGGCTTGGACAATACAAAAGGTTTTGTCTGAACTCACTGATATGATATTTGTGATATATTTGATACCCAAAAATATCAAATGTATTTTTGACATTATTGAGAAACTGTAGACCAGTGTCAACGATGATGTTGACAAAGCAAGGAAAAGGCTATTTACGAGAAGAGCAGATGTTCAAAATATTACACCCGCCAAAGTAGCTCTTACACAGCACGTAAAAAGAGCATCGTATCAGTAAGGTCATGTGTGGGGCAAATACTCACTGCATACACTGAGGTACCAATCAGCTAGGGATGGATCCATGGGGCTGGTGGAACATACGAACCATAGAAGACTGTCCTGCAAGTTGCACTGTTAAAATTCTTTGAACTAATTTCAAGCAAGTCGACCAAGGACTGTGATAGACGAAGGTGTAAATAGCCTTTTGTAAAATGCAGTGTGTCGGTGTCAGGAAGACTGTTAAAAATATGTATTTTAAATATTTTAAGTCAGTCTATATCTTCTTAAAGCCGCTGTATTTGACTTCTCTGCTAAAAAAATAAAGAAACATAAACTGGTTTTAAAAAGTTCTAATCATTTTTGAAACTCATAGACAAGTGTAACGTATAACGTATGTGTTCGCAATTTTAAATATTCAGTTTTTTCAATTTTCAATATGTAGACTCAAAATATTTATTATAGGTATATATCTTGTTTCATTTCAGTTTTGGTTTTGAAGATTAATTTGTATTTAGTACTGCCACATAGAAAATTATAAATAAAAAAATAAATGTTTATTAATAATTCAGGCAATATGTAATTAATAAAACTTTAATTTTGGTGTCAAAATGACAATCACAACCCAATATATTTATAAAAATAATTATATTAAAAACGAATATGGATAAAATTCCATCTAAATTATAAATTGTTGATTTTATTAGCCGGTATTTTATTGGATTTTCAGAGTTGCTGGGATCAATTTGAAGCAGCTCAGTATCTTGAAAATTGAGTTTAGGATGTTCTTATTTATCGTGCCAAATTTCGTGCAACATATTGTGAACGGAGTGCCCCTTAACTAGAACATACAGTTGTGATCAGAATTGCCTAAAGAATGTTTGAAAACTTTGTAGTAAAATATATGACAATTAAAAATATCGAAAAAGTACATTATGTATTTAGAAACCATTGGCAGTACCTTCCGAAAATTGGTAAATCAAGAAATTTTTCCTGGCTGGGAAAAATGTAAATTTCAAAAAACATTTGCGGTTATGGGCACAAATTAAAGGATTGTTCAAATAAACAAGTTTGTTTTTATTGTGCTAGAGAATTAAAGCCTAATTCTGTGGTATGTATAAACCACCATCAACAAACATGGAATCGTTTTTAAATAATTTAGATCAAATATTAGAACATTTAAACGATTGTTTTTTAATTGGAGACATGAACATCGATGTACTAAAACAATCAAATAATTATGACAAACTTATGGATATTTATTCTTCAAATAATTTTAAATTGTGCAATAGTGAAATACCAAAAAGGATAACAAGTACCCTAATTGCTCATATCATAACAAATTCAAGGAGTGTCAAAATAAATTAATTATTAATTACAAATTATAAATATACCTAATGAAATGCTGCCTCTGAAGTTAAAATATAAAAATATAGTAAATACAAAATTTAAGGTGGATAAATTAGACAGAGAATTACTTGTTTTGGATAGAAAACTACGTCTATTTAAAAACCCAAATGAATTATATGAGAAAATTTTAAATTTGTTTGGTTCTTGCTCTCATGACTCTACTATAAACATAAGAGACAAATATTATTTAAAGAAAAAAAATACCCAAATGTAAGGCTGTATGAGGATTTATTTCAGCATTTCAAGAAGTTAACAAAAAATAAATTTAGGTTAGGCAAAAACACATTTTATTTTGATAAATTTGCTACATGTGATCAAAAACTAATATGGAAGAACACAAATTTAATTTTAACAGGATGGGATAAAACAACAAAATTAAATAGTGCCTTAATAGAAGGAGAAGAAATTAAAGAAGAAAGAGAAGTCTGTGAAATAATGAATGATTATTTTGTAAATGTTGGAGGGAGATTAGCAAGGAAAATTCCGTTTATCCCTACAAATGAGTTATCAGAAAATTCAGAATCGTTATTCTTTAATTTTGAAGAACTGACACGCAAGAATGTTGAAGATATTATTGATGAACTTAATCCAAAAAAATCCAAAGATTTTAATAAAATAACAATAAAAATTGTAAAAATTGTCAAAAAAGAACTAGCTACAATTTTTCTATTTTTAACAATATTATTAAATTATTATTTTTCCTGAAAAAATGAAAATAGCAAAGGTTCACCTATTTTTAAAATGGTGAACGAAAAAATTGTAGTAATTACCGACCAGTATCTGTTTTACCTGCAATGTTTAAAATTTGTGAAAAAATAATAAATCTTGTAGAAACTAAAAAACTACTTTTTACAGGACAATATGGTTTTTGCAGTTCTAGAGATACTGAAATAGCTGCTGCTGATGTAATAACAAATATTCAGTGTAATGTTGATAGTAATAAAATTTGTGGTTTATTATCACTAGATCTGTGCAAAGCATTTGACACTGTAAATCATATGATTTTATTGAGAAGTCTCTACAATATAGGTATAAGAGGTGAGGTCAAGTTTATTCTATGTTTGAACATTATTTAAGTAATCGCAACCAATATGTTCAAATTGGAAACCCAAATAGTTCTTAAAAAAAACTAAATGTGGTGTACCTCATGGATCAATACTGGGAACAATTTTGTTTCTTATATATATATATATATATATATATATATATATATATATATATATATATATATATATATATATATATATATATGTATATCAAATTAAAATGTAAAAGGCAATCTTAAGTTATTTGCAGATGATACAACAATTATTTATTTTGCTGAAAATCCTACCCAAATTTATAGTGATATGCAACATGACTTGGCATTAATCCTTGCTTGGCTAAATTCTTATAAATTATCATTCAATTTTACCAAGTCTTCATTTATGTTTTTAGATAAAGTTAAAATCATACACTTTACATCAAATTTATTTTTTAATGGAAATGTTATTAAATATTTAGAATGCACTAAATTTTTAGGATTATATATAGATGAAATCTTAATTGGAATAAATATATTCAAAGTTCAAGACGAAATATACGACCGATAATAGGAACGAAGTATAAAGTTAAAGACCATATTTAAGTAAAAAAGTGCAAACCTGACAACGTTAAAGCCTCACAAATGATTACAAAATAAAATAATCAAATGTATTCATACACTACCATTTTTAAGACCCACTACTAATTTATACAAGCCTAATAAATATCTAGATATTAAAAATAAATATAAATTAAAAAAGTGTATTTTAATACATTCTATAAATATTAATCAGAAACTATCTAATATAAATTTCACTAGAATTGCAAGATATCATGACCATCATACCAGATATTGCAATAATTTACAGATGCTGACGGTAAAAAGTAATTTTGGCAAAAAATCTTTACTTCATTGTGGAATTCAAATTTATAATGAACTACCTCAACCTTTAAAAAGAATATCATTTTTCGCAAAATTTAAAAAGCTACTAAAGATTTTCCTTTTGGAGCATTAATTAATATATATACATTTTTTATATTAGTTATTTAATGCACTTATTTGACTATTATTGTTTACTATTTGTAAAAATGTATGTTCTCTTTTCCTTTTTTTTTTGACAATTTAGTAATTTTTTTATAGTTCCCTGTAATGAACCTATCATAAGTTAGTTGGGAATAAAGTTATTATTATTAAACTAGTAAAACTGTGGTACTAATTCAAGATGGCGGTACAAAATGGCGGCCAAATAAAAATTTTGTAATCTAATAACCACACTCTCAGGTTTTACATATCTTCACGTTTTAGCGTCCCTAGATGCAAAAAAATATGTCGGTTTATCTGTCGGTCTGTTGCGACATAGCTTACTCTCATTAGATTCAAATTTTAAACTAAAATTAAGGGTTACATGGGAATGACCTAGAAATATCTTGGTAAAAATCAAATATGCCGGTACAAGATGGTGGCATAGTGAAACGTTAAAAAAAACTAATTAGCCAATTGACCTCAAGTGTTACATAAGAATAAACTGGTAACAATTTGGTATAAATAGAAGATAGTAAAACAAAATGGTGGCCTACTAAAATATTAAGAAAAAACCAGCCTGAAAAAAGCTACTTGTTAGATTAATTTAAAATTTTGTGCAAGTATTAAGTATGATGACATAAATTCGTAAAGTTGTGTTACGAATTCAAGATGGCGGAACAAAATGGGGGTTAAATAAAATTTTTAAATATCAACGTAAAAAAATCTTATTCAATTGACTTTAAATTTTGCAGAAAAACCAAATGTGATATAGGGATAAACTAGTACGAATTCAACATGACGTAACGAAATTGGGATATGTGTCAATGTAAAAACTATTTATCGAAATTATTTTAAACAGCTGGCTAGCAGACCTTGTTCTTCCTTTTCCGTTAGATGGCAGGATGAGTTTCCAGTGGAATTATAAGAATATGGGGCGCATTCAGCACATCGTCCAGAAATGTTATTGAAGAAAAACATATTGGTTTTATAGAAAAAATACGCAATAAAACAATACAAAAAACAGTGTTGAAAGGTCTCCGTAAACAGACGATCATTTAAAAATAATCATGTAAATTGGTGCATTACAACTCTCTCGCGATAAATCTGGCTTAGTGTTTTAAATATATAGATTATCCCCAGAAATCAAGTGTGTCATAGGTAGAAACTGGTAAAATATTGGGAGGAATCCAACAAAATGGCGCCCAATAAATATGTTTAAAAATATAGTACATATGTGTTTCTATATAACTATGTACTGAAGTAAATTGGGTCACGTTTCACTATTCCAAATAAAGGGAAATATTTATAACGAAGGAAGTTTCGGATAATGGAAATTTAGCGATTTTTTATTCACTTTACTGGATCAGTTATTACTAAAGATCTGCGGTCTTGAAGCAAAGTATATTACATAAGTGAACGATTATGATGATATGCCACTCAAATGTTTTATGCATATCAGTAAATTTTTGAGGCTGCTAATGAACCAGATATATAGGTATCTGGTAAAGAATGCTAAATTTCAATATCTTTTTCTAATATGATAATCTGTATTTGATGACGATTTGATACACAGTAATGGAATGAAATATAAATTGCCTCATATAATTTTCTGTTTATGCGATTTTTCGGTCAAAATTCAATATTCTATATTTCTGCTTCATAAAACTGAATGCGGCATAAATGATGCCCAAATCTTTAGGAATATACCTCTTGGAATGTGACCGTTGGCAAAACGATTTGTCAAGTATACACGGCTCGTAAAATTAATGAAATAATTAATTATTATCCCAAATTAGCCGGAGTGACTTTTTTTTTATTTCACAAGCGTTGTATATTGTATAATTGTATAATTGTAGGCCTGTTTTTAAAGGATTGGGGATGCCCAAAACATGTGCAAACTTGATTCGGCGTATGATAAAATGATGATTTTAACATACGCTGAATCAACTTTTGTTAAGATATAGGAGATACACCGAATATCGAAAATTAAGTAAAGTATTTCCAAACCTAAGTATAAATAATTATTGTTATTCTAACAAGAAAAAAAATGAGTAAATTGCGCCTTACAGCCCTAATGACCGCTAACTACGCCCCTTAGTACATGTGGTGCTCGAACTTGGTTCGGTTTTTATATTCATTCACTGACTTACATATTTTTGTCTATAAACTTTAACAAAAATTACTGTTATCAGAAAATATAGAGGTATATTTTATGTTTAGGTGGATTTCCTACTGTCATCTTTGTGCTCATTTTCATTCCTAGTTTTGACATCTACGTGACATATGAGCTTATTTTTTATTATTCAGATCCCGTGGCTATTAACTTTCGGAAATTGGGCTTTAAAGACACAAAAAAATACATTACCGAACTCTACAAACCTTGATTGCTTGTATGTCGTTCTTCAATTATTAAATGTGCTATTATGTCGCCTTCATGCTTTTTATGTACCAGATGGTTCTGAAGATTTATCGCAACTCAAAATACGATAATTTTTTGATACTCATCTCCATCATAGTTACAGTACTCGTTCCTTGCAAACTCAGCACATAATTCTTTCGATTTCAAAATATTTAATAAGCTTGGTCCCTGCTTTGAGCTATATCCATTTCATACACAGAGTCTTTTTATTGGATACATGTTTTTGTTCTGTTAAAATTTTTTAATGCAATTTTGGATTTTTTTTAGCTTTTAGTGAAGTTTTTAGGTATTTTTGACTTCATATCAAATATGTATTGTAATGGCAGATAAATCATGCAGTTGGGGAAATTCAACACCAGTTACAAAATAAACAAGTTGGTTTTATGATGATTAAGAAATTTTACAAAATGAGTTAATTTTAGGGTTACCTATTTAGTAACAGAAAAATTAAGCTAGCATATTCGACCTATATTTATAATAATATTTAAGTACCTTATCTAATCAAAATAATATTTTTAATTTAAAGTTACGTTCTAGTTTGATAACCCAAGCGTACTCTATAACATGTGTAGGGTTGACTGAAGTAACTACATAATACATCATTTAAATAATTGTATATTAGGCATCAGTCTGTGAATAAACAAAATACAGAACAGGAAGTTCTTAGCCTGTGTAGTCGTACATAAAATAACAGTTTCCATTGCAGGACTAAGACTTGTGTATTTCTTCTTGCTGTGGTTAAAGAAATCAGTAAACGTTATATCAAAAGAGCAGAGATAATAAAAGTATGTCTTGAAAAGCGACACATTACTCAAAAAGTCCTTATGCTTAAGTGAGAAAAGTGTGATAATTGGATCTTAGTGAGTTTTCGTGAAGATGTTTTAAGCTTTGTTGTCAAAGTTAATGGATGATTTGGGCTATTCGAGATCGCATAAGGAACTATGTTTTTTGGTACCTGATATTCTGGTTATTATTTTGATATTATCACTGCAATTCTTCGTTCGCACCGATGCTAACAAGATAAAAATATTTTTTTATTTAAAGTTGAAAGAAAGTTTATGTAAACATACTCGTTTATTAGCGTCGTTGTGCTATATTTTAATTTTATCCATAGAACTGCATCATAAATTGTTTAAACCACTACACGCTGGTACGTATAAAGAAAATTGTTTACGATATGCCACCCGACATTATAGAAAAAGGCTGAGTTTTACAATTTATTAAGAAATCTTACTGGCAGCTAGAGATGCAGATTTTCGGTATTTTTGAGTACTCGTTACTAATCGTTACTCAAGTATCAAGTAATTATTTATTGTATTCGTTACTTTGATTATTGTCGATAAAATCGTTATGTAGTGGTACGAATAAGAAATTGATAATATACTATATAAATGGTGAATTTTTGGGCGTGAACACTTAAAAAAAACTAATATAAACACAAACGGTGTCACTTTTTAAAGATAATAGGGAATATTTTTTTATTCAAAATAATATAAGTTATTACATTGTTCGAAAAAATTAAACAAATTGATTTCAACAAACTACTGACAACTAAAACACTGAATATTAGTATATTTAAAATTTCACAGAATGTTTAAAAAATTGTTGTAATGAAATGAGCTGAAAAAATATTATTATGTAAAAAATCGGTAAATTTCCTTTAGCCTGGATCTTCCGTCGTTATTAATTTTTTTTTATTAGGAACAGTAAAGTGTAACCCAATTTAGTTTCGCACATAGTCATTTATTATACTGTATTTTCAAACATTTTTATTGTACACCATTTTGTTGCACCATATCCGAATCGTCTCAATATTTTTCCAGTTGCTACACTTAATTTTTGGGCATGATTTAAAATAAATTGAATAAGTAGTTTTAACACTGATTTTTTAGGACCACCATTTTGTATTGTCAAGTTGAATTCGTACCAGTTAATCTGCATCACATTCAATTTTGATGCAAGATATAAAGTCAATTAAATAAGAAGATTTTTTACACTGATTTTTAGACATTTCATTTCATTCATCACAATTTTACCAGTTTATCTCTAAAGTACAATTGACGGATGCCCTTAATTTAAAATTAATCTAATAAATAGTTTTTCAGTTTGCTTTTTTAAATAATTTATTAGGCCGGCATTTTGTTTTGCTGTCTTGGATTCATACTATATATTTTGTGCAAAATTTGAGGTAAATTAGATAATTTGTTTTTTAGTAATAATTTTTTAAACATTTCACTAGGTTGTTCTGCCATATTGATTTTTTACCAAAATTTTACCAGGTGATCCCCACATAACCCCTTAATTTTTGACCAAAATTTGAAGCCAAGCCAATCAGGTAAGTAGTTTTTAACTACACCGCGAACTGACAGACACATCAATGGAAATGAAAACATATTTTTTGGCATCTAGGGGCGCTAAAATGTAAAGATATGTTAAACCTGAAATTTTTTCCAAGATTACAAAAATTTCATTGGGGCGACATTTTGTTTCGCCATCTCGAATTCGTATTACAGTTTTATTAGTTCATCTCTGTACCACAGTTAATAATTGCACAAAATTTGAAATAAATCTATTAAGTAGTTTTTTCAGTCTAAGTTGTCTTTGATTTACCACTACGCAATTTTTAAAAGCAGCCCCAGTACAGTTCCGAAGACGGAAGACCAAAAATAAAAGTAATATTGAACTTGACCAGAAGCGACAAAAATGAAATGCGGCGGCCAATTCATAAAGAATCCGTTCGTGTTGCTTCTCTTGTCAGGTTAATATTTTCTATATCGATGCGAGTATTGCCAAGCAGCAGTGCGACTGGCTCGTCGGCCGCATGTCGTATCGGTATCGATATTAGTACAATATCCGCATTTAGAGTAGTCAGATTACCGAAAGTAATCAAAGTACTCACTGTAACGATTTCATTTTGGAATTGGTATTCGTTACTACGAATATCGGTAAGTAACGAGTACTCTAGTACCGAATAGTTACTTTTTCAACACCTCTACTGGGAGCTAAGTTTACTACTTTTCGTCCGAGTCCGTCGAGATGAGATTATTACAGGGATAATAAGACACACAAGCGAATTAGGTATAAAAAGTAACTTTTTAGATAGACAAACAAAATGAATATTACGAACATTGATTTTATTTGCTACCTGACAGGTAGCATATTAACAGGGGTTATACACAAAAAGTCATCCAAGTAGAGCCATTTTGAAACCATAGAATGGATGCATTAATAATGAAAGGTAATTGTGTTATTTTTCAGAATTTTTTCGATTTAATGAAATCCCATTGCCAGAAGCCGAGAAATCGATATTCGCAGATAATCGAGTAATAATATATATATATATATATATATATATATATATATATATATATATATATATATATATATATATATATACTGAGGATATATTTGAAAATAGCCAAAAAAAAAAAAGAATGAAAAATTAGCGAAATTTGATATTGCGCACTATTTTCCAATAAAAATTCATTTTAGAATAATATCGTTTTTACATTTGTGTGCTGAATCAATTCTACGATATAGAAAATATAATGAGAGGCCCGAAATATATACTGCCTTTTGCAGCCCTGAGATGGATAAAACATTAAAAAAATTGGTACAAAATATATGAAAAATAAATATTTTAAAGCATTAAATTGCCTTTGACCCGGAACTTCCTTCGTACGGAATGATGGAATTCACATACATAATAGCTTGCTTATATATGCATAGACTTATTGCTAATAACTTTAGACAGATCATATTATTTGTAATATATTTTACTTATCTTAACGAAAGGGAAGTTTCTTTATGACGCAATTTGTAGTTTAGTTAAAAAACTACTAATAGTCAAATATAACAAAGGTCCTAAGATATACAGACGAAATAGGTATGAAAAGTTGGATTTCTCAGATTAGATAAACAAAGTGGCTATAAAAAAAATTGCTGTTATCTGTTACTGTCACTTGGGGTGAATTCTGATGATTTTGACAGTTTTTTTAATTATAAAATATACAATTTTAGTTGTAGCATTAACTTAAGCCGCTTTATTAGTTGCAAACACAATATTTGTTTTTCTAGTCTTTTTGCTTTTCTTTTTTACTTCCTTCGTACGAGGAGAGTATCATAATCGTGAAAAAGCATCCTACCATGTTTTTACAGATTTTTCACATTTTTCCTCAATTCTTTTAGCCTGTCGTTCTGTTCTATTCGCGGCTTATCACCACCAGTCACCACTTGGTAATATTTTCGAAAAATTCAATATGGCGGCGTAACGAAATGGTAAAAAAATGGTAAAAAAACTGCTCATCCAATTTACTTCAAATTTTGCACAAAAATCAAGTGTTACGTAGGTATGAATTGGTAGAATTTTGGTATGCACCCAAGATAGTGAAACAAAATGGCGACTATATATATTATTAAAATAATCTGCCTGAAAAAGTACTTATTTGATTTCAAATATTGTGTAAAAATTAAGTGTATCTTTACAGATCTTTACGTTTTAATGAACCTAGATGTCAAAAAATAGGCTTTCTCAATTCCGCGACATAACTAAAAAACTAAGGTTCATGTGGGGATGACATAGTAATATTTTGGTAAGAATCCAATATTGCGGAATAAAATGTTCTAAAATATCTATTTTAACATAAAACTTCTACAAGGAAAGCAAAAACTCTACAAAGAAATTTTAAAAGTTTTTATAGAACATGTTTCAGAAGACATGTTTTAACATAAACTTTACAAAGGAAACATAAAAACTTTTCTAGAATAAAAACTTTCTTTTGCCAGCATTTTTTCTTCAGCAGAAATTGCGCATAGTCCGCCTTGTTTGAGGAGCGATTTTTCGTGAATTTTTCCATGTAAGGTTGATCTTCGAATATCGTAATATGAAACTGCCTACCTAAATTTTTTGTATTCTTTTTTTATGTCTAAATTTTTTCCAAGTTCTCTTCCGTGTAGTTCATAAAATTTATTTCAATCTTCATTTTGTAATACTTTCCCATGGTGACCGTATACAGTAAAAGCACATGTCTTGTTTAAAGTTCAGTTTAAAAAAATCCTTTTATTAGGAATAGCTAACTAAGTGTGATCCAATTTAGTTTCGCACAGAGTTATTTTGTAACACATATATACTGCCTTTTGTATTAATATTTTACTATTTTTATAATTTTAATATTTAGCAATATTTTATCAGTTTCTCTATGCCACACTTAATATTTGGTCATAATTTAAAATAAATGGAATAAGTAGTTTTTAACTAATTTTTTATTAAATTTATTAGACCACCATTTTGTTGCTCATATTGAATTCGTACCAAAATTGTATCAGCTATCTCTAGATCATATTTAATTATTGCACAACCTTTCAAATCAATCTAATAAATAATACCTAAGTAGTTTTTTCACCTTGGACTCGTACCAAGATATTTAGTTTTTTTGGTAATAATTTTACGCCGTCATTTTACTCCGCCATATTGAATTTTTACCAAAATATTGCCAGGTTATCCCCGTATAACCGTATAATCCCTAATTTAAAGTAAAATTTTATTTGGCAGCCATTTTATTCCGCAATCTTGAATTGTCATCACAATTTTGCCAATTTATCTCTATATCATACTAGATTCTTGTACAAAATTTGAAATCAATCTAATAAGTAGTTTTTTTAGGCCGATTTATTAAATATTTTGTTAAGCCGCCATTTTGGATTTACCAAAATTTTACCAGTTTATTCTTATATAATATTTGAGTTTTGTGCAAAATTTGAAGTAAAATGGATAAGCGGTTTTTTAGTAATAATGTTTTACCATTTCACTGGGCCGCTATTTTGTTTCGGCATATTGGACTTTCACCAAAATATTACCAGGTCATCCCAAAATGATCCTTAATTTTTGACCAAAATTTATCATTCCGGTAAATTGGTTTTTAGCTATGCAGCGAACAGACAGACAGAGAGAATGACAGACAGACCGACCGATAGACAGACCGCTTGACAAACCTACAGTTAGAGCGACCGACAGACAGACAGAGTGGCGAATTAGAAATTATGTTTTTTAGCATCTAGGACCCCGAAACGTGAAGATCTGAAAAAATCTCGGATGGTGATTTCTTACGATTACAATACCAATTATCCAAAATAATAGTTGCTATTTTATGCAGACATATTCATAATAAAGTACTTAACAAGTTAGAACTATACTGTATTTTATATACCTATATGTCTTATGTTTAAAGATTTAAAAATACCAAAAAATGATATTATAAAAATGTTACTAGCAATGCAACGAGAATATTATTTCACTGGAACCAGCAAACTTTACCACGATTAATCAGTATTAACCATAGATAAATATATTGACTAACCTGACCCAACCTAAATCGTTGGTTTAACACGCTGCGCCTGGAGTTCACAGGTACCAGGCGCATGTCGAACGGATCCAAGTAGGGCTATTTTAAATTACTATGTATGCGGTATGAAATTAAAGGTAATTGTGTAACTTGTCAGAACACAAGGTCTATTTTTTAATAAAGGAGGGTCATCAGATACATGAATCATATTTTTTACACGATAGCTTATTTTGTAACAATAATAAAAACCCAGGAAGGCAAAAGGGTTTACTGTTAAGACAATTAAAAAAATACATTTTTTGATGTCTCCGAAATACTGGCAATGCTGGTGATGTTATCTGCAGCTTTGTCGCATTTCCAGACATGGCTGGTTCAAATTTAATTAAAATTGGACGAACGACTCTCGAGATATTTGGAGGTTTCGAAACTTCTGTTATATATTGTATATGGGCTGTTTAAGCAGCAAACCCCAAACACGGTATATGAACTTTAGTTTGGAGGGTGTCCTATAAGTTTAATTAAATATTGCTCCATTATAATTTTTGTTACCTAATTTTTTCGATTATACGAAGGTACTTTACTTACAAACTAATTTGTTGGTAAAATATATGTAAAAATTTAATATCTTTAAATAAAATATGAAAACTACATTTTGATAATGGAAGAAAACATATCTGTTGTAGATCCCTATATTCGATAATCCAAATGACGCCAGAAACAATTTCTTATCTTCATTAATTTTTGCTGGCTGCTCAGACCTGCAAGAAGTATGCGTATACTTTGCTAATAAACTAATGCGAGGAAATAGAGTTAGGAAAATGCATACGACGCGCATTGACTGTTTTGAATCTCCAAACTATCCACTATTAGCGGAAACTGCATTGAACTCCCGAAGTAAGCATTATTTTTTTGGTTCCAAGTAAATTCAAGCATACCATTTTTTGCTCGTCTAGATATTTTTAATAAAAATTTTATAATGGTATTAATAATTTAGTATTCATTTCTTGGATTCTGATCTATTTTCTTATTTACCAAATGCATGTTATTGAAAATTAAAGAAGGTATGCTTGGAGATGTTTAAAATGCAAGCCCTGGAGAAACCCTATAGCTACCTGGCATAGCAGATGACCATGTAGTATTCCTCTGCTGTAACAGACATCTTCTATTCTTTTACAACCCATTAGCCTACATCGGTCCTACCTTGTATGAACAATGTTGCAACACAAGTTCTACGTCCGATGTGTTAAAATTTATGTGTACGCCACATCACGTAAAGCCGAACAGGTACAAGATAATATTTTTTGTCGGTTAAGAAAACCGAATAAAGATAAATAAGCTACTTTAGAGAATAAAAAAGTCTGCTCTCGAAAATTGAATACACATTCTCCAGAGTACGATCACTTTCGACTCTTGAACGACGCGGAATCAAAGCTGCCTTGTACGACCAACTTTTCTTTACAGATTTCGTGATCTGATTGACTTTCCAGTTCAGTATTTAAATTAATTTATTCGCCCTGGTTATGGTTTACTTAGATAACAAAAATTTTCTGTTATATCTGCTCAGCTTTACTTCTACTTTATAAAATATACTAACAAATACAAACATAGTGTCGTAGCAAAAGTATAGGAGACCCTATCTTTTAGAAATTATTACTAGTAATGGGAAAAAAAAGACCCTCACTGGTAGTTTTTGAGGCCCTTGAAGACTTCTGAAGCACTAAAAAAAGTGATCCCCACTGGTAATTGCTTTGTGCCTTTGAAGCCTTGACCTCTGAAGCACCGCTTATTCCCGCTCTATGATAAGCACGCCACAGCACTGACGAAACTTTTTTGGAATTAATGTGTTATAACTGAAAAAATAATTTTTTAGTTATAATATTTTTTTACTTACAGAAAAGCACTACTTAATAAGAGTATAAATATAGTCTACAAAGACACATCACACTGTTCTTTCTGCTACAAATAAAAGTAGATAAATCAACAGGTTAGCGTCTAAAGCTAACCGAACATATGTGGCATTTGGGAAAGCCGTCGTCAAACCAATCGCGATTTCTATTACCTCTTACAAAAATTGAATTTGTTAGTAATTTAATTCATCATAACTTTCATTTTCTTGTTCATTTAAACAGTTTTTTTGTAGAATTCGCGTTTATTCTAATTAATTAAATTTCTGGTCTTCATTTAGACTGATTATGTATTGCTCAAGTCAAATATTATCTAGGCACGAACCGATAGGTTACTCAGCCGTAGCCGTGTAAACGATAATGCATTCTTTGTGTAAAAATGTATGTGAAAATTAAAAATTACTACTGGAAAACCACAATCCAAAATTCACATATCTTCATCCTATTAACGATGATATCTGTAAAAGATTTTATAGCTGGTAGTTTTGTTCTAATGGCATGTCAGCGCAAAATTTACTGAACTTTTGTAACCTGTATATAGAACATGACTTTTATATTACTGCAACACTTGCTCTAACTCTTACATTTACAATAACAAAGAGGTATTCTCTATAATTACTATTTCTACAACTGACTTGTTGGTATCAATATAAAATATTTAAAATCGATTTGTTAAATTTACCTCAAATACCTCCTTAAATATTACGTATATATATAGAGCCCCAACTTTTGTCTAATAGTGTTTCCCAACTAAACAGATTGAATTTTGGCGCATCTGTTTGAGGGTTAAATTACATAAAAAAAATCTACCATATCTAATTTCGTTTATTATTTAGGATTTTGTTATCACAAATCATGTAAAGCTGAAGTACTTATTTTGGTAACTCTTCTATTTTTAAAAATATATCCTGGGTTTTATATATGGGTACTTACAAAATCTTTTACCATACAATACCATACATATTGTATTTGTGATATTTTATAGATTTCTAAAGGACTAATTACATAGTTTTTAAAACCCAGATTAAATACTTTTATTTTCTAATATAGGCTGCAAATGTGAAAAAGTTTCCAAGGATTGTGATATTCCAGGGAATGTTCTGTGTAAGTCCTTCCTGACACAATTATTACATTTTATTCGATTCTGAAGAATATTATGGTACAAATTTAAATTGATAGTAGGTATTAAACATTTTAGTTGTATTAGAAATATAGATAAGAGGTTGTCAATACATAAAAACATAAAAAAAACAATAATATTTAATTATTAAATATATAACAAGTGTGTCTAAGTAAATAAAAAGCATTCTTAGATCTTCAAAATGATGCAAATGCACTGCTTTGACCGTTTTTATTCGATGAAAATTTGGTTATTAGGCAACGTCAGACATATTATATATAAGTAAACTGAAAACAGCAAATTTGGATTGAGACTTTTCGAAACCTTTGTATATATATGTGAGCAGATCTATTTTCTATTTTACGTTTAAAAAGTCTATATATAAATACTAATCCTTTTAAATTTTTAGTTAATCGTCAACATCTTTTGCCAAAAACTGAGAGGGGAAGGTTAACTGTTTACGGTAATATATGTGAAGCAATAGGAATACTATATATATTTCCCACCCTTTCGAGAACACAGGTAATTACAAAGAAATTTTAATGTCAGTGAGAGTAAAAAAATAACTTAGAAAATTGTATTCAAAATTGTATTCAAACCCATATTAGAATTAAGATTACCAAAAGTAAAAATCATAGCTTGATGACTTAACTCAAGGCAGTATTATGTGTGATATTCTGAATGGCCTACCTACCATTTATATTTTTCAAAATTTGGATTTTAGATAAAATTTTAATAATAAACATAATGTATTCGATTTCAGCATAAGACAAATTAATGTAGAAAAATCTGATACGGTATTTTAGACTTATATAAGGTACACACTAGACAGCATACCTTAAAAGTATTAGTTCAGATTTAACAAGAAATGTTTCAAAAATTGACTTTCTAGCGTAAATTTATCCAATAATTTTAAGGGAACAGAGAGTGTACGTCAAAGGACATGCCATAAATTAAATTTAATTTGATTTCTGGCCAACTTACTTTGATGTTTTAGTATGTTGTTATCGTCCATATAAGAAAACTCTTTTGCCATTAGACCGCACCTCGCAAACTACAGGGTGAGTCAGAAATCGGGGGCGAAAATTTATATTTTTGCATAGACATATTTCGAGCCTCGTAAGTTGTCCCTATAAGGCTATTGTTTGTGAGGACCATACCTCGTAAACTACAGGGCCAGTCATATATTAAGGGTCAAAAGTAGAGAGATGAGGAGACTTTTGCAATTTTATCATATATCTCAAAATAAAAGGTGAGTCAGAAATCGAGGGCAAAAAGTTTAGCATAACTAGTGCATATATCTTTTACTTAACAAAAATATTGGATAACATATTACAACTCAATCGGGTACTACCCCAATTAGATAAACAAAAATTGTATTGCCAAAATAAGTAATTGGTTGTACAAGTATATACGAGAAAAATAAACTCAAAAATGTTTTTCCGCACGTTTCTTCTGAAAGTTAAAATTGTTTTCGGGTTGTGGACACTACTTTTAATTTTACACACAAAAGAAGTTGGACTTTAACTTTAACTTGCGGGGAACCGCATTACCTAAAAACAGATCCAAAAATTTTTTTCTCTGTGTCAATACGTGTGTTAAGCCGTCCGAGCCCAAAGCAACCAACAATTTTTTTCTATATAACATAATATATAGAATAATAATTATAATTTCTAATATTTACTAAAGAACTAAAGTACAAAAAATCACATTTTGTCTAAAATAAGTTTCTACTAGTAACGGTAACTCTAAAATATGAAATATTTATCAGTTTACGACATATAGTGCAATGATAAGAAAAGTTCCCTTAGGCTGTCAACAGGAAGAGCTTAAAATATTAACGGGATTTGCACGGAAGCCAAAATATTTGTTGTTGCTTATTATCTTATTACTGCAATAGCAGACTCAGTTATAACTTCAAATAGTATAATTTATATACAAATGATTTAAACGCTCTTACACCAGGACGTTGTATAACTTTAGAGCGCCTTTAACGTATGTCCCTGACCATAGTTTCACTAATATAATTATAAATAGATTATAATGCTGGAATAGTTTAGTTCAAATACACAAATGGAATACACCTCCATTTTTAGAGTCGTTGGCCAAAAGAATACTTGGACACCCTACAATACTGGTCCAAATAGATGAAGTAATGGGCTGATCTTGCACTGTCAGAAACAATGATACTAATCAAAGGGAAAAACACTCATTCTCTAAATTGGTTATTAGAAAACGCTGGACAAATGAACTTATACATAAATGTTTTGGACAAAATTCGAGTTTCAATACTTTCAATAAGTATTCAGTTGCGGTTTTCTGCATTACATAGCACTAGTTATGAAAGTGATATAACACTATAATTTTTTCAAAACGTTCTTAAACGGCAACTGTTACAAAATGAGACATTTTCTTATTTTTCTAACTAGGATAGTCTACGCCCAAATACAAAAAAATATATCCGCGTTTCTTAAAATTTCTTTCGATTCAAGATGTACAGGGTATTTTCAAAAATGTTCCAAACTTTCTTCTTGTTGATTTCATTAGCTTCTATATATATTAAATAAATGTTTCTTACCTAAGGTATAATCAAGAATAATGATATTACATAGAGGGGTGTCAAAAGTTTAGCGTCACCATTATATTAGAGAAAAATCTGTTAATGACTCTTAATGATTTCCCACGCAGCAGGATAACCTTAATTTGACGTTTTTTGAAGTTATTGTTAACGTCAAAATGACCTTCGGCAAAAAGACCTTAAAACTATCGTATATATTGAGTCAATTTAACGTCAGAATTTTACATTAAACGTCATTATCACTATTATTTTCAAATTATTTTTCAATTTTATGCTACAGCGCCTAGCGTTATATTGAACTTCCTCTGACCTTTATTGTCCTACTGAAGCGGTTTTGATCCCCACAGTGGGGCCAACACTCTTTCATTTTTCTAGGGGTTAACCACCCCTTGATGAAATTGAACTACATTATATATTTTAGGAGTTAAAACACATAGAGCGATGATCTGTGACAAAAAACTCTAAATAACTGTATGCAAGTAAAACTCTTAAAAATTAGTCAAATTCTGATTCCAATCCGATCCTTGCTTTCCTCAACTAATAACCGATCAAGAAAAAAGCTTGATTAAAAAGTAAGGAAAAAGACGATCGAAGCACCTCCATAAAAATCACATTATATTATATAATTACTTAACTGAAGCAAACCAATTTCTTTTTTTGCATTTGCAAATCACAAAGCATGTGTTTTGTTTATTATGGTATTAATATGAGAGCATGAGAAACCGCGAAGGAAGGCGGCAATACCAAACCGCGAGAAATTTGATGGTGATGATATACCCAAATATGCTGCTTCTTTTAAGAGGGACAACCTAAAAATTTCCTGTTCTGCTAACGAACTGCATTCCAAATGCATAATAAGATTGGTCGCAAGGTTCCGGGGTTTTAGGTATGCCAAACGTTTGTGTTCTTCGGGAGGCAATTAAGTTAATTTCAACAACAATTTAATATTTTTGTTATTAATAACGTTTCCTAGCAAATAAAAATGTTTAATTGTTTGATTACCTATAGGGTGAATAGATTTTCATATTTTATTTTATGGTTTACGTGCTGAATGTTAGATAACAAAATGGTACGTTTGTTTGTTGTTGATTTGTCTATGGTTTAATTAAATAATTGTTATTTATTATTCAAATTTTAAATAGCTTGGTTTAATTAAATAATTGTTATTTATTATTCAAATTTTAAATAGCTTCTCGGTTTTTTATGAATGGCTTAATTAAAATTACACATTTAAATATAAGGTCAAATATCACAGATTTCTTGGAGTTTAGAAAAATAGAGAATCATGATTTTGATCTAGTATTTCTCCCAGAGATTTGGCTCTCGAATGGTGATGGAGTGTTTGCATTTGACATGCCGGGTTATCGCATGCTTCGGAAGAATAGAGAAGGAGAGTGGAAGTGATGCGTCATATATATATATTTGTCGTCAATAAGTCTTTTGAATATTTACTTTTAAAAAGATAAAAAACAACTTTTATGCATTTTGTGTTTTATCGCCCCCCGGATAATTCTGTTAAATTATCCTATACTTAAAATTTTCCACGCTCATGCTCCATTTAAACAGGCTCGAATTACTAAACCCAGAGCTCCTTGGTTAACACCAACTTTAAATTACATACAAAATAACAAGATAATGCTTTACAAGAGTTTAAGGCAACAAGATCGACGCAAAATTGGAAATTTAACTGTTTTATTGGCAAAAAGAGAAAAAAACAACTTTTTAACCAAATCTGTTAAAAAAAAATACTAAAAGGACTTAGAAATCTATAGTCTTTTAATTTATGTTCAAGAAAAATAGAGCTATTCTTAGTAATGTTTCCGATCTTAATGATATTAACAATGATTTTGGTCAATATTTGCAAAATATTTTTGACTATACAGGAAAAGAAAATTTTTATAAACAACATAGTTTCAAGAAGACGTATCTTTTTGATTGGAATGGCTGAAGTTGAAGGATGGAGGTTCATGATATTCATTCAATACGTACCGATGCTGCTCTGATGGATGGCCTAACTTCGTCATTTTTTTTAAATGTTGTAGGCATTTTATAGACAAATATGTGACACATTTAATTAATTGAGGTATAGAAATAGGTTACTTTCCAGACTAATGGAAGATAAAAAATAAAATATCCGTTTCATTTTTGTGATCTTAGAATAATTAGTATATCGAGCATTATTTACCCAAATGTTTCAGTACCGTGTTACAGATGATATTATATCGGAAAATCAGTGAGAAATTAAGACACATTTTATCAGATTTGTAGCATTGGTGGATTACGGTTACGGTTATTGAAGCTTAGTAGTGCATTGGTTCCCCTTGATTTTTCCAAGGTTCTTGATACCGTTAACCATGATTTATTAATAGCGAAAATAAAATATTATGGTATTCAGGAACAAATTACTTCAACTTTTAAAATCAAATTTTTTTAAAAAGATTTTAAAAAATTTCCTATAACAACTGTTTTTCCCATCTAATAATAATTCTATAAGGTGTGCTTCACGGATCCATCCTAGACACCCTATTTTTATAATCTACACTTCTGACATTTTAAAATTATTAAAATATTGCCATCGCCAAAATACACAAATGGATTTATATTTCGAACAACGTTAATGTATTAAACCTGATAAATGAAGATTTAGATATTATAAAACAGCAATCTTTGACTCATAATCTTACACTAAATCCGTTAAAACTAAAACTGATGATTTTTTGCCACTAGGGTTATAAATGGTTATTAATCGCAACATTTTTCTTGTGTTGCTTTTATAAAATGTATTTCTTTTATGTAAGTCAATTTTGAAAAAGATATGTTACTGTTATTTTTTGATTGTTATTATTCATAATACATAGTATTGCTTATTGAAACCTATTTTCCTAATTTCATCATAATTTAAAATGGAAATTATATTGTAAAAGGTGTAATTTCCTCTTAGACAAAATGTTTGGTGCTATAGCTTTACGAAAGAAAGAAATCATATATTTATTTTATTGAGACCGTTAGTGATAATAAATTCACTGAGTTAAAAATGTCTTATAAATGGATATATGTAATGGCAAAAGGTGACTAGATAACCAAAATATATCGTCAAAAAGACTTCACCTCAACTAAAACATTTAGAGGTATTACTCCTGATCATACTTGAGGTAATGAATAATAATTTATTGCATACAGCTGAAAAAAACATGTTCTGAAAAATTCACAATTTGTTGAAAACACCTTGCATATTAAGAACCGAACGAAATTTAAAAAATCGCAGAAAACGGTTTTTGATATTTGGGCGTAGATTACCTTGGATGAAAAAAAATCCGAACGACTTTTTAAGCTACACAACACATGATCAGACCACGAATTATTAGGTTATTATTGGGATACAATAGGACAATCAAAGCCCTACAACTTACGCTCACACAATCTTACAAAATCTTACAATCCTTACTATTGATAAAATCACCTCAGCGTTAATAGGAAGACTGTTTAGTCTCGCAAATTCCTGGATAATATAATCTGATGCTACCAGGTTATGTTGGCAATTCAAAAGCCAGTGATTTATGTCGTCAATACTTGAATTGTCACATGTACATAGAAGACTATCTGCAAGATTCATTTTATTAAGCAGGTACCTTAGATTGCCGTGCCCAAACATGGCTCTTGCAAAAGTAATATAGCAAGGTCTATTTAAGGTACTTTCTTGAATACTTGGTTTGCGTACTAAGGATTTGTTGACTCTGGTGTAGTGATTGGGGTTATTGACTGCTAGGCTTGCATATTGTTCTTTCCAAAATTCTTTAACTATATCCTTTATTTTGGGGAAGATATCGTAGTATTGCTGACCTAATATAGGAGTACCCTCCTGAATTGCCTTTTTGGCAAAAGAATCAACCTTGTCGTTGTCAGAAATACTTGCATGACCTTTTACATATACAAAAGAAACGCTAATATTGTTTTGTTTTGAGGCCAAAATGTTGGAAAATATGTCAGCAACTAGAGGATTCTTATAGAGATTTTTCAACCTATTATTGATCGCTTTTAGAGATGACATAGAATTTGATAAAATTATATGGTCATTTGTATTATGTTGCCCATGATTATAGCAAACATGATTCAAAGCTTGTTTCAAAGCATATAGCTCTGCTGTGAATATCGAAGAATTTGTATTTAATTGAAAACTTCCAACAAAATTATTTGAAGGGCTATAAAAAGCACATCCAACACCATCTGGAGTTTTAGAACCATCAGTATAAATAGCTACGACACCTGGACGGTTGACCATTATGTCATTAACAATTGCCTCATTAATCCGACCAAATTCAGTATACTTGGGGAAAATGACGTTAACGTCACATAACAGTGACTCGAAGTCAGCTGTCTATCACTGGTATTAATGTTTTGAAAATGAACTATGGTATCAGTAAATGCATCAGCCAATGGAGGCGAATTTTTGTGAATCCAATAGCTGGAAGTCAACTTATCCGTCGCCAATCTGGCAATCTTATTTGACAGAAAGTCGTTACCTAGGAACTTGCTTTTAATAAGAAATTTACTAGTAAAATATTGTCTTCTTAAATATAGGGGTAGTTCGCTAGAATCTGCAAATAAAGCTTGGGTTGGGTTGGCTCTCATTACAATTCGAAGAGCTTTATATTAAAGACGATCGACCCTGGATAACCTGGTGTTGGTTGCTGAACCATAAAAAATAGATGAGTAATCAATTATTGATCTAATATAAGCCCTATAGAACATTAATGCTACCTTTGGTTCGGCGCTCCAGTGCTGCCTTATGCTAGTTTTTAATATATTTAAGCCTTTCTTACTTTTGGTTATAATATTATTTATATGTTCTTCCCAGGTAAGCTTTTGATCCAATGTCACACCCAAATAACGAGAACTACTTTTCCACTGGATATCAAGGCCATTTACCCGAATTGAATTCTGATATTGTAGTCGATGCCGCCTAAAAATGTTAGTGCTAAATTTTGATGCAGAGATTTCTAAGCCATTATTAAAAAAATAATTCTGGCAAGTTCTCAAGGTAACGCTGAGCGGTTGTATGCACTCTAATATTTGTTTTTTGGATGTGGACGTTTGGTATGACATTATGTAGGTCTGCTGTGTAAAAATTAAAAAGAAACAGACTTAAAACTGAAACCCATGCTTGTGTTTCTTGGACCAATCAGTGCTTTTGACTCTTACAAAAACTGTCCTATAAATAAAACATCGGACTATATTTTCTGCAAGCGGCCTAGGCATATCAAACAAAATCATTTTTTCCACCAAGATAGTCAAATCGACATTATTATATGCACTAGAGATGTCTAAAAAAGGGCAGCTAAATAATGATTGTCCGTATAACACTTCTGAATATCCAAGGTCAAATATGCAACACAATCAATGACACCTTTCCCCCTCCGAAAACCGAACTGAGTTTTTGGTATTAATTTTAACTTTTCAACCCACCATTCCAATCTAGTCTACAATTCGTTCTAGGGTTTTAAATATACAAGACATCAGAGAAATTGGTCAAAATTCGTTAGGTTTACTATGTTTACTAATAGGTACTATAACAACATTTTTTAGATAGTCGCAATTTTCACTATTCAGAATTATTTTATTTATTGCTGAACAAAGAAGAATTTTAGCATTAACTGGTAAAAATCGAATCACTGAATAGGTAATCCCATGTAACAATCATTTTGAAAATGATTATTACAACGGTCAAGTTCTTAATTATCACCTATTTATTCACAAAATATCTGATATTTTGTTTCTTTTAAGACAGTCAAATATATAAAATACAAACCAATAATTATCGTAAATAATAAAACAACGACGCGACAAGTCCCTAATGTTAATAAAATCCGAGATCGTTGTTTGGCGACACCTTACTGCACGCAACCCGTTATACCCTATGTTTTATTTCCAAATTATGTCAGGGGTTTCAAAGTCTGAGGTTATATCAGCTGATTTTGTCTCGTTAGTGGTGATCGGTGGTGGTGTTCCGTAGCAAAGGGAGATGTTTTGAGACTTTTCGGGATGATAAAGTGATTTTTTTAATGTCTGTCGAGGGTTTCTGTCATCGAGAGTACTAGGTTGGTACCATGTACCGGAAGAGGATACATCATTTTTTTCGCTATGTTAGGACTATAAAACCTTTGGACCGAACAAAGAGATCCTCTCTTACTACCTCTCTGCAGAATAATAATGAAGTGTTAGTTCTCATAATTTTTTTGTGCCGCCATTTTACACGACGTGTAAGAAGTTCTACTGATCGGCGAATTCTATGAAGCCTTAATTGGGATTGGAAAGCACTTCAAGACTACTCAAAGCCATAACATCAGGTAATTAGTCATTCAAAATTATTAGAAAATCTTGCTAGGGAGATGGTTCATGGAATAGTCGCCACGTGGGTTGGTACTCAGCACATTTCTCTATCTTTTCAGGCTTTTAACGTACTGCAAGAAGCTTTTATCCTACTACAAGGACCTTTTAACCTACAGCAGGAGCATATTTTAATTAATACCGCAATCACAATAAAATCAACATTACTATTTTATTGTGGGAAGAACAGTGGCTTAGGCAGGTCAACTTAGGGACATCAGGCAGGAAGTTGGAAACTTAGATTCTGGTTGGACTACCGTGGCGTAGCTGGAACGGGGCATTTGAGGTTTTCCTTGTTGGCTTGTGCTGTTTTGGGGCCTCCGTTGCAGTCTGCTCGTCTAGAGGACCACCTCCTTTTGGTTGAGCTTATAGGCTAACCGCTGCTGTGAAGCGTTGAGGAAAGTCTTCATTTAGGGAACCAACCCAACACCGAGTCTAAAGATAAGTACCTTTCCTTGTTTAGCTTATAAAAGGTAGCTTTACTACTGGTGTTCTACTTACCCTGAGCGTACATTAGAAATTTGATCTTTCGTTGCTAATTTTTCAATTATTCAGCCTTCTCGCACTATAATTACCTTTATAAAGTCACTTTAAGTCATTAACCAATTTAATTCTAAATAGTTTCTCATGAATTCATTTGCAAATCAGTAACTATAAACTTTTATTCTAATTTCGGTACCTATAACTCTCCAAAGTATTACTTTGTTGTATTTTATTTAATTAGTTGATTTTGAGTAAAGAATTCATTGCATCTTCTGGCTTATTTTATTAAATTTGAGTTTTGTAAAACATTTTTATTGTTTTTTTTTTAAATAATTGCTTTGTAAGTGCTCATAGCTTATAGGTAGTAAGAGACTTTATGTTTTTTGTAGTATAAGTTATATTAGGTATGTTGAGTGTATATTGGGTACCCATGTCTTAGTGTCATAAGTGTTAAGTTTTTTTGTAATGGGCAGTACTTCCTAAAATTACTTGTGATTTTCAGCCACCTGTTATAGTTTTATGATTGTTTGAATATATTTTGCATTACAGCCCATCTTCATATTATCGGTGATTTTCAGCCAATATCGGTATATGATACTAATATTTGCATCTCTCATATGAGGTTTTTATAAAATAATATTTATTAAATCTGGTTTTTGCAACATTCATGCTATGCTCTTTCAACAATATTTGGTAACAAATATAAAATTTAATTAAGAAAATAAAATTTAATTCAAGGTTGTATCCTTGCCCTCTCTCTTTCTTTTCAATTATCCATCTAATCATTTTACTTAATTTAAAATTTTAATACTTTAAATATTCACTCCAATCTTTCCACCTAATCAGTTTTGCATAATTTAAATTTTAATAATCAAAAAATATTTAATTACTGGTAGTTCATTTAACTTTTATGGTAAATTTATGTATCAAAATTTTTCAGTACTTACAAGATATTAAACTTAAAGATATAAATATTATTGCATTTGGCACATTTAATTTCATGAATAGTGTAGTTATCGTTTTACCTCATATGTGGTGATTTGATTGTTACTGTTGATTGTGTTGAACAACATTTAATACCACTGTGATATTTATACTTATATTTTATATACAATTTACAATAAATTTCCTTGCATTAGTATTTCATCCTTTTAGTTATAATCTGTCCATTGCAGGAATTAGAAGGTTTTGGGAAGCTACATTACAAGTTAACTTAAGTATTGTGTCTTAGCGTACATTAGTATCTATCAGTAGTATATAAGGCGGGGTACTGTGACCGAGGATGGCCTGTCTGTCCAAAGATTGGGCGTGTCCAACTTCTTCGGCGACGAAGTGACACAATCCTGAAAAATTCCTGAAAATGGCCGAAGAAGAAGTGGTCGACAATGACCAGAGGCTGTTGACCAGAAGGGCCTTATTAGTGTA
Source organism: Kuschelorhynchus macadamiae (assembly GCA_030620095.1). Lineage (NCBI taxonomy): Eukaryota > Metazoa > Arthropoda > Insecta > Coleoptera > Curculionidae > Kuschelorhynchus > Kuschelorhynchus macadamiae. The sequence goes on along the minus strand of JAUTXW010001428.1, from coordinate 209,569 downwards.
CGGGTTCAAAAAGGCCTTTTATATTTGAAGTGTCTTTTTGGCACTCACACACATGCACCCCTATAATTATTACTAATTTGTTTCTTATAAAAAAAAAAGCCCACGCGCCCGCCTGGATTCGAACCGTCGACACCGAGATTTGTTTTTTGTCAAATTTTTAACTTCTAGACTACTACCGCCATGCAGTACGTCGTAATAAGTAAACAATTTAGATGATCTTGTTTATCTTTTAAACGAGCAATAATAGTAATAATACGCAGTTATACAGTACAACACATGTGGTAAAAAAAAAATAGAATGTTTGTAGGGCTTCACGCCGCACCTCTGGTATAATTTCATGAGCCTAGCCTAGCCTCGTCGGACCGTCGAAATAAAACTCTCGATTTTTCATAAAAATTTTATTTAGCTATAACTATAAAATTCATGTATTATTATTATTTTTATTATTAATAAACACACGACCAACTGTATGTATTTAATATTTTTTATTTGTTTTTTTTCAACTTTTTGTTTGGGTTAGGGTTTACATTAGGTTGGTGGTGGTATTTAAATTGCTGAGTGTTATAATATGTTTCATGTTTAATTCTGTTCCAATATTTTCTGGTAGTAGCATCCTCTATTTCAGCGCTGTGAAATCTCCAGTTCATTTCTTCCCACTCCCATGGTGTGCGTGGTTGTGCTTGATAGAGTCGAAAACAATCAGTGGTGGAATCCGTCACTATTGCAGATTTAATGTCAAATAGTTGCTTTGCAGATGGTACAGGAGGGCAACTACTGCTACTACTACAACCACCACCAGATATCTAAAATGAAAAGTCTAAGAATCTGACATGGACTCCCTACAGTACAGATCAATTGGTTCGGTATTTAATGTAGATGGTAGACTGTGTTTTTTAATTGATGACTCACAGAAACAAAAAAAACGTTGGCAGCTGAAGCAAAATCTGGAACCATGTACATGAGTACATAGCGTAATGGGTTTAATTTTTTTGTGTGATTGAATGTTGGAGTAAAATCGTTTAGGATTATCTATGGCAGAGTACCAAATATCCTTCTTATCATCAGTCTAAAAAGAAAAAATTAATAGATAATTTTTATCACTGTTATTATTATTATTATTATATTACCATTTTTGATTGAGACTAATGAACAAGAGGCCTGCAGTCAGCTGTAGACTACTTGTGACAAGAGAAGAACAAGAATACCAGTTTACAATTAAGATATTAAGCTAATCATGAAATCCCCAAGGTAATGTGTCTGTGTAACTATAATTTACAATTCGCTTATCATCGAATGGACTTAGTGCAGTTTTAACTTGTTTCATTGTATAAACGTTGTGTTTTTCAGACCTAATATAATTTTGAGGGACATCAATAGTAATATTGTTAAATAAACATTCGTAATAATCATCAAATGATATGCCTTTTAAAGCTGAAGATTGAACTCCCTTAGCTTTTTTGACAATTCCTATATTTGAAACCATATTTTTAAACTGATTCGCGTTTATGCTTTTGTCAGCGATGTTTTTATCAGTATCATTGTTTTTAAGCAATTTAAAACAATACATTTTAGAACGTAAACCAATAAATTCAGTCATAATATTTCCATTATTTTCGTCTTTCATTAGTCCGTAAATCTTTTTATTTTTAAGTGGAATATCATATACATTATTTTTAGGATAGTCAGATGTATCAAATAAGTGTATGTCTTCTTTAATGTGAGCATAAATATCAACATCTGAAAATTGATATATTAAACTATCTGTATCAGTGTATAATAATTTTGAGTTGGATTGAAATTTTGGTTTAATATAATTGTAATGAAAATTGAATAAAATTGTTTTCGAAATATCCAAAATTGACATTCCAATATAAATGGGTTTATTAAATTTAATATTTAATCTATTCATTTCAATAAGAATCATGTCTTTATCAAATATTTCACAACTATGAAAATTAGGTTGAGAGATATAATAATTTGCGCCAAAACGTCCTGACCATTTATTAACCACTTTTACGTCTCGGTATTTTCTTACATTTTCAATGGTTTTACCGTAAGGTGCATTATTCATGAGTTTAAAAAAGTTCTTCTCAAAATCATTTTTGCTACGTTTACGTAGTTCAGTATTTAAATCAATATAGGTTTTTAACCATGGAGATTGTTTAAATTTTAAACATCTATAAATATTTCCAACTTTAAGACCCAGCTGAATAGCTTGTTGTAAAGCTATATAATGAATAACATATTTTTTTTTGTCATAAAGTGTATTTAATAATTTGGGAATAAGAGTCGCAGAAGTGGGAGGGACTAAATGCTCAGGACAAAGTGGTAAATCTTTATATAGGTCAAATAAATTTTTGGGATATTGAAGATCTAATTCAAAAATGTAACCATAATCAGAATCAGTGGGTATTTCTAAAATATTTAACTCATGATAAATATCCTCAATCCATTGAAAATCTCCAGTGGGTAGAGGATAACTCATGGCAGCTCCATATAAGTTGTTTACGTCAAAATACATAAGATAAAGAGTTGGTTCGTGAGGTTTATAATCACTGCCCAAATATTTATTATTTGCCTTACCATATCTATTAGAACACTGAGAAATACCACCTCTAATTCCTTTTTCAATAAACATAATCATATCAATGTCAGTTAATAAATCAAGCTTTACTTTAGTTATTTTTAACATGCTGTCAAATGCCAAACCAGGAGCAGTAAAATAATGTAAACTATCTAACTGGTAAGTATTTAAACAAATTTTCCGAAAATTCTCAAAAACATCGACGAGAAGTAAGACATCAGTTTTTAAATAGAGTTCAGCGTATTGTTGAAGAGTCTGAATATTAAAGGTGTCCCACACTTGACATGCGTGTTGATATTCCTCTGGTGAAATGGAGGAATTATGAATTTTGCTAAAAAATTTTTCAATCGGTGGCAAACATTTTGATTGCAACTTTTCCCAACAGTCAACATATTCATATGGAAAAACCCCTTTTCGTGTAACTAACTTAAATTGTGATTCATTTTTATAAAATCGTTTTGTAACTGTTTTCTGATCATCATTTAGATATGAAGCTAATTTATTTAAACTACTAGCCATAAATTTGAAAGAGTCTAAAAATCGAAATTGAATGTTGGAATTTTCAATATATTTTGTAAATGAAATATATTTATCTTTATTGATAGGAAGTATACTTATTTTTCCTTTTATATCAGTACAAAGGGTTTTTATTATGAAATGACTGTCGTAGCCAGAGAGATTGTGAAATATTACAGGGATAAAGGGTTTATTTTTAAAGTTTAAATTACAAGAATTGTGTGCAGGTCCCCTATAATTTCCAGTTAAGTGGCAGTGATCTTTAACTTTGAAATCAGACTCTGAAAATGGTTTCGAACAAATGTGACAAACCGTTGAGCGATAAAAAGTATTATTTTCTTCTTGGGTTAATTTATTCATGGTAATAGGATTTGAATATATAGACTTTATTTTTAAAGCAATTTTTTCAAGTTTCCTTACAAACCATGTCTGACAGTCTGTTCCAGTGTGCATTTGAAATGTAGAAAGAGAGTCATCAAAAGAACATTTTAAATAAAATGCAATACTGAAAGGTTCATGTTTTTGATACTTTTTTGTTTTATTTGTTTTATTTGTATCATTATAACTTAGAAGCAAACTTTCCAAGTCTGCATAAATTACAAAAGGAACTTCCAATCTATTTGAATAATTTTTAAAGGTTAAAGTCTTATCATTTTCTGTAGGTAAAGTTATTTTAGACTTATTTACAAGTTGACATTCAGTTGAATGTTTTAATAAAATTGATTCACTTTTAAAATGATTAAAACATCGCTCACAAAACCATTTTTTATTTTGTACATTTCCAACTTGTTTGTTTAATAATCGACTTAAATTTTTAATACAGACAAAATGAAAATGGTTTAAACGACTTCTACTACTGTTAATATTGTTTTCAGAATAGCTGATTTCCTTAGAGTTATTACAAGGTAAAATTAGTAAATTGATTTTTGTGGGAAAATTTGTTTTGGTCAAAGTTAATGGTAAAATTGCTTGTTTTTCAATGCAAAATACATTTATAGCTAACCTGTTTAGAGATTCAAATTTTGGGATATCTTTTAAAGTCATAGGAAAGGTAATTTCATTGTATTTTAAAACTTGACTGAAATGAGGATAAGACGATGTACGATAAACATTTTTGTACTGTGGTGGTGGATGCAAGGCGCAAACCACAGACCACAAAAAACAATATGAATCATTATTTTTAATATTTATTACACTCTTAGTTTTTTGAATAAATTTAGGTACTTCTACATATGTGCTGAAACCTACTGTAATTGGATTATATTTATTTATATTAACTTTTAGATACCAAATTTCACACAAAGCCCAACCACTATCTTTTTCTTGAAAGTCCTCTAATTTACATCAAATTTTATCAACAACGTTCTCTTGAAACCATTGAAAAATATTTGTATTATGGTCAATAATATTATTTTTTGTTGAAAAATGCTTTACTGATGTTTCCAGATTTTGAGGTTTTATAAATAATCCCGAAAACACAACGTTTACTTTTAACAAACAATGATTTAACTCTTTTTTAACTCTGAAAGAAAAAATCCTAAATGCTTGTCGTAAAAATTCTTTTGGTTCTTTAAATTTTAAATTTGTGATAATTCCGGACTTAATTCTACCATTAAAGCAAGAGTCCATGTCTTGCCATATTAACTGCCTTTTGGCTAAAACTTTGTTACTTTTACTTTTCATTTTAAACGTTTGCAAATAGTTTTTTAAAATACTTAGATTAGTTTCAACTTTGTTATAATTATTGACATAAACCTTATTTTTTAAAGCTTTTTTTAAAATAAAAATAGTTTTTTTAAGTAAATGAATATGGTGTCTGTATTCTTCTTTCGTTTTAAGTAGTCTACTCACCAATTCAGTTTTTTTGACTGTTTCTGTTGAATATTTATCCATTGTTGTTGTTGTTGTTGTTGGTATCTAAGTGCTGTATGCTTCTGCTGGCTACTTGACTAGTCTGAGATTTTCATTAATTCGATGATCTATTTAACTAAAATTTTCATTACAAAAAATGCTGCATATGTTTGATAAATGTTTTTTTTTTTAATGATAAGCACATGTTTGTTAACTTGAACTTGAACTTGTTTTGCTGATTTTGCTTATCTAGTTGTTGTTGTTATTCAAAATATATGATGTGTTGGAACTAGCGTGAAATCTTTAATTACAAAATATTAATAGATTTTTTTTTTGTATATTCATATATAAACAATTAAAATGAACATGCAAAATCACCAGTCTTCGTTTGTTCTTCTTCATTACTACTATAAGACGTAGCAACAGCAATAACAACTATAAGAAATGGCATCCACTCCAACCACCATAGTAGTGTATACCGAGGACAAAATTAATTTTCCTCTAAAATATGCGTCCGTTGTTATAAAACAACTTTTCCAGTAAGTTATTTTTGGTTTTGTTAATAGATATACAGTGTTAGATTATAAGTTACATATTGAATCATAATGTGCTCGCGTGTAGCAAGTGCTTTGTCTGGCTACGTGCGAACTGTATGGTTTGATCGGCTTGACGGAGTGACCAGTTCACTGCCCGATTGTTATCCGCTAGGGAAAAGTGTGTGTGTGTGAATAGATATAAGTTACATATTGAATCATAATGTGCTCGCGTGTAGCAAGTGCTTTGTCTGGCTACGTGCGAACTGTATGGTTTGATCGGCTTGACGGAGTGACCAGTTCACTGCCCGATTGTTATCCGCTAGGGAAAAGTGTGTGTGTGTGTGCGAATAGATATAAGTTACATATTGAATCATAATGTGCTCGCGTGTAGCAAGTGCTTTGTCTGGCTACGTGCGAACTGTATGGTTTGATCGGCTTGACGGAGTGACCAGTTCACTGCCCGATTGTTATCCGCTAGGGAAAAGTGTGTGTGTGTGAATAGATATAAGTTACATATTGAATCATAATGTGCTCGCGTGTAGCAAGAGCTTTGTCTGGCTACGTGCGAACTGTATGGTTTGATGTTGACGGAGTGACCAGTTCACTGCCCGATTGTTATCCGCTAGGGAAAAGTGTGTGTGTGTGTGTGTGTGTGTGTGTGTGTGTGTGTTTTGCAGTGGGTTGATGTAATTCTACTGTTGTGTATAAATTTGTAGGTATGGTGTAAAAGAAATACTGGAAAAAGGTGATAAAATTTTTATATCACCAACATACAGTCCTAAGGCTATAACCTTAAAAAGGAAGTTTGGAAATTTACCGGTTCGTTATATGAGAACAAAAATTGAAAACAATGAAGATTTCAAGATTTTAGAAAAGGTTGTTAAAAGGTATAAATTTAATTTGTTGGATGATAATACAGAAGAACAACAAAAACAACAAACACATAAAATGCTGGAATCGGGTGGAAAAAGAATGCTATTTGAAGACATCTTTAGTGATTTGGAGGAGGAGGAGGAGGAGGAGGAGCAGCAGAAGAATTTGACCCAAGCGGGACCAAGCCAAGCGGGATCAAGCTATGTAATATAAATAAAAATAAATATTTTATTACTATTATTAATATCAATTTATTTTACTAATTTTAGAAAGATTTAACATTGGGAGAGTGTTACGATTATTTCAGCTCTAAAAAGTTCTGGACTTCTAAACCTTTAATTGAAACTATTCGATATTCACACAATCTGGGAGATGAATTAAAAATTATAACGTTATTTCTAAAATCTGTACCGTTAAGATCTTTCGTAGCAGGAGGCTTTCCTAGTTTTTTGGTAGGACGGACTGACAGATTTTCTGACATAGACATTTATATCGAACTCAATCCTTTGAAAGAAGAGGTATGTTTATTAGCGTTAAATATTTTTATTGAGAAACTCATAGAAAATGATTATAGAGATATAATATATACTAATACAAGAAGAGAAGTAAATTACAAACCTTTCAAATTTTTTGATATTCGAAATATTACTTTAAAAACAAAAAAGAAAAATATGCTTATACAGTGTATATTTTTAAAAGCTAACTATATATATTTAACTTACGAAGAATTAATTGTAAAGACAATAATGGAATTTGATTTCGATATATGTAAAACAGCATTACTTTTAATCAACAATACATTACATGTCATAAAAATGAATCAAATGAAAAGTATTGAAGATTGTGTAGCAAGAGTATCGCGTCGTGTTGAATATATATCAAGGTGTACTGAACATGAATTAAATGCAGATTCTTTATCTATGCTATGTCTTAGAAAAATAACAAGTGTTAAAAATAATGTACATGTATGTAATAATAAATAGTTACAATCACATATTTCGTAATTCTTCCTTATTTTTACGGTAACGAAATTCCAGAAAGTCAAAGAAGGTTTCCTTATAATTTTCTGTTGAATGCATAGCTTTAGCAACACATATGTAGGCGTGTTCTTCGGCAATACAAATAGAAAACATTCCATCATCTGCTTCTTCCCGTGCCGCGTGTTTATAAATATTCCGTCGATTTTTCATTTTTTCCTCACTTGGTAATTTGTATGTGAAATTTTTAAACACAATTTCTAATAAAGTTCTTGTTTCTTCAATGGAAGACGTCACAGGTATGAATTTTATGCCACTATTCACCCATCCTCGATTTATATATAAACATAAAATAAACTTATTTACACCAGGTGGAATTAACGCTCTTGCTTTTTCAATACACAGTGTAGTCGGTCCATACGTCAGCAACCATTTTTCATCATTGTTAGTTTTTCTTTTAGAATTTTGTTTAAAACTAGAGTTGGCTGAAATAGACTCCATAAATAGAACTTGTAATACCACTCAGTCCACGAACGAAATGTGAACTAATTTTTTTTTTTTTTTTTTTTACTTTGAATGAGCTGCAGGTATTTATATTAAATTTAATCACTCCCACTTTCAGCATTTTAACTATTTGAGAAAAAAAAAAAAAAAAAAAATGGTTTATTTAATATACAGTTTTATTTACAAAATTGTTTACAAGGTTTTACTGTGTAGCAAATTCCAGTAGTAGTATATAAAAAATACATTTTCTAACGCACAATTTAAGTCGTTATTTACATGTTTATTACAGTGATTAAATTTTAACATTTTCTTTAAATTTTCCAAAGAAGGACAGTTGTTTTCCTCTAAATCAATTACATGGTAATTCTCTTCCAACAGCTTGATTAACCACTCTTTCTTTTGACCTCCCTTTACGGCGATTATGACATTTGCTCCATCAACAGTGTCAACACCATAAGATGTATTGATAAAATTCTTGATAAAATCTGTCAAGTTTTCATAGTTTATAATAATACTTCCGACACCACCACAACGATCACTAAACCATTCCAAACCATGTATATTTCGAGTTAACCAATTCATGTGGTTTTCAATCTTGTACTTAAATAGATTTAGATCAAATTGAAATTTAACCATTGCGTGCTTGTAGTTACCACTTGAAGTATCCAGAATTGCAATTTCTTTACAAAAAAAACTAGTGTTTCCATATTGAAATCCTTGAACATCCAAAACGTACATTTTTTTTTTTACTAAAGAACTTTTACTGTGCTAGTTAGAGGATTATATTTAACTAGTCTATCGTGTAGAATAAGACAATAGGCTGTAGTATTGGCAGACACTGCTTTACTTGTTTCAAACTCTATGCGAACATCTACGGCCCCTCCTTTCAGCACGTCTTCACCTTGTCGAGAACAATCGACGACTACCAGTGGAGCTTTACCTTTAAAACTTGCAGGTTCATAACATGGATCGCTGTGACGTTTGTAATAATACAATCTTTGGAACTGTGCATACATATCGTAAAGAATGGCAAATTTGTTGGTGTCATAGTCCACGTTTAAGTTATCGTATGGAAATACTTCTGAATTTAGGTAAACCTTTAGGTTTGTTAAACCACAGTGGTTAAAATGACTGCTGTTTTTAGCAATTTTTCCTTTCACATCGGTTTGAAACCCTATTATTATGAAACGAGGTTTCTCCAGCTGATTTGATGATTTGACTGCCCAACTGTGATTTTTACTCTGTTGCAGCTGAGGGTATTCATGTAATTCCCAGCTTCTAAAAGCAATATTCAAATCTCTGTTACTTTCAAATTGTCTTAACAGACGTAACTTCTGGCTATCACTCACGGTGACGTGTGGTATTTTCCACAACACCTTACTAAGTGCAATTTTATAAGTTTCCTTTCTATCGGCCAACTGACATATTGCATTCAAATCATTGTTGCTTCTAATAAGCACTAATTCTTGTCGAATATTCATGATAATTTTATTAAAGTCTTCTGCATAGCCCATTATAAGTTTTAAGGGAATGCATACACTAAAGTTTCCTTTGTCATCTAATAGACTTGGATGGTTTTCAGTGTTCCATCCTGCATTTTGTAAATTAGAACTTTCACTTCGCGTAAGCGATACATAACCTTTAATAGTTGAGGTTATTCCAGGATTCCTTACTCGATCTATGCATACTCCTCCCAATTCGTAACGGATCTCTTCGAAAAGGTACATAAGACCATTGTTGGTAAACTTTATGTTGTCACTAAATGTACCATCCTCTTTTGTCAGTTTGCCTCCAATGTATAGAAAGCTTTGACTAGGTAAGGTATAGAGATCTTGGGTTTGAATCGGTATCCTAATTTCATCGTTGTTGTTCAAAGTCGTAGCAGAGTACGGTTGATGTGTATGATATTGGTAACTAACTATTGAATCATCACTTATTACGTTGTCTCCTACTTTTAGAATATTGGAACTCATTTCTTTGACTATAGGCACAATTCCAGTTGAATATTAAAAAAAAGTGTCGAAGATTTGCACTAAGAAGTAACTTAAAACTACACCAATATTTCCTTATTTTTCCTATTATTATTATTATTATTATAATTATTATTATTATTTAGTTTAAATCCTAAGGAAATTAAAAAAGCTCTATTTTCAGATGTTAACTGATGTTCACGTAGTCTTGGACTGTTGATTATTCCAGTGGACGACTTGTTTTTATGGTACTTAATGGGTAACCCTAATGCATTATCTTCATAAAGAAAAACCATGCTCTTATACCTGCTTTAGATGTAGTCTTACTGTTATCAGTTCTTTTCGGAAATTGACCAATTTTCCGTCCTGATCGGTTATTTTAAGCAATATTTCATCCACATAGCGCGTGTTTATTGGTAAATATATAACGTTTGAGGGTTTTTCAACAATCTTAAAACCGGGCGCCACCTCGGGATAAAACATGTGAACTATGTGAACCAGATTACCGTTATTGTAGGCATTTGTAACTAAATTACAGTCTACAGCAATGGAGTTGACCTTAAATATATCTACTGGGTTTTCGGATATATGCAATTTGTCTGCTTCCAATACTTTATTTTTGAACCCCAACAAACTTCCAATTTAGTTGTCTTTTGAAAAGTCTATTGACCTATTGCATTTTATTTCACACTGTAGTGTATTATGGTTTGCTTGCAATCGCAGTACAATTGGATCACCTTCTTTTTCCAAATTTAACGCCCTAACCAAGTAGTTCTGGATATCCTGTATTTCATAAGAGCCTTCAGGTAGTTCTATTTTTTTATTTTTACCATAGTGAAATACATTGTTTGATTTATCCACATTTGGAATTGAATTGTAACTTTCGAAATTTATTAAACCTAAAACGTACTCGTCACTTTCACTCAATATAATTGGTGGGTAAATCTTTGCAGAAATTGTTGATTCTTTCCCCGATAAGGTAAATGTATATGACATTATAACTAAAAGAGAGAGAGAAACGATCACTACAAATCTATTAAAATAAATGAAACAAACCAGATAATGTTAATCTATTTATTCATTGATCCATATGAGATAAAAAATTCAAACATAAATGGCCACAGTTGTAAGAATTGTAGGACTGAAACTGAGAATGATTATAAAATATATTACAAGTACCATTAGAATTAAAATATCTTAAAAGCTCTACGGGTGGGTGTAAATTACCAAAACTGTCAAAGTAAATAATATTTTTTCCATATTTTCGATATGCAGTCCAATGAGTGCCAGGTCCGTAGGAGTTGTCCAAATTAACTATAGCCGATTCATTTCTATAAATTTTTTTGGGGAGTTTATCTTTCATAAAAGTTCCACGAAAATAGGGTATTTTCAATTTTTTTGCATAGAAATCAAGTTCCAAGTTGTTTAGGGCGTGTGCTGGTAATGTTAGCTTATTTGACGTTTTGGACCTAAGTTGGGAAAAAAAAGTCCATATCCAGTTTTAAAGGGTTTCAAGTAGAGTCCCTTGCCAAGTGCAACTGCTTCCATAGTTCTATTGTGTCGTTTATTTTCTTCCAATTGACGTTTCGCTGCTTGTGCATCATTGATAGTTTTTGCTATGGCTGAAGCTCCACCGCTTAATGCTCCCAAGGCACTCAAACCGGCAAAAATCGGTATTAGTGGTAACACACCTCCTGTCTTGGGAATTCTAATTATTCTCGAGGATGGTGGTTTGATCCTTCGTTTTTCACCCTTAACTGTTTGAACTGCAATCTTTAAAGCGTCATCGATAGTACGAGGTTGATTTTTTAAAACATTATTTTTAATTTTTTTAGTTAACTGTGGAAAGTTTATACGTTTCTTTCCTTGTCTTCTGCTTCTCTGCATCTTTTTGTGTTGTATTTTTTGTTGTCTTTTCATCACTTTGGAGGATCTTTTCTTTCGGTTACGTTGCTTATTCTTTGAGGACATTGTTACTTTAATAGTGCTCGGTATTAACTAATTTGAAAACTAAAAATCTTAAACATTTATACGGTATCTAGCCTTTAAATCTTTTCTTCGGTTCAAAAACAATATTGTTGTCCTCAGAATCACTTCGTTTACGTTTTTGCAATTTTTGTGAAATTAAATCGTTGTCGTTGATTTCTAACTTCGGTTTTTTTGTATTGTTATCATAGTCAATATCAGACGAAATATCTGCTTTACGCTTGTTAAACGTTTGGATATCCATTTTCATTTCATTTTCGAAAAGTTTTTTTTCTTTATTGCTGCTGCTGCTGCTGCTGGGTCGGCTACTTTTAACAGTTTTTATGTTACGATTTAACATTTTTTCTTTCATTTTCTTTTCATGATAATTGTCAATGTGTTCACTATCACTTGATTCCTCTTCAAAATTTTTAACGATTTTCTTTTTATTTTTTGTGGGACTAAGGGGAGAATTCTTTCTAACTCGCTGCTGCTGCTGCTTTTGTTGAGCTTTACTCTTGTAAGAATTCACTTCTTCAAGCAAGGCTTCAATCTTTTTTAAATAATTTTCCATACTTTTTGCACTTTGTGCCATGACAGTTGAACCTTTACGTAGAACGTTACAAGTTTGTTTCACACACTGATTATTTTTAGAACTCTCTTTTCTTTTTATACCCATACCTAGTTTTAGTTTAGCTTGCATGGCTGTTGATACACCTAATGCAGCTAGTTTTTCGCTCCAACCAGCCTCTGATGATGAACTGATTCTGCTCAAAGCACTTTTAAGAAGAATCTTATCAGCCTGATGACGATTACTTAAATCCTTGTTATTTGAATAGGCAATATCATGTTGCTTACATGCTGCATCCAAGGGATTAATTCCTTTATCACCACGTGCTAAACGTTTCTGCAGCTTGGTACCCGGTCCACAGAACTGGTAGCCAGGTATGTGCATCTCGAATGGTAGTTTATTTATTACAGTATTTAGCAGACCATTTCCGGTTTTTTTTGTTTCACTTTGATTTGTATAATATCTCATGATTGTAAGACGTAACAAAACATACTAACTATAAATTGTTATGTTGTCGTCTATTATTGTTATTCATATTTTATTCTTTTTCATGTCAAGATTTGTTTTTTAACGCTATGAAGAAAGTTGTGAAACAAAAAACCACTTTAAACATTCAAAATCACGACGAAGTTAAAAGAGGAAGTATCAAACACAGTAAATTGCTACCGTCTACAATAAGGGCAGTTATCACAGGTCCTTCAAACTGTGGAAAGACCAATGTTATGATTAGTCTGCTGGAACATCCAAATGGATTGAAATTCGAAAACGTCTATCTCTACTCAAAATCTCTTTATCAACCAAAGTATGTGTATCTGGAAAAGCTGTTGACACCAATCAAAGGTATCGGTTACTATACCTTTAACAATGGTGACACTATCCTCGATCCCTCTGACAGTAAATCTAACTCTGTAATCATTTTTGACGATGTGGCATGTGACAAACAGGATGTTATGAGGGTATATTTCAGTATGGGACGTCATAATAACATTGACTGTTTCTATCTGTGTCAAACCTATGCTAAAATACCAAAACACCTAATAAGAGACAATGCCAATGTTTTAATATTATTCAAACAAGACGATTTAAACCTACGTCATGTTTACACAGATCACGTGGGTACTGATATGTCATTTGAAGATTTTAAGTCAATTTGCGGCTTCTGCTGGGGAAAACCTTATGGGTTCTTATCAATTTTCAAAGACAATAAAATGAATGATGGACGTTATCGATATTGTTTGGATAACTATATATATCTCTAACATAATGACATTTTATTAGTTTACTTGAAAATCTACTTAAATTGAGTTGTGGCTATGGTTGGGCTCGATAGAAACAAGAAACAAACTGCGAGAAAAGTTGTGAAAAAACAACTTATAACCAAAAGAAATGAAATTAAAAACAAACTAAAACTTCTTAAGCACGGTCAAATGACACATGAAAATCTTTTCAAACCCATAACCAAGCATTTGCAGAATATTGAAAATAAATTAATTCCTAGAGAAACTGTGACTTTAAGCAATGCAAGTTCAATACCTGTTCACAACGAAGAAGGTAGAAACCGTTTAAAACAAGAACAAATTGAATATAATGTATCTGACTCTGACGATTATGACACACAATCCACAGTGTCGGAACCGGCGGTATCACTACCCAAACTAATACAGTCCACACCAGAAGCAAAATATGATTATACACCAAAGGTACTAACAGCCACTGCAGCGCGTCCAAAGCGAAGATTATCCTTTTCAGCGATCGGTCAGCCGAAAAATAAATTAAAACAAAAAATGATTCAAGATGTGGAAACGGAAATGCAAGAAGACGAAGCTCGGAAACAAAAAGAGTTTGAGGAACAACTAGATAAAACGATTAAAGACAAATCACTTAGCGACTATTATGAACAATATCACCCACTTCCTTTAACGTATATTAAAAAGTTTATTAAAGACCCAAACAGTGAGAATTCAGATGGAAAATTTAGAGTTCAGTTTGATCCAGACATTGAACGATTTTCCATTGGAAACAAGAGGATTGATTTTGACGGACCTGATCTTTTAGTAGCTGGGAAAAAATATAAAGGTACTAAAGGGCTTTACGGTTTACTTTTCAATCAGAATATTCCTAAAATCTATACTAAAGACGACGCTCAAAATTACGCAAATATATTATTCAATACTAAAGCTGTTGAAAAATATTTTGATTCAACTATGGTGTCTACAAATAAAAATAAGAAATTTACAAGAATTATTGAGCCAATTATGATGCAACAAGAGACAGATAGTGATAGTGGTAGGGAAGAAAATGTTAAACAAGGAGAAGGAATGCTTATGACAGTAACAAACCGACCAGTTGATTATGTTCATTGGGACGACCCTAATGAACTTGTGGATAGACTAAGATTGTTACTTGCATCTCAAGCTGCAGGTAATTCGAGTCACAACAACGAAATCGTTTCAATCATCGAGGAATTACGAGAAGCTCAAATTATAGAATAATTTCGAAAATGTCTAAATACGTTACAGATGTAAAACGTCATATTGTTGAAGAAATACATAAGCCAGCCAGAATTAATTTTCAACGACGAAAAGTTATAATTAAGTCCCTTTTGGATCTTATGCAAGCAGATTTAGTCGACATGAGGGAATATGAAAAGGAAAATAAAGGTTATAAATACATCTTAGTAGTCATTAATTGTTTCTCCAAATATGTATGGACATTTCCATTAAAATCGAAAACGTCAAAAGAAGTCGCTACAATGCTGGAAAATGTGTTCAAATCTCAAACACCGATTCACCTGTGCAGTGATTCTGGAGGAGAATTCACGGGCAAAGAAGTACAAAACTTAATGAAAAAGTATAACGTCAAACATTACGTGGTGTATAGTGAAAAAAAGGCTTCAATCGTCGAAAGAGTTAATCGCACACTAAAAGGAATGATGTGGAAAGAATTTAGCATTCAAGGGTCCTACAAATGGTTTGACTTGATTAAAAATATTACAAATGTTTATAACAACAGAAAACATAGGACCACAGGTTTCAAACCTTCAGAAATAACAAAAAAGCATGAAAAACTTTTGTTGGAGACTGCCTATAGCAAAATAAAAATTGCTCCCAAACCAAAATACAATGTAGGCGACCATGTTCGCATTTCTATATTTAGAGGAGTGTTTGATAAGCAATATAGGCCGAATTGGTCTACTGAAATATTTATAATCAAGAAACTTCAACTTACAAATCCAGTGACATACCTACTTCAAGATGCAGAGAAACAAGACATCAAGGGAGGATTCTATGAACTTCAATTGCAAAAAGTTAAATATCCAGACATTTATTTAGTGGAAAAAGTGTTAAAACGTAAAAATAATAAAGTATTTGTAAAATGGTTAGGTTTCAGTGATAAGCATAATAGTTGGATAGATAAAAATAATGTAGAGTGACTTAATAAAATAATTTTGTTTCATGTACGTTTTATTTATTATATATCATTTACATGTTTTCTACAAATAATTTATTTATCTTCAAACAGAAAAACAATATTTATAATTATATTTACGAGACACTATTGACGCCTAGTTCAATCTACTTTCTTTTATAAATAAAACTCTACCACTTTTTTTTAATTATTGTTCTATTGGTGAGTAAAAATCACGTGAATTTACATCACACCCACTAAGTAAAACTAAAAACAAATAAAATAAACCATAGTAGTTTTTTTACATTTTAATTTCAATATTTTTGTACTGTTCTATTTTGACATTAAAATCATAGACCTAATACTATTTACACCAAATACATAATTCACTAAACAAGTATCACAAAATTTTAATAACTTTACTCTATGTTTTAAGTGTTTATTAATATTTTTTTCAACTAAACAATTACATATTTGACATAAAAATTGTATTCTTTCAAAATCCATTTTGTGTAACGTACAGGGTCTTATTATAATAAATATATAATTTGACATGTACTGTAAACAGTAGAATTTACACTAAAAATGTCTTCTAATTCTGTCTGACCAGTGCTGTAAACAGTGGAATTTGCACTAAAAATGTCTTTTAGTTCTACAGGCTTACAATCAAGATAAATATTTTTATTTCGAAAATATCTGGTAGTATACCAGTTACAATATATATCTGCAGGTTCATTAATATTCACAGGAACATATGTTAAGTTTGATACACTGTCTTTTAAGTGAGGCACTAGACCTATTTGCTGATTAGCCAAATTAAATATTTTATCGTTTGGCTTTACATTTTCATCAGGTTTTATTAAATCATAATGTATGTGAAACCATACATTATAACCAGTGTCTTGAAATGTTCTTAAACCAACATTTCTCAAAATATAATATCGTCTATTATTAATTAAAACAAAATTATAACTGCGCTCTTCTGGATAATATTTCTTTGTCGTCGTCGTCGCCGTCGTTGGTTGACTATTAGTTAGGACACAATAATTGAAAAGAATACCATAGAAAAGTAAAACAAATTTACTCATTATTTTGCAGCCTTCTCCTTCTTTCGTATTCTTCTTTTAAATAATACAAAACGGTATATCTATTAATACTCTTTTGTCCGTTAACCTCTTTGTGAATTTTTTCACAGCGGCAAAATGCACAGATGTTTGGAGATATTGAGTTCCCTTTACACTCTTGACACGTTCTGTTGACTGGAACAGGCATATATTACCACCAGTCTGGTTCGTGATCGACTGCTATTAAATCCTCTGTATTTTACATATATATTAATTACTTTAAGTGCTATACGTTTTTTATCATCTGGTATAAGCTATTATTCGAAACAAATATTCTTTATTATAACAACATTATTATTGATCATCTCAATACTACACAAGGATCTCCTTATCTACATCCTCGACCTTTTCTTATCTGCGAACCTGACCTCTAGTCTTACGTCGAATATTAACAGAAAAACAATTCTCGGAATTCGGCGAGGCGAGGCTCGGCTCATGAAATTATACCAGAGGTGCGGCGTGAAGCCCTACAAACATTCTATTTTTTTTTACCACATGTGTTGTACTGTATAACTGCGTATTATTACTATTATTGCTCGTTTAAAAGATAAACAAGATCATCTAAATTGTTTACTTATTACGACGTACTGCATGGCGGTAGTAGTCTAGAAGTTAAAAATTTGACAAAAAACAAATCTCGGTGTCGACGGTTCGAATCCAGGCGGGCGCGTGGGCTTTTTTTTTTTTATAAGAAACAAATTAGTAATAATTATAGGGGTGCATGTGTGTGAGTGCCAAAAAGACACTTCAAATATAAAAGGCCTTTTTGAACCCGTACACTAATAAGGCCCTTCTGGTCAACAGCCTCTGGTCATTGTCGACCACTTCTTCTTCGGCCATTTTCAGGAATTTTTCAGGATTGTGTCACTTCGTCGCCGAAGAAGTTGGACACGCCCAATCTTTGGACAGACAGGCCATCCTCGGTCACAGTGCCCCGCCTTGTATACTACTTCTATCTTGTTTTTTTTCTTTTCTGCTCAACCTCTTTGGCCACTCTAGGCCTGGCGCCCACAATATTGTTTAAATTATTTGAACTCACGCCCTAACGCCTCCGAAATAAAAGAATCTGAGCACCAAGTAAAACAACGTAAAATAAAAAAAAGTAAATAAAAAAAAAACAACAATTAATAAAAATAAAAAAAAGGAGGTTGTACCCATCAAAACCTTGGGATGTGTCCCCTGTTTTTTTTAATATTAATATTAAGTTCTTGAAGTGTTATTGGTTTACATAAAGGATGGTAATTAGGGACCTGCTGTTGTTTCAAAATTTGAAATGTGGAATCCGGTGTAATATTATTTAAGAAAGACTGAGCGTTTTCTTCGGACATAGTATTAGTCAACTCATTAGATAACCCTTATGAAATTGAATTAACTGTTTGCCATATAACTGTTGGAATAGTCTGGGACTTTGACAAAAGTTAAGCCAGCTATTTTTTGCTTTTAATTTAAATAATAGCTTAGATTTGGCTGTAGTATTTTTGTATTTAGGAAAATTATCTACACTTTTATGCCTTTTATAATTTTTCAACGCTTCGGAACGTTCTGAAACTATTTTGGAACAGTCATTGTCCCACCATGGCGAGTATTTACTATTTTTCGATATTCTTACCTTTCTAAAAATGCTATTAGCTATCTCAGTTATTACTTCTACTATCTGGGCTAATATGTCATTGGCGTTTTGCGAGATTTGGATATCAGTTACTTTTAGACCTATCAAATTAGAATATAAGTCCCAATTGGCGTCTTTAAGAGACCATTTAAACATTTTCGGTGTTTTCGAGTAGCACTGACAAATATCGGAGCCATACGAGTCCTCTAATACTGTCCAAAAATATTTATTAAGCAAGTTCGAGGATATTATAGTAATGTCAAGAGCTGAGGAGCTGTTATACGGAATTCTAGTAGGCTTTCCGTCATTACGAACAACAAGATCAGGGTTTAAATCGACTGCTTTTACTAGTTTTATATCAGCTGGGTTTTGTTGTGAAGATCCCCAAAGATTGTGATGACCATTAAAGTCACCCCCAATAACGCAGGTACCAGATAATACGTTAAATATTTCTGAATATTTATTACAACTGACTGTAATATTAGGCGGTCAATACACTGACAATAAGGAGATAACATAAATAACACCCTGTATAACAAATGTGTGTGTTATTATTATGTAAGGCCTTGCAATTTTTTTCAAAATTTTCTTACACGGCAACTGTTATAAAATAAGATGTTTTAATATTCTTTTTCAGTCTGGTTCGGAACATCGTTGATGTGTGTCGAGCATTCAGGCGTTATTGTTTTCTTTCGAGTCTCTTATCAGTTGCCGTATCTATTGTGGTTTAGTGATATTTGGTATGAATTTTATTTTGGATTATTGAAATCTACACACAACAACAAAAAACGCTCTCGGACAGATTGGCAAAAATAAATACAAATAATAGGTTTGATGAAAATAGCCTCGGACCATATTATATTTTTGTAGAACATAAGTAACTTAATGTGGGACGTGTGCACCCTATGAAATTAAATGAAATTCTCATTCAACTAGGTGAAAACGAAAAATATATTACTGAATTGTACCCTGTTGGTAGGAATTTAATTAAAATAGAAATTAGTAGTACAAATGCAGCAAATCGAATAGTCTCTAATAAGTTTTTCGATAAAAATAATTTAGTTGCTTATATCCCTCTTAATTTGACGGAGAAAAAGAGCATAATTCGCGGTATCGATACTAGCTATACTGAGGCTCAGTTAATGCAATTAATAAAATCACCAATAAAAGTTCTTAAAATCGAAAGAATGTTTCGCAGAGTAAAAAGTTTAGAAAATGATGGACAGACTGTTCGTTTACCGAGGCAGATGATCAAAGTTACATTTGCAAAGGTTGAGCTGTCTCAATTTGTCTTTTTTGGTAAACTCAGATGTTCAGTTGATACATATTACTCTCCAGTTATTCAGTGCTTTTCTTGCCTTAGATATGGTCACACTTCTAACCAAGGCAAAGGCAAAGCTAGGTGCAAAAACTGCGGTACGGTCAAAAACGACGCATCTGAAACATGTACAGACTGTATTAAAAATTGTATTCACTGTAAGTCTCTATCACATTCTAGCATAGACAAAAACTGTTCTTATTTCCAAAAACAAAAACGCACTAAAGAGTGCATGGCTCATTTAAAGATATCCTTTAAGGAAGCCGAAAAGGTTGTGGACAATCCCTCATATGCTAGCTTAGTCGATAAAAATAAATTTGCACCTCTATTAACATCTAATTTAGAGTTTAGATTAGAGTTACCTTCGCCAAGAAAAAATAGTATTTCGCATTTATCTAAACTTTATAGTTCTGAAAGAAAAATAACAGAGGAGAATAATCCTACCAAAAAACGTAGGTCGAATGACTATCAACTATATATCTTGTTACGGGACGAGAAAATCAAAATATTATAAATGTCTCAGCACAGGAAAATGCTATATCTCGGGAATGACGTCAGATAAGTTTTCGAAATTTTGTACGTCTTTAGAGCATATTTGAGACTCTCGAACCATATCAGATTTTGATACTATTTTTGGTCTTTCGTCTATTATTAAAAAAAAAATGTGTGTTTTTTTTTCGAAGTATCGTTTGACAAATTGAAATATTTAGAGAACGTTGCTCTTTGCGACCTTCCGAACACTGTTTAAAATGGGCGGAATCTAAATGTAGAAACTATTTTTTTTTAATGTATGTAACCTTTTTATGTCTGGTGTCTATACGAATCAAGTTTTCGACAAAATCGAAAAGATTTTGGAAGAGCATAAGTACGAGAAAAATTTCTGTAAGGTTTTGTCTTTGAAAAGTCTATGCAAATTACAATTATCGCGAGGTGTCTAAAAAAATTCAATTAAAAAAATAATGAGGAGGCAAGAAAGTATAAAAGTGCATTTTAAATTTAAAGATAAGTATTTAGCTCCAAACTTCAAAAACACTTATACAGCACGAAATAATTATCTCTACCTGTATCCCGAAAATGGCGTTTGCGCTGGACCCAATTGCACACAAGAGTTTGGGGTTTCAAACGAATATCGGCATGTACCGTATACTGGAAATTGTCTTAAAATTGTTTAAACAGGTCTTACTAAATTGGGAAATTTGTTTCTGTATCCTGAAAAATGCATATACCCTGGACCCAGTTTCACACAAGAGATTGGGGGCTCCAACTGATCCGAAAAAGGTACTTAACTACTTCTTTATTCAAACGAATATCGGCATTTAGCGTACACTGGAAATTGCCTAAATATTTCTTAAACAGATCTTGCTACAAATTATTTCCTTCCCAATTGTGGCTACAGTCTTAAAAACATCCATATTTTATCCCGCCAGTCTCAAAAGACCCAAAAAACAATTTTTAAGGTATTAATATTATATCATATTTATTTAAATATATACTTATTTACCTCTGAGAGCGACAAGAGCAATGTTTTATATAGGACAACTGGATTTAAAAATTTTGATTTTGGCAAAATATGACAGTGCGCATTTTTTCAAATTAGAATACTTTTATTTCGGTACGTCATAGAAAGAAAAATAAATCGGAAAGTTGCAAAAAATACATTGAAGTCTTTGAATATATTTTGCTTTGTATGAATAAAGTAAATAACTTAGGCTGTATTCGGTACTTTTTGAAAAAAAAAAAAATTCTAGAATTTCAAAGGGTAGGGCTAAACTTAAATACAATTTAATGCTGTTAAATGGCGGCAAAATTCGCAGACGGGAAATGATTGTTCAATTAAACTAATATCTAAAATAAAAAAAAATTAAAAATATTGAGCTTGAATAAACACGCTGCGATAATCGCAATTTGCTTAGACTTTTTAAATACAGAACCTTGTAAGATTTTTTCTAGTATCTATTAACTTTAGGTACTATAAGGCGTTGAACTGACTCTTGCTTTTGGCCCCAAAAAAGGTTAAAAAAAATATACTTCTCAAATTTTGATTGCACCTATTTTAAATACTATTTATAACCGCAAGAGGGGCGTTTTCTAAAAATTTCTCTAATTAATATTTCAATTTCTTAGACACTTTAAAAAATGTGAAAAAATGTTTTTCATTCATAATCGAAAAGCAGAGAATGATAGAAACATTTGTTTGATATTCTTCGAAAGCCCCGGGTGTGCTCAAATAACATACCATAATAAAAAAGTTTATCTGGAACTACTCCTGAGATATAGCGACCTAAATGTAGGAAGTACGTTTTAACACACTACGACCATGACGACGAAGTCACCCTCTTATACAAATCCCGCTAGGAAAAGCTCCTAACGAGAAAGCTTTTTGACATCTACAAATAGTAAACTATTTCCACATATATAATACGGTCTGGTACAGCCTCCACAAAGGCTTTTCCTATAGTACGCCACCAGCGAGGGAGTTTGTGGAATACATCTGTTTTTTTTCTATGTAAAACCAGGTTGATCGGTACCAGGTTAGCATCATTAGATTAAGCGATGCACGTTGCACGAAGGCGCATGGAAGTACAGTGTTAAATCCATAACACAAAAGTGCGTATAGAAAAAAGTAATGTTACTTATTTTTAAAATACTTTCTAAGATTTACGCTCTCTAGTATTTTAACAAGCGTGGGTGCATCAACCATGGAATATCTGCAAAAGCAGATATTTCATACAACTCTTCGATTAGGATTTTACATTTGTCTCATCCCTACTTTCTCGTCCTCATTCCAGTCTTGCGACGTTAGAGAAGACGAGAGTAAGAAACATCAGTTCAAATTCAAATTCTTTATTTGTCACAAAAAATCCTAGAAGGACAACAGACACGTCAATAAAGGTCGATACACCAAGTAAACAAAAGTGTTAGATAAAAATTTAAAAAAAAATTAAACAAAACAAATATAGGAGTTGAAAAATAATTAGAAGAATTTAAAAAAATCAATAAGTTGTAGATACTCCACCGTCACGCGCCCCAATTGAACATTTATGGGTTAACGTAAAATTTAACGGTAAGAATTTTTGTCTGGGTACTATCTATAGGCCACCTCACGTTAACTTAAATTTATGTATTAATGAGCTCGAGGATATAATATCGATTTTTTTACCTCAATTTGATCATGTAATTTTTGGGGGGATTTCAACGTTATTTTTCTAGATTCTAACAGCAGCTCTTGTAAACTTATTGCCGGTTTTTTTAGCAAGTATGGACTTGAACAAATAATTTCTACTCCGACGCGTATTACAAATAATTCTAAAACTTTAATTGATCTTATCGTGACCACTAATAAACAAATCCTAGGGTTCGATAGGGTAATTGAAACTATGGTTTATGAAGTTATATGCGGAATTAAATCCCACGTTAGTGGCGTGGATGGGTTAGATTTAAAAATGCTCTCTTGTATAATCCCTACTGTTATTCCAGAGTTGACGCATATCATAAATGCTTCTCTAACTTATGGGAAATTTCCATCTTTATGGAAAAAATCTAATGTTATTCCCATTCCTAAGGTCAATGCACCCACGCAAGTGTCTCAATTTGAACCAATCATACTCCCTGTTTTGTCTAAGGTATTAGAGAGAATAATGTATGAAAAATTAAATCATCATCTCATTTCAAATAGTCTTTTACCAAGTACTCAATCTGGTTTTCGTCCGGCACACGGTACAGTTACTGCTTTACTAAAGGTAACAGATGATATTCTTTGTGCTCATGACCAGGGTAAAAACACTTCCCTAATACTTCTTGATTATAGCAAAGCGACACTCTTTCTCATGACATTTTATGCTTAAAATTAAAATATTTTGGATTCAGTGTAAACTCGCTAAAATTGACAGATACTTATCTGCATGGCAAACTACAAAGAGTTGTACTTAATACATCTACGTCTGAGTTTATATCTCTTCATAAGGGGGTTCCGCAGGGAAGTATTTTGGGGCCGTTGCTATTTTCTGTCTAAACTTCGGATTTTTCTGCGTTTATAAAACATTGTGATTCACATCAGTATGCAGATGATATGCAGCTCTATTTCTCCTTTAGTAGTAATTGTTGGTTAAATGCTGCACGACACATCAACAAAGATCTTGAAACAATTATTAATGTTTCAAAATTCCATGGTCTTGCGTTAAATGGGTCAAAGTCTCAGATGTTGATATTTGGTAAGGACCGTGAATACATATTGAGTACCAATTTTAAAATTGCTGTAGACGGTGTTGAATTAATACCAATTAATTGTGGTAAAAATTTAGGAATTTATGTCGATATTCGGCTTAGATTTGATACTCATATTTCAAATATTACACAAAAAACTTATAGTAAACTGCGAACCTTATATTTGCACAAACATATTCTTACTCTAGAAGCTAGATTAAAACTATGCGATTCCTTAATCATATCGTCCTTAAGTTATGGCAATGTGTTATACTGGTCTGCGCTGACGAGTAAAGACAGGGTTAGCTTACAAAGATTGCAAAACTCGTGCTTAAAGTTTTGTTACGGCTTGAGGAAGTATGATCATGTGACCCCTTTGTTTCTCAGATCTGGGTGGTTAACATTACAGCAGAGATATAAACTCCACTTAGCAACGCTGACATATAAAATATTGTTTTATGGGCGGCCGGCATATTTGCTTAACAAGATAGTACGTGGGTGGTCGAGACATGACAAAAATACTCGTCATAACTACCGTTTGGTTGTCCCTCGACATAGAACAGCAATGTATCGGAGATCATTTAGCTATAATGCAACAAACATTTTTAATTCCTTACCTAGGTGCATTACTTATTCCGAGACTTTAAGTATATTTAAAAGAAGATTGCGTTTATTTACCGTGGGAGGAGCCACATAAATTCGATTATTCTGTTTTTGTTTTTTTACTATTACTCTATTTTTTTTAATACATTTTTGTTATTTTGTTTATTGTATTGTACTAGTTCTAAGCAATGACAGGTGAATTCTAAATTTAAATAAAATAAAGTAAAATAAAAATATGAGGGAACAAACAGTAATAATAATAAGTCCATTTTGAAATATCTGAAATATAAGTCCAAATAAACCTCTGGAAATGCCATATTTAATCCCTGTTGTAGAAATATTCTGCCAAAGAGTAGAAACCCTTCGTCAACAGATGTTTTTTCCAGCCTATTCTTAAAGCTGTTATATGTATCGGCTGATCTTATATATTCAGGCAGTTTATTGTAAATAGCCTGATAGTTGACAGATTTTACGAAGTGTGGCGTGTTATGTACTACGTGGTCATTTGCATTGCGAGTTCTATATTGATGGTAAGCCGAGTTTGAGTGGAAATGATGTAAGTTTCTTTTTATATAGAGGCAGCACTTAAATATATATATGGATATAAAGATTAGGATTTTTTTGGATTACGAAAATTCTATGTATGCCCACAGCCAGCCCCACACAATATCACATGATAAGACAAGGCTGAATAAACAAGCGCATAGTATATTTTGGGTATGTCAGTGCTCCATGGGACAAGTCAGTACGAAGTGTCAGCAAGGCAAAGTATGCCTTGTTAAGTCGTTTCGCCACTTCCTCTAGATGAGGATCCCAATTTGTGTTCAGATCCAATGTAAGGCCCAAGAATTTAGCATTTTGTGAAAGCGATATATTGGGGATTGATAAGAAATTTTTATTGAAATAAATGCATTCGGTCTTATTGACATTCAAAATAAGTTTATTTTTGGCACACTATACAGCTATTTCATCAACTACTTTAGTGATTCTGATAAGAAGATCATTAGGAGTCGCTTCTAATATAGCAATTGACGTGTGGTCTGCATAGTTTATTACCATACCCTTTGTAATATGTGATGGGAAGTCATTAATAAAAAGAGTAAAGATTAGTGGACCCAATATCGACACCTGTGCAACACCCAATTCAATTTTGTATTCATCCGACCTACATTCATTCAAGGACACATACAATCTTCTTTTACTCAAAAAACAGATTATCCATTCTAGAACATTCGCCCTTATGCCAATATTATGCCAATATTAAAAAACTTATCTCTGACAAAACCAACGTCGATAGTGACGAAAGCCTTCGACAGATCTAAAAAGACCGCAGCAACGTGGCGCGTCTTATCGAAATATTTTTGGAGTTATCCGACCAATTCAGCCGCTGCAGTTTCCGTCGACCTCTCCGAACGAAATCCATACTGGCTGCCAGAGATGACTCTATATTTAGATAAAAATTAATTGAGCCTGTCATGCATCACACGCTCAAAGATTTTAGAAAAAACGCTAAGAATACTTGTTGAGCGGTAGTTCCCAGTTAGCACCAAAGTAGCTACAACTGTTTTCACTACTACTCTTTAAAAGTTTTTACGTATTCATTACTAATAATACTACTATATATCAACAAACACTTTGGGTTACACGTTTTTAAGTATTATATATGTATTCGTTACTGCGAATAATACTTTATAGTAATTTTCCATGTATAATTATATAATAACTACTGCTAAGCAACTACTTTAGGAATTGACTCCAAGGTCGTCATTTCTTTTCCGTTATGTAATAGCAATTATTCAAAGTTACTGTTTCTAATTTGTTTAATAAATTACAACTTTTAAGTATCAGTACCTTCTTGAACTTTGCAAAGACTACTCCATTACGTTCAAATGTACTCCTATAACGTATTACTATAAAGTAAAACGAGTTGCAGAGTAGAAAAAGTTATCGTCTATTGCTACTTTAAACTGGATATTACCAGTCATTATTCTTCCGTTGCAACTTAGAAGTAAAAACTACAATAATTATTTACAACAAGTAAACTATTACCTCGCGTACTTGACGTTCCGGAGATAGGGGTGCTAGTACGAGATTCGGTGTGTGATTTTATAAGGACAGTGGCAACAATAAAGTAACCAATTTTTGAGTGGTTCTGTCATATGCTGCTAAAAAAAAGTTTTTGTGATTATAAAAATGAATATTGATTCAAACAAGAAGTTTTCAACCATTGACCATATAGAGAAATGTATTTAAGCCTGATTCACTTGTTTTTTGCTTGTAATTATAAAGTGTTTGTGATGAATGTGTAAATGACTATGACCGTAAATGTCTTAAGTTTAAGTTTACTTCAAGAAAAGTTTATTATATTTTGGTTTTATTTTGTTGTAAAAGACAATATTGTTTCGTGTCTTAGTGTATGTTTTTTAGCACCTCAATTTGAGGTAGAAGCTCTCTAAGATTAGCATAAAAGAAACTTTATTTTGTAGGCCTTCTTCAGTACATATTACATTATTAAATTCACTTGGTAGACAACTTTCATTAATCGCTTGCACAAACATTGTTATTTGTTAAAAATCTAAATGAAAAAAGAAGTTTGTACTAGATAGTTTGAATAGATTATTAAAGTAAAACATTGACATAACCATACATTTACAACTGACGTTGACAGAGGTTGTCAATATAAAAGTAGATTAGTTTAGTCATTTTACGAATGTAATAATAAATGTAATAATAATAAATAATAACATGGGTGCCTCCATTTAAACCTTTAGAAATTTTGTATCAATTTGGCGGGTGGGCTTCTATTGTCGCCACTGTCCTTCTAAAGTTTGTCTACAGCTATTAATTAGTTGTGTATGTGTTGTGTTATCGTCTACGAGTAACAAGTTAAAATGGTTCACATACCATAAGGAAAAAAAGTAGCTTTCGTCACTCAGCCACATTTTATAGAAAATTAAAAATATCACAACTTGGTTATGTCATACCTGAACAAAATAACCTAAAGCGGTATTTTAAGGAAAAATAAAAATAAAACAAAGGGTTATGGTTACGATAGATGACAGAATTATAGTAGTCACTCAAGTACCGCAACTCTTCGCATGCTACGATACAAGGCATTACATTTTAAAGAACCTGCGGAATGTTCCCAAATCGTAACCGATTGGTAATAATATACAGTATAGGTTTAATAAGAACTTTGTAGATAACTTTATTCGTACTACCTTAGTGTTAAAGGCTTCAGTGTAATTGGGTATAAGTGACAGTTGCGTATTTAAAGAATCCAAAACTACAAAACCGTATGGGAGTAGTCGTAGACACTTGATGTTAAGTAATTTTCTCAGTAAAGAAATGCAGCCAACCTAAAAGTAAAAGTCCAGTAGAACGCCATTGTTTATTTTCACCTCCCCTATAAATATTTAGTTACGATGTTTGTTTTGTAAGTATAAAGATTAAAAATGCATACAAATTTAACATTACGTTAAAAAAAATTACTCTTTATAATAAGATATTTAACGATAATTACTATTTAAACCAAAGTCCAAAATTGAATTTTTGAGATTAAAATTGGCCAATATATTTGACCAAAATGTATTGAAAATTAACGAATTTGAAAGGCGTGTATTTTTTTCACGACTATCATTAGCATATTCACCAGAGAAATTGCCTGCGTTTTAATTTTAGGTCCCTAGCATAGCCAGAAAACTAAGTGAAACGCATGTATCCTACCTCAAATTCTAATAACGTATTCTATACTCTCTACACCATATTCCCAATTTGAGTGTAGTCGCCATAACTGTTTTGTTTGTATTAAAACGAACCATTCATATTTTTAAAACGCGTTAAATAAAGATAGAAATAAGGAAGTGACGAAGGATGAATAAACTACTTAAATAGAACTACACAATTCCGTACTATCTACGTAATAGTCAAAGTCACAGTTACATGTTATTCACGAAATAGTTACCCTAAAACTGTTCCCCATTTTGGTAATGACTACGTAGTCTCAGCTTAAACAGAACGTGGCGACACCAAGTTCCGGTTACTTCAATGAAAAGACTTGTGATAACAATGACGAATTTATGACTAAAAGTGCTACTTGGGTTGTCAGTAAGAAATGTATCACCATTTTTAAAAACAGCCAATGTCTTCGATAATTTGAGTTTATCTGGAAATACTCCATTCAGAAACGAATGATTTATCAACTCACTCAAAGGTACACTTAGAGATTTTGCAATCTCTTTATTGCAAGACGATATTTATTTTTCGAAAAGAGACCCAGAAATCTTTCTTACTACTTAAGATTTCCTTTCTCTTTTTTATAAATTTATCGTCTTATTTCTTTATGCTAATTGTCGAAATTTAACCAAAAGTTCAATTAAAAAAACAAACGCATTTAATTATTGAAAAGGTAAGAGTTTTATTCCTGCCCTGTTAAATGCAGAAGTTCATATTTATTATGTAATGAAAAATATGTAAGGTTTAAAATTTGAAAAACAGTTTCTGTTTAAATATTAACATACAATTCAGAAAAAGTGAATAATATTTTTGTCTACATTTAATACCTTGTGATTTACTGATTGTACCAAAAAATTCTTAGGATCTCTTTTTCTATTTATCTATTTATAAAGGCACATATTTTGAGGAAATTTCATTTATTTATGTCAGTGTTGTATATAAATACTAGTAGTTTCAACCACCCCATTCATACTTTAAGGCTACTAATATTTTGGTGAAAAGAGAGAATAATTTTCACGAGGACTTTTGCTACAAGTTTAAATGTAAAAATTTCTAATTTTTTCTCTAAACTCATGTAAAATTGTTCTAATTAATTTTGTTTGAGATCGTTAAAAAAGCATTATTCAACATAGAGGGTAACGTGTTTAACAGTTTGTGTATGTTTGTTTATTTTCACCAGCAGGTTAAACGCATCTTCCCAACTACATCAAAAGATTTGTCTGTATCCCGAGACTATTCTTTACTACTTTTGCTTTGAATGAAATATCAAAAAGGGGAAACTGGTTTAACATTTTGTCCAACTTGAAAAAAATATATTTTCATAACTCATCTATAAAATCACATATTTTACACAAACTCTTCGATATTATTATTAATTTTATTCAAAAAAATTCATGAGTGACATTATACGAAAATTCATTGCAATATTTCGAAGCGTTTCCGAGCTTTGCATCCCTCATATTTTTGTGCTTGCTCTTGAATTTTTTCTATATATTTATAAATCATCCGGTATAATCAAATATTTTATTATAGCTTCTTTCTTTTTTGGAACCAACCCTTG
The DNA here is from genome assembly GCA_030620095.1 of Kuschelorhynchus macadamiae. NCBI lineage: Eukaryota > Metazoa > Arthropoda > Insecta > Coleoptera > Curculionidae > Kuschelorhynchus > Kuschelorhynchus macadamiae. Next base: position 179,661 of record JAUTXW010001428.1, on the reverse strand, counting down.
AAGGTGTGGTTTTAATGACGTTTGGTGCCGGAAATATACCTTCACATAGAAAAGATTTGTTGGACGTATTAAAAAATGCAGTCGCAAGAGGAGTCACAGTCGTATTTGTTTCACAATGTCCTATCGGATCAGTTAGTTTTAGCTACGAAACCTCAAAGGTAACTAATTGTATAGGTACTTTTACAATACATAGATACTTACGTCTATAAAAAAAATCATAAATGTAAATCTTGATATGGCTAGAAATTTTCACATAGGTACGGTTTGTAGATTTATACTTGCCAATTTTTCTAAAATAAATTTATAAAGCGAACTCGCCCCCGTTTTATAGCTAGTAAAAAGCTTTTGCTACACTACTGATAATTGTGAACTATAAGAGCTCAGGAGTGTAAAAAATATTTATCAGATAAAGTAAGGCGACCAGGAAGCAAACAAAATATCCGGCTCTGTGAGCGAGGTCAGTTTAAAAATGTTTTGAGACCGGGTAGTTTAAGAAGCAGAGCCATTTTTTTCAGTACAAAGCTTGGCTTAGTTTTGGCTAGCTTAGGTTGAAAATTGAAAATTACAACGATTAAAATCGATTGGATACAAAAACACATTTTTATCAACCCGCCGAAGCATAGTTTCATTGCATCATGGAAATAGCTATAAACAAAGCCCAGATGAAATGAAATAATGAAACCGTGCTGAAAATCACTAATTTCCCTACAGTCCCAACCCAGTTGATTGCAGACCTAATAATCAAAAAGCTTAGAAATTGCCGATTGTTTCAAAGTACTTCAATAATTTTGTTACACATTCTTTATCCCCCGATTTGAAGATAAATGTGTGTGTACGTGTGTGGGTGCGTTGTTCATGCGTGCATGCGGGCGTGAACGCGTGCAGGTGCGTGTGCGTGCCTTTTTCAGTGACTTGTTGAAAACCCATTGAATTTTCTTCCCTACCATTTTTCTTTAAAATTAGATCAGATACTTCCTTTATGCGTCTTAAGATAGTAATTCTATAATAGTTTCTTTCACTGCACTTCCTTTAGTATACATACATTTATGTTAAATACCGTTGAGTTTTGAAAAAAGTTGAATCTTCCCTCCGTAATTTTGTGATTTTTTTGCTTAGATGAACTCTAAACTAATTTTTTCCAATAATCAATTTTTCAGTGCATGGAAGATATTGGTATAATTCCATGTTACGACATGACAGTAGAAGCTGCCTATACAAAACTGGCTGTGGTCTGCGGAATGGCGCGTTACTCAGAGGAGAGGGCGGAGGTAATACAAGAGGATATATTTTTTCTATTTATTATAATATTTATAAAAATATAAAACACTCATATTATTTTATTTTGTCTTGGACCCACTACGCGACTGCGATTCGACTATGTTCTATAAACGCCGCAATGTCGACGGGTTTAACGCATTAAAGCATGTGAATGGGCAGCTTTAAATTTTTTTAAACAATATTAGGCATTGTCTGGAAACGAACTTAAAGTCTTTAATGTAGACATATTTATCACACACACACTATAAAAGAGATTAGTTAAAAATCAGAAACGTATATATTATTACATATGTGCATCAAAAATTTAAAATAGACGCAACCGAAAATGTTTTTTTTGTGAAATGAAAATAACTAAGCACATAAAGCTTTAAAAAAATACTTTTGACAAATCTTATTATGGTATATTGACTATTGTGATTTAAATAAAAAAATAAGGTGTTGGGAAAAGTTGTTGAAACCCTTGAATATCACATCTCTATCAATTTGTTCTACTTGATTTGTTCTATTACTACTAAAATTTGTTTTACTACTACCAAAAAATCACTTTTAAAAAAATAACAAATGGCTTACCTATTTAAAACGTGACATTCTTTTAGATTATAGAAGCAATTAGTTGAACAAATTTCTATTTCCTGAAACCCTTAAAATCTAAATTTATGTTTACAGCTTTTTATACAAATATATTAAAATTGATAAAGGTAAATTGCTCCAATATATAATATACAGAATTTCGCATCAATTTACAAATATTAAAATCAAATATTTTGGTTAATTTTTAATCTGCATGTATGTGTTTTCATTTTATGACTTCTAATATATTATTTATGTCCGAAACCAATAAGGGTATTCATATACTTAAAACATTACCGAAACCATACCCACATATGCCACCCTTTTATTTGATAATACCATTTTCTGGTGTGCCCACTCTATACATGCATAATTTAGCATATCATAAAGACGTAATAGACATAGTAGTATATATATATAGTAGTTTATAAAAAATATATATGTAGGTGTCAACTATATTAAAGTGTTTTATGTACAACGGGTAAATTTTCGTGTTAAGTTTTTCTCATGTGTTATCTATAGCCTTTTTAAAAATTAGTAATTTATTTTATTTTTCAGCTTATGAAACAGGTTTTTCGAGGTGAAATGTCCATTCCTTACTAAAACTACAGAGTTGTTATATTGTATAGTTTTATGAAACTTTTACATGTTTTTATATGTCTCTTAATATAAATAATCGAGTATGGCTCAAAAATCGTTTTTATTTTTAGGGCGACGATAGCTAAAATACATTAAATATTATTCAAATTATTCTTTCCTTTTAAAAACGAAGTTACCGTTGTACAATTCAATAGGACTAAGGTCTGTATGCAGATATCAACCAAAAGTAAAACAACAATACTAAAATAATTCGAGGAATACAAATTAATTTAGGTGAAAAAGGCAGGAAGTGGTGGAATAGATGTATTCAAACTTATATAGAAGCTGTGCCTTTTATTAAGCTAATAATAATTATGGGACATAAACAAGTTTTTACAGATCTGTTTATCTTATTAAGTTAGTTTAAAAATATATTAACTTCAACCATATAATATTTTATTGCGGTCAATATAACCCGATTTATAAACTTAAAGAGACCAATGAGCTTTATCTTAACAAGGAAATTGATAAATGGAGTGAAATTAAAACACATTTAGTACAAAAATTTTAAGGAAAGGAAAGGTGGAGTTTGAAAGGCGTTTTTAACTTTAATTTAACGGGCAATAATTAAATGCAATAATAACCGTAAAAATTATGATTTTTGAAATGTTAATTTGAGAATATGTATCTACATTACTTAAACTTATATATTACTTTTCGTTAAAGAACTAAAAAGAGATACGTAATAGTTTTCCGTAAACTTTAAAATTTATTACATAAAACCCTTTTTTTCTGTGCATGTGTCCAGATTTTTAGTATATCTAGCATCCCCTCTTTTTAACCATGTTCTTTTAGATCTAGATTTATGCTTTAGGTTTTTTTTATTGTTAAGTTTAACTAAATCTGTCGAATTAAAAAAAAGGACCCTCCAATTATTTACAATTTAATAATAACTACGTTTTTTTTGCACTAAGCTGAATAAACTCAACCGGATTGTAAATATTATAATGAATTGCAAAATTGCTGATTATCATTTTGTTAACGTTCAGTTTTTTCAATCTGCCTGAAAAAAAATGATTTCCAGATAAGTTTTTATTGTTTTTATGTTAAACGAAATTAGTATTCCGAATTTAAAGCTTACCCTACTGGAAAAGTACTTAAAACGTTTTAATAATCATTTAACTATGCATGCTTAAACATTTATCAGATTTCTACAGAACCCGGGAGTCACAAGACCGGTAAGATGCAATTATTGCAAAGCAATATTATTTATTTTATTTTATAAAAGAAAAATCATTTTTAGTATATTATAATGGTTTTATTTTTAATAGCGGACCTAGTTACTAGTGACCGATAATTTATAAAAAGTAAAATTAAATTAGTGATGATTAAACAAGTTCTATAAAATTAAACTTTATTAAATTGTTGGGGTAGTGTTTCTTTGCTCTTAAATATTTTTTGGGAGGATCTGGGACTAAATTATGTATTTTGGTCGGTATAAAAATAAATAGCGAAGTTTGAAGCCAATCAACATTCTTTCTTTCAGAATCTATGTAATGACATAATATGTCCTAATATGCAAGGGCAAAAAAGGACGTGATACATTCTCTACCTGCTCTTATGATTAAGTAAAAATTTGTAGTAATTTAAGACTCCGTGTCCCCATGTTAAAAAAATATTTTATGAAGTAAAAAATTATTCTGTGTAGCCTGTGTTTTTATTTTATTTCTCATAAATATCTTGCAAGAATTGTTTAAAAGAATGCAATAAAACTGCTTTTATAAAATGAAAAAGCAAAAATATAATTAATAACAAGTTTAAGAATATTGCAAATCTATGTCGGATAAATTTTTGAAGAGTGGTAATATTTTACGGAATTAAAGTCTTAAACATTAGTATAAAAATTAAAACTAAAGAAAAAACTAAATAAATTAAAAATTGCACATCCTATTCAGTAGGTATGGTTTTTAAATGCCACCCTCTTCGTTTTTTTAGAACCAGTCAAGATACAAATTTGAAAATGAAAAGAGTAAATAATTTTTTTCTGTGAATGTCTCTTGAAAATCTGACATCTGTTTGTTAACATCGTCATGTGTTGTGTAAATGTATTGTTTGATGTCTTTAAGGCTTGATGATGCCCGGTTAGGCAAAACATGTAGTCTAAATTAAAAATTTATAAAAAATATATTTTGACTAAGACTTACACTTTGAGAGTTTGTTTTAATATTTTAAGGTCTTTCTAACCTTAACTGATTCCCAGAATATGAAGATATTCAAATTTCCCATTTCAGAATGGCGACCGAACCCTAAAATTTAGAAAACAAATATTTTCTTCCTAACGTGATCCATAATTAATATGTCCTTACTGTATTTTTCTAATTTTAGGGTATTCTAATTTTCAATAAAATTTAAATTTTCTCTATTAAAAAATCCTGTAAAAAGTACTAGATTTAGCCCACACACTCATCGTAACATTTCAATTAGCGGTCACGTTAAGTGAGTTTTCATAAAATGTTTTCTCCATTATTTAGGTTTTTTACGAGTTTACGAATGGTCGCCATATTGGGGATGAATTATAGTTAAAAGATGCACTACTCGACCCTCTACTGCATACATTTATTCAACCAAAGATTTGGTATTTTGATTTTAATTTTTTTACTTGCTCGTCCACTTTGCAAGTTTTATTTTTTTTATAATCCGTTATACAAGTTTTTGCGTTTGTACATTAAATTTACTTTACTTTTTTTTACAAAATGAATGTGTTTCTAACACTGGTAAAATTAACAAAATTTCCAGGAAATTAAAATTATCTTATTTTCGTCGTGCCACTTTAATTTTGGTTTGGTAGCTTTACTGGCAAGAAAAGTATTTAAATCAATAATATATAGGTACAGGGTGAATCACCACATTTTTGACTTCTCCCATTACAAGATTTACTGTAAGAGATTTTAAATACAGGTGTATGATTTGCATTGAAAGATCAGGAATTTCTTCCAGATTAAATAAAGTGGTATTGCAAAATAGAGAGAAAACATCAACCTTACTTTTTTTAACTGAAGCTAGGGAGTCTTTCGAATCGCTTCGTGGAAGGCAGACCTCTGTGTTTTTATCATAAGTGGAAACCAAGGGCTTCAGAATACATGGAAAAATTTAAAGAGAAGAATATAAATTAAAAAAAAATATTTTATATAACCGGGAGTTTAAGAGCTCGCCATCCGGACATCCCATATAAAACGTCTCGGCCGTATAGTAGTAGCAGCTCAAGGCCGTAAAACCGAAGAAAAAAAAAAGTGAAGCTAGGTAACGGTTTAGGTCTTAAAAGTGGCATGGAAGTTCATTAATCAAGATTAGGTGACAGGCCTAAAACACGTTATAAAGGACTACGCACAAAACTTATGGAAATCAAACCCGCTAATATTTTATATTAAATTTTTAACCTTCAGAACAAAAGTTACCACGGGTACGTCAAATTCGTATGAGCAGTTTTGAAAATTTAGCCCACCGAGGGTACCTATTGCCCAAGCGATGGTGACAGTATAACAGGGGTATTAAGATACACAGTCGAAATAGATATGAAAAGTTGCTTTTTAGATCGACAAACAAAATGACTATAATGAAAATTGCGGTTACTTATTTCGAGTCCGAATACATTTTCCTGACCGGTTGGACAATATTCACAGGGTTTTAGGTTACACAAAAAATCATCCAAGTAGCGCCATTTTAAGAACACACTATGTATTCGATATGAAATAAAAGGTAGTTAACGAAATTCTTAGCATATTTTGGATTTATTAAAATCCCATTGCCACAAAATGTATTTTTTTTAAAGGACAGCTTATATTACAAAGATAATAAAAGTCTCAGGTAGGACAAGAATCCTATTAGTACGATATTTGAGAAAAATCAAATATGAAATAAAAGGTAGTTGTACAACTTCTCAGAAAATTTTAGATGTATTGAAATTGCGTTGCCGGAAGTGGAGAAGTCGAGATTCTTAGTAAAATAACTGGGATACAAGGTTAAAAATTATTGATAATAGAGAGGTCAACAAGAGTCTTACTGTTACGTCAATACATTCCAGACGCTTGAGGAGAGCATCGAAGTAGGGCCGTTTTAAGAACAAGTAATTATGTTACTTCTCAGAAACGTTTTGTTTTATTAAAATGCCATTGTCTGGTGCCGAGAAATTGGGATTCTTAGTTAGATAACCCGTTACAAGACACGCGGCAAAATTGCTCGCGCCATTTTCATTTTTTTAAGATACTTGCTGTGGGACCACACTGGTACTACCCTGAAAACTTGCTGAAAAATTAATTGAAGTAGAGTAAACCATCCCGGAGTAATTCAAATGTTCTATTAAAAATTATTTCGTTTGCCCTAAACTTCAACCACATTTGCTTCAAAGTCGCTTACTACTGGAATATGCAGTTAAAACTCATTTAAAACATTTCTCGTGGCGTATTAATTATTTAATTTTTTAAATTGCAATTGACTATTTTTAATTTAAGTGTTTCACAAGTGAACTTGTCCCTTTTGATCAACAACAATAAGAACGACGGAAATATCTATTATTGCACAACTTTTATACAATAGAAATTGACCTCGTTATTATCATAAATTGGAGTTGATCATGAGGGACAAGCGCACTTGTGCACACTTAATGTTAAAAAAGTCAATTGCAAATTAAATTTAAAAAAAAAACGTAAAAAATATTTTGAAAAACTTAAAATTGAAAAATAATATTTTAGTATATGAAGTTAAATAGTAAAGATACAGAAGAACCCCATCCTCACTGAGAACTTTTAAAAATTTCAATATTTTTATCAGGCTTTATTTCAAGTGTGGTGATGTCTCACGCCTCAAGCTGTTAAGAAAATATTCAAATTTTTAAAAGTTCTCAGTGAGAGTGGGTTTTTTTATAGCTTCACTATTTATCATCTTATAGTAAAATATGAATTTTTGGTTCAATATTTTAAAAATATGTTAAAAAAATACCTTTATTTCTTTTTGAACATTTAGCAATATGTTTTACGCACAGTGTATAAGATTTTCACGATTATTTTACGGCATTCCTAGTTTTGAAGCAAGCAAAACTCTTTTTGAAGATTAACTTTTTCTGCTAGAATCAATGATCAAACGTTTCCGAACATTTCAAATTTTTTTACGCATACTGTATAAAATATTCACGATTTTGTTACTTCATGATACCATAGTATTGCATAGCCATCGAAGTTAGATTGGCAAATTTAAGGTCAATCGGATGGCAGCAAGTGCTTGAAAAATTGATTACATATTTTGAACCAGAAAGACAACATAGGAAGAAAGTATTTTAAATGAAAGCTTGTAAAAAGATGTTGGATGTTCCCTGGTAATTTAAATTTTCTCTGCATTTCTGAAAAACTAATAAATTGTTTAGTTGTTGGTCTTTTTTCAGTCTTAAAGGAGTTTTCAATAAATAGACCAAATATCATGTGATTTTATTTATTTTGCTATCTCTCGGCAGATGGTACCTCCCATCAACAGGCTAAAATGGCAATTTTTGTTTAGACGTACAAATTAAGAAATGCTAATCGTGTAAAAAGCTATTAGTAGAAGTTTTTTTTAATTTGGGATTTACAAGGTTTCTATACATGTAATATCCCAAACAAAAACGTATTTTTTATTATTATATAATATTATAGTATTATAAGGGAAAAAAATGTGTTTCTTATATGTTAAAAAAAACATTTGTTATTATTTTTTATAAGGTTCATAAAAAACATAAAACAAGTAATCATTAGATATTTTAATATGAACATACGTTTTGGGAGGTGTTTAAAACATGCCCTGCTTTTAATTTGTTTATGCAGGATTATATCGTTAGTATTTATCTACATAAGAACACTGCCTGCCTTGTTCGAGATTAGTTATGAATAGCATATTAGTAGATCCTGGCACAAACGCACCACTTGCACCATTGTAGTTACGCCACCGATAGGGTCACAAGGCATACATTTTAATTGGTATATTAAATTACTTTGTATGTTCTATCATCACAATCTTTTAATGAAGTAAAAATATTGGAGATAAGATTAGAAAGTGATCAGGCAGGAGTCACATTAAAAGATTGTAATATTTTGTGCTTTTACTTCACAATCGTCTGGAAAAAGGGCATTTTTAGGTATGAAATACTAGATAAATTATTTTGAAAATTTGTTATTCTACTCTCTTTACTCTATCTCTGACTTGACTGATATTAATAAGTGGAAATTTTTTGACATGTAATGAAATTTCAATGCCTTGCGACACGACTTTTTTTTAGTAATACTAATTGTGAGAATATATCACATACCTTATGATAAATTAATACATTTATCTCCTATTTATTTATTTTAAGCAGATTTTCAAAATATTTTAATTATTTAAGTAGGTATTTAAAAAATAATACTACAACCATGAACTCCTCAACTTCTCTTTGTAATGGCGAATAATTAAGACTTGCAGCGGTTGAAGAACTGTCTCTTAATAGGTGTCGGTGTTTTATGAATAGACAAAATATTTTTCCACCAAGTGGTTTTCTTTCCGCTTAGACATCCTGGAGAACTTCGGCGAAATCATCAGCAACACGTTCTGTATTCTTCTAAACAAATTGTCTTCCATGATTTGAATGTAACAATTTTCAATGAGATCAGTAAGATATTTCAGATAACGATGGTACATTTTAATATGGCCCACTTCTTTGCAATATGTCCATAAATCATATTTTTCAAATTTTTCGATTTTCAATAACTTTAAGTATATTTCTGCTATTTTTAACTCGGAGCTTTATTGATTGGTTTGATCTGAAAAATTAGTTTATAGTCGTTTGACAGACACAAAATACACACAAAATTTCATAGCCTTCTAGATTTAACTATCCCCTTGTTTTAAGTTACATACTTTCGTTTACCGAGATATACCTATAATTATAATTAAGAATATATCAATTCCACCAATCTTAGTAATTTTAAATAAATCAAAAATAAAAGAAAAGAGCACATTTCTGACTTAATTATTATACTAAAATCAGAATTTCATCTCATCTTTGGGAAAAACCAACTTTTACCGGTAGGTATAAGTGTTCTAAAAAAATGAGTTTTACATAATTTTCCACTACTTTTAGCGATTTGAAATCCACTATTTATAAACAAATATAGCTTCCTTAAAATATTTATCATTATATTATTGTACTAAAGTTGGTAGTTGTAACTTTTAATAATAATAGTTAGTTACTGTCATTTGACACTTTCTAATTTACATATTCGGACGATCCATCATTTTTAGTGGCTTAAAATTTGCTTGGGATGATGAAATAAATTTTATTGTACACATGTATTACTATTTAAAAACTAAACTCATGATTGATGTACTACCAAAACGTCACTTTTAATGCTGTTTTTTTGTCAACTTGTATGAAATTTTCGTACCGAATCTACCATGTATTTGAATTAATAACCGAAATTTTTTTCGTGACCTACAAAAAATTTTCGGTAATAATTCAAGCACTGGGGAGATTATAAGTGAAAATTATTAACGTGATTATGATTGTTAGGATTATGGTTCCACACGATTGAGAACCAAATGAACAGAATATTACAATGTTTTAATGCTGGTCCTATCTGGCACGTACTAATCTTATTTCTAATATGTTACTCGATGATAAAACATTACAGAGTAATTTAATATATATATATATATATATATATATATATATATATATATATATATATATATATATATATATTAGAATGTATGTCCTGTGACCCTACTCTTGTATATATTGGCGAAACATCACAATGTACAAAAAAAACGCTTTTATCGACACAATTATAATATTCGTAAAAATAACCCCTCGCATTCAGGTGTGTCACCTTTTACTAACAACATTACATGCACTGATTTCAACAATTTTTCAGTCTTATACAATGGGGAAAATCTTACCAAAGACTAATTTTGGAAACTTTATACAATCACAAGTTTCCAAACACTAGTAATCAAAAAACAAATTATGATAACATAATTTCATTTTATAAACACCTAATTTAAAACTAATTTTAGCATAAAAAGTTCTATTTTCTTTCTTACTTATTCAAAAACAAATAAAACATTAAATAAATTAAAAATAACTGCTTCCGAGAAACAACTGAATTGACATCTCGCGTTGAACTGTTGATATTCAGAAAAATAAGTTTTATTATTTTGATCACAAAACAGTTTGCAATCAACTAACTATTGTTTTTACCTATAAAACACCACAGCTGACTCATCTGTTCAAATATTTAAATAAATATCCCAATTACACATTCTTCTAATATGCTGTTGATAGCTAGTCTTAAATTAAAAAAAAAACTTCTTCTACGAGCTTTTTATATGACTTACATTTCTTAATTTTATCGTCTTAACAAAAATTGTGACATATTAGCCCGATGATAGTAGGAAACATTTACCGAAACATAGCAAGGGAAATAAAATTGCATGCTATTTGGTCTAATTATTGGAAACCTTCAACCCTTTATGAACAACTAATAGTTTTACTTTAACAAGCCGAAATATTTATTAGGAAGGGATTTAAAAAAAAGATAATTTTAGTTGCAGGGGCTAGCAGGGGTGTAGGACATGCCGCCGCCGGTAGCCCTCGCAATGCAGTGGGTCTCCTAATGTCCGGCCATAATGTATAATGACCATTTTTTTTAGTCATCAATTGTTTTCGGTACGTGCTTGCGCCACTGCTTCTTGTCATGTGCCTCTATCCGCTGATAAGCTGTATAAGTATTGTGGCTCAAAGCATGAATATGTATGTTTTTTAAAAATAAAATATTTACTTTGTAATTGAAATTAGACAAGAAATTAACGAACATTGGAGTCAAGAGGTTTAAACAATGAGCAAATTCTAAATTGGAAATTGATTAATTATAGTCCAATCCTTCGAGACTAGAACCTTCTATCAATACAAAGAGCATCAAACCTTTTTTGGCTAATAATATCTCTTAAGTAATTTTTTTGTCTACTTTAGGGCGGAAAAAGGCTGCTAACCATTGTTGGAAATAGACTTTGTAAAAAATTCTCTGGGGAGAACTTACGAAAAGTGGATTTTACCTCCTGCACAAGTTCTTCCGATATTCAAAGATGAGCTTGCGCACGGCCCTAAGCGGCTGCTTACTCCGCTGGATAAAATGGCACTGGTTGAGTGCTAAGTATTTGGTCCTTTTGTGTAATGTCTATTTTAACATGACTTAAATAAAAGCCTTTGTGTGTCAGTACTTCATTTTAGAGGACGTAAATCTAAAGGCTTGGCAAATACTTTACAAATTATTCTGACTGCTAACTCTATGTTTGCCAGATCTAAATTTCGATAATTTTAAGGTAATAGCTAGATAGAATTCGTTAGCGTTCTAGTGTATATAGTTTTTCTCTAAAAATAATTGAACTTTAAATGAAGTAGTCTAGCTTTCAGCCACACGTAGAGTTGGCAGTCACAAATGTTTGTATAGTGTTCATCAAGAAGTACTTACATTTGATTTGAGCCCTGTCAGAACACTAACGCGTGCCTATATTAACCAAAATAACGCACCTTAAATTTTCCGGCCAAGCTGAAAGTGAGCAGTTAGGTTTATGCAAGTGCAGGTAGTAATCCTAAGAAGCTTTCATTTAAGGAATTTAAGCAATGTTAGAGCGCTAAGACATTTCACATAGGTACTAAATATAATAAAAGTACCTTTTGCCTTTTACTTACTCTTATATACATAGCAATGTCTTAAAGCATTTTTCAGATAAGTACTGAAAAATAAATCATAAATCTTAGGAACGAAGCATTTAGGGACACATAATTTTTTTGTTTTATTTCTCAAGGCATATTAACACCGTAAATGAGGATTTTTATCACTTTTGGTAAATTTGATGCAACTGACAGACGATGGAGTTTAATATACACGAAGCCATTCATATATTAGCTGATGGTATATCTACGAGGTTATGATAAAAGTTTAAAGCAAACAATTCGTTTAGTTTTTTTTAACAACTTATCAACAAAAAATACCGAAGCCAAATGTAATTTTCTTTTTCTTACTCCTCAAATATGCTCCTGACTAATAATGGATCCTATTAAACCAGACTCTTTATTAGTAGCTTTTTTGTGATTAAATTAAATAAGGATGTTGCAACAAAGTCACAAAAAACTAAAAGATACAAAGAGGCCATGGTTAAATGCATGATTGCATTCAAATAAGATTATAATTTTGGAAAAAAAATCAATATCTATAGCGAAAATATCTTAGTGTTTAGAAAAAGGGACCAAAAAAAATCAGCGAAAGTTCTTAGCCAAACTTTGACCATTAAACAAAATTACTATTTACTTACATTTAAAGACTTTTTGAAGTATACCTCTAATTAACAAAAGATAACACTGAATCGCAATTACTGTTATCTCAGTTCCCCTTTTCTTGTGAAATTGTCATAAGGACTCAACTACAAATGAGGGAGACTTGAAGATAGAAATCCAGGGAAGTAAATTACATAATTTTGATAAAATGAGGTTATCTATTAGAAGCATTAAAAAACCTCAAAAAATCTAGGGGAATGATATCATTGATTAAAAGAGGAACCTTTATCGATGGTAAGAGCTTTACTTCTAACGGCTGACAGTTATATAACTGCTTGCGAGCAGTAGCTATATTAAGAAAATTCGAAAAATCAAAATTTTCAAACACGGCCTCTTTACGCTAACATTTCAAAACGTTTTCGGAAGATTTATTTGCGCTAAAAACCGTATGCTTTTCCGTTAAACATTGGGATTCTAAAATTTAAGAAAACCTATTTAAAATATTGGATAAATCTCTAATCACTAAATTTGAATTTGAACTTGATTCTATTACCGGTCCATCCAAAAACAGTTAATAGATTTTTTAGAAAAACATTGACGGGCTCACAATCCTATAAGTTTTTATTTTAGTTATAGTGTTAGCGAAAAGAATAAAATATTTTCAAAATATGCCAAAAATTCACCACATTTTTTTTGTTATTATGTAATAGTATATTACATAATAAGTGTTTGAAGGCGAAAGTTTTCAAACGAGGATATACTTAGAAGGAGAAATCTTTCGAATTTGAAAACGATAGCTTTCTTACGACTATTTTCCCTACGACCACAAAGAATCTTCAGAAAGACCTCTGTTTTTATATTTATTTTCGTTTCAAAGTATTTCATACGAATGAGTGAAATTTGGCGAAGGTGATTGTTTACGAGTGTGGAATACGCTATTCCATACTTGTTTCAGGCTATCCTTTTTCTACAACTCCAAAAATATAGTAATTGCCAATAGATGTCGCTATTAGTACATATTCCAACACTTGTTATGGTATGATTCATATCGTAACAAGTGAAGGTATGCAAGTGATTCCGTAATCAAAAACTATAATAAAGAATATTCATTTACATTTTGTCTTATTTATACTTATCTTAAAAGCGCCTCTGAACGCCTTTTGGATCTGTGGATCTGGTAGCGTCGTAGCAGTCATTGACACCATTCATTGGTACATTTTTTCAAAACGGTAAAATCACTAGATTGGAAAATTTTACCAATTGATTGTGAATGAGCTATAAACAAATCGCAAGCAGTTCGAAATATTGCCACTGATTGTTCGTGTAGTTTTGATCAAAGAACGGTATCTAATAAATCGCAAGTTTTACAACTTGACACTTCAAATAATATATTTAACTGCTACTGGGATGGCGGATGAAGAGGGTTTGCCTTCTACCGTTTTTTAAATGTCTTCTTTTCGCTTTGTTTCGCTTTTAAGTCGCCAATCTTTAACGCTTACCAAAAACTAAAGGCTTTCTTGTAATATACGGATTCAGTTTTATGAAATTTCAAGTAAAGAACACAACCTTTATGACTATAGTTATTACTGACGCTGTAAGTTTAAACAAAATATGCGAAAACTTGTCTAAAACTCCATTGTCTGCAAATTCTAGGACGCGTATTACAAATTAAAAACTTGGGGATGAACGCTTTTATAGTCCGGGCAAAATAGATGTTTTACTTCTAAAAGATTTATTCACAGTACACAGATTTTATGCAAAAATAATTTAATATAAATCATATGGAACATGTAAAAAAAAGCAGCTTAAAAAGTCCAGCTATTATTTTCCACATCAACACGTACTTAAACCTAAAGTTTTACTACCAAAATTGGAGTTGTATCTAACGGTAGCACGAAAGTAACTAAGCAAACATCTTTCAAGAATCGTTTATAGATATGAGCTAAATTACAAAAAATAATGTTTCCATAATTTTGCTTACTTTTCGTTTTTATTTGTTTGTTTTTTCCGTTATTATTAAATACATATACGCATAATTCTAGTGAGTGCCGCTCACGGCGATTTACAAAGAATAGTATGCTGATTTTCACTTATAATCTCCCTAGAGCTTGAACTATATCCGAAAATTTTTTCGAGTCTCGAATTTTTTAAAAATTTCACGGGGTGCTAGCTGGGGGAAATTCTAGTTAACTTAGTGCGCAATGGTCAAGCAAAATATATTACATTTAGGTCTCGGTCATTATGCCAATGCAGTTGATTGATTTGTTAAACAAGAAGTGTTTTTAGATATTATTTTAAAACTATTTTCTTAAAAAAATTGATAATATGGGCGATTACACAGGTATGATAGAATACAATTCAGTTTTTTCAAAAACAACTCAAGGGGGTTCAAAGAAATTAGTTGATAGCACAGATTT
The DNA here is from genome assembly GCA_030620095.1 of Kuschelorhynchus macadamiae. Lineage (NCBI taxonomy): Eukaryota > Metazoa > Arthropoda > Insecta > Coleoptera > Curculionidae > Kuschelorhynchus > Kuschelorhynchus macadamiae. The sequence continues at coordinate 164,481 of JAUTXW010001428.1, read as the reverse complement.
TTGTCAGTTCAATGCGAAAGGTTGGTAAAAAAATTGGCCAATTTGAAAAAAAAACACTATTGCGACGTGGTTTAAATTTGGAGCTCAAAAAATTAGTATTGATACGAAAAAGATAAAAGTGACAAACCATTAAGGGAGCTGAACAACAACTTATTAAGACTAGGGGACACAGTAATAGTCACTCAATCAAGTCCTACTTGCTGCTGGAAAGTACACATTTTCAGAATAAAATCGAAATGATTGTGTTTTCGTATGACGTGGTTATTTTTTAAAAAATAATTAATTTCAACGTTTTGTCCTGTAGCGAGATCAGAATATATCGACCTGCGGTTATCCTGAATTTCAGAGTTTCCATCGCAGATACAACTCAAGTTGACTCTGTCGTAGTCCAGGTCGATTAAAGATACAAGTGATTGTAAATCTCTATTTATCGTTCGTAGTTCTAAAGAACTATCAGCAAAAATTGTTTGCAGAGAATCGTGCGGTCGGCTGGTTCTATTGAATATACTAGTTGCTCTTATTTTATTTGTATTCATATTGTCAAAATTGTTAAAAAGTTAAATTTAGTAATGAAAGAATTTTTGTATTATGCCTTGCTTGAGGGATTTTCATATATTCAGTATTTTCTAGGTTTGTAAGTCCGACAAAAGTACGATACTTAAAATTACGATAGGTAGTATCAGGGTTGTCGTGGTACAGGGGTAAACTTGTCGTGCCGCGGGCGCCCACCACTCACCCGAGGAACTTTAGGATGGTTGTTCCTCTTGCCAACACAAAGGTTGAGTCGAGTTGTCTCGAAAGAGGGGATTGAGCTGCTGGATATTGAATTATTTGACATACCTTGTGTAGAAACTACCTCAGAAGGTAGAGTAGACACGGTATGCTTTCTTGGGTTTTTTGTTTTAGCAAAGTCGAAATAAATTGGGCAAGAAATTGAAAAGTAGTAACGGGAAATAAATCACACGGGAAAGTCAAAGTCGGTACTTAAAACTACTAACCCTTAGCCTAGTTTACAAAAGTCAAAAATATAGTCCTTGACTTTGTGAAGGCTTTACTAAGTCCATTAACCTTGACTCAAGATATTTTATTTGATTCAAAAGTTTATTTCAAACGTTCAATGGAATGCACTAAGTTTACACTTTTTCGCACTAATAGTTGTACGAAGTTCAAAGGTAAAGTTTATTTCAATAGTCTAAATCATTTTCCAAAAAACACAAGCAATTAAGCAGCATCAAAATTTCAAATAGTTTACAGTTTATTCAAAAACGTTAGCTAATCACTCGTGTTAATCAACAATTTTGCATCCAGGGTCCCTTTGGACGCAAAAATCAACTTTTTACAGAATCTGGATTTTTTACAAATACAAAAATAGTTAACTAATCTAACAGCTTTACTAGAAAACTTACTAGGTAATATCTGTTTTATGAACAGTTTAAAATGCAAACTTTAAAATTAAAAATTTAAAATTTAAAAATGCTTAAAGAGCAAAATTCAAAAATCAAGTATCAAAACAAACTCAAAAAAGATATTTTTAATCAAGCTTGTCGTAGCCCTAATTTATCCATTCTGATATTGCAAAGTTTAAAAATTAGTAAAAATATTTTAGAAATAGTTTATGATAGCAATAAATAAATATAATATATATATATATATATATATATATATATATATATATATATATATATATATATATATATATATATATATATATATATATATATATATATATATATATATATATATATATATATATATATATATATATATATATATATATATATATATATATATATATATATATATATATATATATATGTTTAAAAATAAAAAACGCGCGGTTTCTAATTGCCCCTAGAACAAACAACCCTCCTCACTCAGGGGCTCAAGAAGAGAAATCCAAAATGTATCAAAATCAGTAATTCAGAAATATGGTTTACTCAACCAAGGGTCGACCATAGAATCTTTCGTAAAAAAATTTAGATTTTATATGTGAGAGCTGGAGGTTTGATTTACAAATTTTAATAAAAAATCAGTACAATATTAAAAGCAAAAATATGTCACAAATCAATAATATCAAAATCAGAAATATATAAGCACAAATCAAAATAAAAGGTATTAGCACAGTCAAAAATATTTAAGCAAAAACCCGGTAAAGTAAAAATAGCAAAATTTTACAAAACTAAAAAAGTCAAAAAAAAATCAAAAAGGGATAACTACTCCAGAAGATTTTGAAGCGCTATTTAAATAACGCGGTGGGTGACTTTGCTGTTATCGTTGTTCTGGACAATGCGAAAAATTAGCTTGGAAAACGCTTAATAAAAATTAGAGAGACCACTGGCTCACCTGTTTTCTTTTACGCGAAATTTAGACAGCCAATTTTCTATCTCTTCCAGATGCCCCCTTATGAACATAAATCAAGAGAACCTGATTTAATTCCACAGGACGATTTTCACAATCAAAGTACTACTCTGAACCAAAGTGGAATGGAACCTTTCACGCAGTGACCCGGTATATCCAACGTTGTAAACTTTAGTGCAATGTTCCTCTAGTAGTCTTTGGCTGTATATCATTAAGAATGACTTTATTGAATGCACAAATATACTGAACCGGTATTTAGGACTCTTTAGGTTATCACTTGTTCACTCGCGTAATATCTTGCACTGATCTGATGATGATCCATGTTTGGTGCTGCATTTATAGTTTAATTCGAGGTTTCCCTTGATGCATCTTGATTTCGCGATTTGGACCATACGTAGCAAAAAGGGACGGAGTCGGCAGAACAAAAACCTCTCGCGCTTTTGGCTCAGTTGCTTCGACGTTCTTTTACTGATAACATCTCCTAAGGGTTTTCAAATTCCTGTAGATGCTTTGTTTTTGAGTATTTTTGAAATATTGTATTTTTTTCATGATGCCTACACTTAACTCTCTAAGTTTCAGACTTTTTAGAGTAGGTTTTTCTTTTATTACAAAAAAAATTATTTTGGTATTTTTATTATTATCAACACGACGGAGATGATGTCCATACTCTGCTGTTAGAGTTTGAGCGGATCCTGTCAAGGTGTTTTGATTTTACAGCGTCTTTTAGATTTGAAATTTGAAACTCTTTCTCGGTCGATTTTCCCTATTTCTGATTATTTTTCCAAAAATGTTTACTCTTAGTAAAAGTTTTGTTTTTACATTATAATTCATTTGCTTTTGGTTTGGAGTTGATTCGATGAAATTTTTGATTTTCCAAGTTAAAAATCTGAAAAATTCCATTAGACGTATTTCTATAAAATAAATCTTGTGTGAAGAATAACTTTTCTTGTATCTGTTTTAGTTTTCGAGATTTCGACTTTTTTTGGTTTTCAGGGAACAAGTTCCTTTGAATTTTCAATATTCTTTTGTTTATTATTCCTGGAAGGTTTATTCGGTTGGGTTCAAATTTTAGTAGTTTGTTCACTGTATTGATATCTTTGATATTCTGTAATCAGAGTTTTTCCAAACGCAAAGAGAAAAATTTTGAAAAACAAGTATGAGATTTTTCAATTTTTCAATGATTTCTTATGCATTCTTCTTTTACCACAATGAGTGTTTTTGGTTAGAAGCTTTCTAGACGCGTAATTAGAATGTTGAAAAAGTGTTTTGTTCTTTTCTGGAAATTTTGAGTTTTCCAAAAAAGGGTGAAAAATTGGCATTTTGAAAATCCGCAGGCAGAAAGTATATAAAAAATACGTGTTTTTCTAAAGTTTCATTGTTCTAGTTTTATTAGAAGTATTTTTAATTAATTTCTGAAAATTAGATTTTATACCGACACGCAAGTTTGCCGGTCTGGAGAAGTGTGGCGTGGTACGTCGTGTTGTTATTGGTTGATCGTTAAAGAATTAAGCTTCCTGATTGGATATTACCTTTATATAAAAGTGTTTTGTTACTGACCACAGCGTTCCACTGACCTGGAGATTTGTGGGACTCGAAGACGTGGTTTTGGCCGGATATCCATTTAGATTTGCATGTCATTTGATAGGAAAATGATTTTAGATGTTTTAGTGTTGTTTTAATGCGGTTTTAGGCAAATTTAGACACAAAAAGTTGATATTACGACAATTAGGAGCGATATTTTCAGTATTTCAAATAGTGTTTCTAAAAAAGATTCTTATTTTGATGGGCAAAATATTTTTCGTAATAATTGTATCTTCAATATAACAAACAATTATGATTCTAAAAATAGTTTATAATTAATTTTTGTTTTTAACATAATTTTTTTAAGATCCTTTTGAACTTGAAATATCCTTATTTCTGAATATTAATAAAGTCTTTATGATTACAGTACATCTTTATTCGAATCTTTATTTCTATATACTTAGTATACTAAATAAGACGATACTAAATATATCTTGTATTTTCGCTTTATATTAACTCACTAATGTTGGTGTAAGTGAATTAATCTGACAATTATTTTAAGAACTCTAAGGTTGCTCGCTTAGACAAATATGAAATTTCTTATTGGCGTAAAATGTTATTTTCAAATTTTAATTATACTAAACTTTTATAAATGTACTATATATGTCCTATTTTTTTCTTTTATAATAACTTTAACCCGCAATGTTGGTGGAGCATCATTTATAAATGAGACAATTATAAGAACTTAAATGTTAAATGCTTAATAAAATACAAATTCGTTTAGTGAAAAAAAAAGTCTTTTCCTCACTTTAGTTATATATAGTAACTATACTAAATATATCTTATATTCACATTTTATGTTAAATTTGGTCTACTAATATTTGCGGAATACCAATTAATTTTAATGTAAATTTCACACCACCAATTTGTAGTCAAATCAGATATATTCATTTTAAACCGTCACCATGGTAACTAGAAAATTTTCTTCCTCATGGGGTACCCTAGAGAGAATTACACTGGAAATTTTTTGCATTTTTACCACCTCTGATGAAACGAAATTTGATGCAAGTGATAGATAGAGCATTACCAACTGACTTTTAATCAGTTAGTGTAACTAAAGTTGTTGGTTTGTGTTTTGTCGAATATAAAATACTGAAATAAAAGTGTATGCGATGGATAGATAGAGCTATTACCAACTGATTTTTGAGCAATTAGTTTAACTAAATTTGGCAGTTTGTGTTTTGTTAAACATAAAATAAGGTAAACGTATATATTTCAATTTCATTGACTCTCCTTCGAACTACTTCCAAAAGGTACAATCTACCATCTTTAATGAAATAAATTTGTGATAGACTGATCCATTTCCAACCGACTTTAGTCTATCTAAAGTAAGTAGTTTGTATTTTATTGAAAATAATGCAGGATAAAGGCATATATTTAAATTTTCCTGCTCTAAAGTACTTGTAAATAGGAATATCTACCATCTTTACTAAAATAAAATTATCTGAGAACGATAGATTGAGTTGTTACCAACTGATTTTTTCTTATATTATCTAACTAAAGTTGATAACTTGGCAGGCATGCTATTCTTCACAATTTTGAATCAAAATGTCAGTCTTGATTTTCAGCTTTATTTACAATTTTGCTGCGAAAATTTTTAGTAATACCACACGAGCATAAATTATTCCTGGAATTTTTTTTGGTCACGAATATTTTAAGAAAATTATCTTTTGTCTTCAGCTTGGAATAATTTTCATCATATTCGTCACCTGAAGAAAAAATCTAGGAATAATTTAAGCTTTTGTGATATTATAAATTTGGTATTTGCCGTAGTAACTATATCAAGAAGAAAATGACAATTAAAATAACATATAAAATTTTGACCAAATATTCCACTTGAACTTTTTTTTAAATAATTTTAATTTTTATTTTAATTCTAATCCAAAAATTATGGACTTATGATTTGGACCGGAACAAGTATCCTTCGAACGATGTTATACGAGTTTGGGAATATGTAAACAAGAACTTTCAGTTTTAAGTGAACTAGGTATTCGTTAATTAAAATGTTTTTGCGACGCTTCCAAAAAGAAGTATATGGCGCCGCGGTTGCTTATTTTTGGATTTAAATTAACAATACGACAACTTGCAATTTTATTTGTGCAAAAACTAATTTTTTTTTTATATCAAACATTGCTTTTTATTTTAAATATTTAAAAAAATGTTATTATTAATAATGAAATATTCGTTTAAAACGAATCTAATATAGTATTGGATTGCATCGTCTCCATATCGCTGAAAAATATTTTTACTTTCCTAGTAAAAGGTAAGTATTGTAATCGTGAAAAAATCAATCTCCGAGATTTTTTCAAATTTTTACGTTTCAGGGTCTCCAAATGTCGAAAAACATGTTTTCTGTCGGTCTGTCTGTTCGAGGCTTAGCTAAAAATACTACTAATCCGATTGACTTTAAATTTTGCTTAAAAATTAAGGATCATATGGGGATGACTTGGTAATATTTTGGTAAAATACGAATAGGGCAAAACAAAATTACGGCCTAGTGAAATGTTAAGAAAATTATTACTAAAAAACTACTTATCGAATCTATCTTCACGTTTTAGCGTTCTCAGATGCCAGAAAATACGTTTTATCAATTCTGTGGGTCCCTCTGTCGGTTTGTCTACCTGTCTGTCAGTTCGCGCCGTAGCTTAAAAACCACTTTTATTAACTTCAAATTTTGGTCAAAAATTGGGGTTCATATGAGAATGACTTGTTAATATTTGGTAAAAATCCAACTTGTTTGAACAAGATGGCGGCCTAGTGAAATGTTAAAAAACTATTACTAAGCAAAATTACCGCAATTTATCTCAAATTGTGCATAAAAATCAACTGTTACATAAAAATGAACTGGTAATATTTTGATATAAATATAAGATAACAAAACAAAATGGCGCTCTAATAAAACATTTAAAAAAACGGCCTTAAAGAACTACTTATTAGATTAATTTCAGATTTTGTGGAAGCATTAGCTGTGATATAGATATAAATTGGTAAAGTTGTAATACCAATTCAAGATGGAGGAGCAAAATGGCAGACAACTAAAATTTTTAAAAAATCAGCGTAAAAAAACCTTATTTAATTACATGACGCAACAAAGTGGCGCTGTGTGTCAATGTAAAATCCACTTATAGAATTTATTTTAAATTATGCCCAAAAATCAAGTGTTGCATAGGTAGAAACAGGTAAAATATTGGTAGGAATCTAATATTACGGAACAAAGTGGCGCCCAATAAAAATGCTTGAGAAGATAGTGTATATGTGTTACAGTGTTACTATGACTGGTATAAATCACTATGTACTAAGCTAAATTGGGTCACACTTCTCTATTCCTATTAAAAGGAAATACTCATAACGAGGGAAGTTCCGGGTATAGGAAATTGTTTTCATTATTTTCAACCGTGTCACCTTTATTTTTTGATTTCATTTTCGGTTCGTTGATAATCTCGCGGACATCATATCACAATGTATGTATATTGCCCTCTTTATTTGAAATTCTTTTAAATAATTTATTGAGATTTTTTTCTATTCTCCGAACTTCAACGAACTATTACATTTATTTTGCGTCTTATGTACAACAAAAAAATATTTTTAAATACGGGAGTTGATTACGTTACCACTTACCTCATTTCTTTAGGTCTGAAAACAAAAACTTGCAAGGTTTGCATTTGTTTATTTGTTTGCACGACAACAAAGACTATTTTCTAATAATTGGCAAACGCTCTACATAATAATCTGTGGCAGTATGTTATACAACAGAGCGATGTCTATAAAATAGTACATTAGAATAATATATTAGGCGAGTGACATTAATTAGTGTCTTTTGAAACGATTATTTTATACTATTTTCTTCTATTGTGAAGAAAGCATTATCTTTAAATATATCAAATTAGTTTTCTTAATTTTTAATTTTTTTTTGCAAAAAGCATAGCTGGAAAACGTACATTTTGTATTTTAAACAGAATTTCTCTAAGAAACTGCAGGTTTCTCTTCGGCAGTGTCAGGTAGGTCATTGTCATTTCTTTATTGGGTTATCTTAGAAGCTTAGAAAATTTACAGATACTCTTATTGTGAGTGTTTTTTTTAAATGTGTTATTGCTGCTACCAACTGACCGATTATTGTTTATTTTTTCTCTTAGGACCCTCTGTACTTTTTCAGTAGTTAGCAAGAAAAATGCTCTAATAAAAATAAATATTAAAACATTTGCTAACGTCTAATAACTCTCCGAATATTTTAGCACTTTTGTTAAATCATAATTCTTGCTATTTATTAAAAAATATATATGGATCTAATATACTCAGATTTCATTACCTATATTCTAAAAATTGTAAGATGGTGCCAAATTCCATATTCCCAAGAGCGAAACGTATATTGATGTTAATGAAAAGACCAGGCACACCGCCCATTAAAAATGGATCACGGTGAATTTTTTTATATGTTGTAGTGCTGGAGCCCAGTAGTTATTCTGCAAAATTTATTTAAACTTTTATCGACCAGTTTTTGAAATGCAGGGTGTTTAAATGCGCAATTATACCATATATTTTTAAGGGTTTCCAAGGAAAAATACCTACGAAACGAAAATTTCAAATAAGCTGTTGTTACGTTTCTTCTCAAAATTCTATTTGCAACAAATAAAAAAACATAAACCGAAAAATTACAGTTATATACAGAGTATTTCAAAATTACTGTACATCAGAAAAGTATTAAATATTAAACAGACATCGTCCGTATTATACTACATATTTTAGCTATTTTATTAGAAAAAAATATATATAGAAAAAACAAAAAAATATATAAATCAGAAAATTACGGTTATATAATATAGGGTACTTCAAAGTTGCGCACAACAAAAACGAATTCAAAATTAAACAGGTATCATCCGTATTATACCTACTTGTTTTAGCTACCATATTAGAAAATATATTCTTTCAATTATTATATTCATTACGAATATTACAGGGACATCAACTAGGGTTTAGAAGTGTGGTGTCAACCAGGGGAGGTAAGGTATTAAAATTGAAATTTTGTATGTGGAGAGTATTTTAATCATAAGTGCGACGATTTTAAGACGTATTTTTGAATTAAAAAATAATCACATGAAATAAAAAAAAATTAAATTAGGGAAGCAAGGTCATATTAATTTAAGCTTGCAATTTTGATACACCCAGTGGATGAGATCTTACGTGCATATTTGAATTAATTTTTATGCATAGGTTGATAGATCCGGTTACAAAATAATGACGAATATTGTAGTTGTCAGTCTTAATAAAAAATCTAAATGCGACGAAAACGACAAAGAACTACTAGTCTTTATGTGGCAAGCTAGCTTTTAAATGAAAAACAATAATTTTTTATTTTTTACCTACTTATTTATTTATATATGGCATATCTGGTTGAGCTTCATGTCGACCGGCAGCATGTAAGATATCTTTGCAAAACTTTTGGTGGAACGAGATTTTATATTTATCTTTTGCATTTATTGCTTTTGTTTCTTGCATACCCCCGACATCATAACATTATTACAACATCGACACACGTTCAAACAGTTTTTGAATCAGCGTAACATGTGCAGTAGTATCCTGTAATTGGACTATCCCCATTTTGATATTCAACCCATATTTGATGCTGTGTTTCATTTCTGAATATTCTAAACCTCAAAAAATTTGGGATATATTGTGGTGTTTTGAATGTAAAAGCGAGATAGCTGCAGCTGATAGGTACGTTCCAATTTTTGTATCTCGTATCTATCCTATAGATAATCGAGGAAAGTCGGTGAGTTGTTCTAAATCCACCCATATTCCATGCTTGCGCTGTAACCTTGCTTCTCCTACCCTCTCTTTAATGAGATTCGATTGTCTAGATCTTTCTGAAATAATCTGAGCTAGTTGAGCATCTGTTCCCTCCATTTTTATTGATCCATGATATTTATTGATTAATGTACCACAAAACTCTTAAATAACGTGATGAGTAGGCACTGTACTTGAGAAAAATTGTAAATTAAACTTGAGGTCGCCGTTTCATGCCTCTACAATCATTCTAATTTTTGTGACCTCTGGGAGTAATATGCACCTGTATCAAAGAACTGTCATACCCTAATAAACGTTGCATTATTATTTTCCACGCAAATTGATTAATAATAATACTTATGTTTTTAATTTTAATATGTTTAAAAACGAAACTCAATTCTGTAACTTTAAAGAGTTAACTTATATATACATTGTTAATACCACATACTATCAAATAAACATAGTTGCATTTGTTGAATCTATGTTACATGCAGTAAAAACTAGGTGATAAAAAGAAAATTATTTTAAATACGCCTTTGGTCCAAAACATATGCGACTGGGATTCTACAATATATATAATTTTTTTCTAATAAAATAGATAAGACGCATAGGTATAATACGAACGATACCTTTCTAATTTTTAATAATTTTGTGATGGTCAGTACTTTTGAAATACTCTTTACATAACTGTACTTTTTTGCTTTATATGATTTTTTATGTTGTAGAAAACATTTTGAGAGGAAACATAACAATAGTTTATTTAAAATCTTAATTTCATAGTTATTATTGCTTGTAAAGTCTTAAAAAACATAGTTAAATTGCATATTTAAACACATGGTATTTCAAAAACTGAACTGGAAAATATTATTTGATTTTTCAAAATAACTACTAGTGTCAAGAATTACAACATATACAAAACTTTGAAATATTCACCGCGATCCATTTTTAATAGGCGGTGTGCCTGGTCATTTCTATACATTTTCTAAGTTAATTTTAAATAAATCGACGGACATTGTTTGAGATACATCTAAAACTACAGAGACAGCAACGTAAGGTATTGAAAATATTGCGTTTGAAAATGTAACTGGTAGTACAAAACTGCAGTCACGCCTAGTGCAAAAATAAAATAGGTGACAGGTTACAAAGTAAAAATTGTGTTTTCATTTATTTGTGAAAATATTATATCATAACTAATTTATCTATACATAGTGCTGCTGCAAAATCTAACAATTAACCTATAAATTTATAATTTATGTTAATGGGTCCCTGAGGACCATTTAAAAATTCTTTCTTAATTAGCGCCAAATCGAAGAGGGATTAAACAGGAAAGTTTTCACCCAAGGGAAGGAAAATTCATCGGTTATCTGTCCGTAATTAAAAAAGTAATTTTCGTCGGGTAATCTGGAATCTTCGGTTACTGCCGGTTTAAATCGTATTAATTGAGTGTTTAATTTTCCACTTAAATTTCGATTTAGGAATGCTATAGGCACACAGAAATGTTCGGGTATATGCATATTGAAATAGGAATATAAGTGTCAGAATTTTTATTTACCTTATTATTTTTAAAAGCTGTAGCGATTTTTGTAAAACAAAACTACAATAATTATGTAAAAATGAAAACACCTTGGCTATTAAATAAATATTAAATCATTATTCATATATCTCATATGTGATATTTTAGCAATTATCTTGTAGCCATAATATGACAAAAGCGAAAATATGTACTGATATATTTTAACGCATATTAAGTTTTTATTATGTGGCAGTTTGGACCAGTTTTTTTATACAACCCGAAGCTTACAACAAATTGACATGTCTCCTAATAACAAATGATTACAATTCTACTCAACCCAGAATTCACTATATCCGGTGTCATGACCTTTACTCTTATTTTACAAGTAGGTATTTACGAGTCTGGAGCCCGTACGTCACGCTTGGATTTTTAAATTTAAATACACTTAAGTTCTAGTTAAAAACTTTAACCATAACTGTTTCAGAGGTTTGTCTTTTTCAGATATTCGAATAAGCACTATTAATTTGAATTTTCCTTTTGTCATACGTGCTATCTTCTTTAATTTGTATCTTCCCTATTTTATTTCTCTTTTTTTGCCACCTGTTGCTCTTAATAAAAAACGTTACGCATTTAATAGCGGAACACCGCCACAATTTTTTTATTTATGGCCCCATTTTGATAATTTTGTTTTATTTATACACTTCTAAAAACTACACCTTGATGACACATATTGAATTCTGTTAGGATTTCCTTACAAAAGCAAGAAAGTATTAGAAATCGTCTTAGCGATTTTTTTATAGAGAAATTTAACACGTCACTGGATTAAAATACTCTCTCTAAAATAAGACAGTTAGTAATTTAATATAAAAACTACTATTTTATAATAATAACAAATTAATATCGCATTGTTCTCTAATTTGCTTTTTATCAAGTTACCGTTGGAACAATGGCGACTCGTCACCTTAGAAAGTGAGAGTAGTTTAGTTTGAAAATAAAATATAAGTAATGATTTTATTTCTTTTAAAAACCAAACTTGTCAATCATTGTTTTCTTCAAATCGGGTATAGAGTGAATACGTTTCTGTTCAACTGATAAACGTGGTAATGCATAAAGCCTGTTTTCACACATGGTAATTCTTAGAAATCTCCGTTTCAGAGTAGAAACATTTCTCTTCGCTTTTACAATCGTCATCGGCTGTGTCGTTACTATTAACACGTACTTTCAAAAATTATTTTGTTTTTTGAAAAACTTCCCCAAGATCATTCTCAACTAAGAAATTGAGTATTATTGTACAAGATGAATAACTTCTATATTTGTTACTGAAATACACAACACTGAGTTCCGTCCTTAATACTTGTTTTTCAACCATTGGGTGAAACTCGATTGGTTATTTAAATGAGTAATGAGGAAACGGTTTGTCGTACCATTCAAATTTTTCACAAATAAATAAAGTTCCTGCATTTAACTGATCAGTATATTGAAAACGGCCCTTTGCAACATTAATTAAGGCATCGCAAAGTGACGCTGTCAAATGTTCTTCGTTTAGCCATTTTTTTGTCTCAAAAACCTCCATGGCGTCTTTTGTCTGCTCCATTATAGCATGCATTTTCTGATTCCTAATAACGCTTATATTTTGTTTAAATATTTTTAAACACCTACTAATTTCTGTAGAACTATTATTCGTATTTGAAACTCATTGTAAGCCAGTGTAAGCCAAAACACAAATGATTTTTCGTGCAACAATCTTTGTATTGAGCCCGCCTCAAATTTCTGCGATATATATGTTTAGAGACGAGTAGTAAGCAAATACGACATACGCCTATAATACAAAACACTGCCGGTGAATTCTTTGCAGTTCCGCATTTGATATGAAGTTTGCGGTATTTGCTGCAGGATGGGCTGCGACGAAAACGTCACTTGACAGTGCGACAACGGCTGCTCGACGTAGTATCGGCGAAGAAACGAATTTGCTATGGAACGCGGATAATTTATTATGCAGTATCTGTGGTATCGTGTAAGCACTTTGCCAGAGTGAACGAAACTATGCAGCTCTTATTAGCAAACCACCACTCCATAGAATTAGTGAATTCTAACTTAAAACAAATGCTTTTGTTAGAAATGTGTAGAAAAACTATAATAACGTCAGAAAGTAAAAGTAATTTTAATCAAATTTTTATAGCCTTCCACCAACCCGTCATTTAATTCAATGCACATATGAAATCCTTTTTTATATTCATTTCCAATAAAAAAAAATTTAAGTTGTGCTTCAGGTTTTGTTCCATGGATTACTTGATTAGAAGGCTAGGGGCATCACTAAGGGAGACAGGAGGGGCGGTGCCCCCACAATATCTTGAAGCAGTTGTCGAAATTGTGGTTAAGTTGGGTAAATTGTGTTTGAGTTCGAGGCAACCTTAGTGTAATATAAAAGCGAGAATATCTTTTTTTTTCAAACATAAATCTGCAGTCTTTTTCTAGTCAGTTTCTTTTCTCTTCGTGCCCCTCTCAGTCACAAGACAATGTGTGAAACTTTGCTGCAGTTCCCAGTTCTCTATAGACCGAGATTTTATAGTGTGTTCCGTTTTAAATGGTTCCCTATAAAATATACGGAAAATAAAACAAGATAGTAGGAGATCAAATTTAAGTTTTAATTCTCTATATTTACAGGCAAGTAAATTAAATACACATTCATCGAACAATGGTATAAAACAATAGTTATATTTTACAATATAGCAATTGCCAGCTAAAAGTTATCTTGAGCTACGTAGAGGAAAATATACAACAAATTTAATTTAAAAAATATGTACAATTATTGGAATATGAATGTTGATATTTTCTTAGATATGTTTATTTGCTTTGGAATATGACTAGTATTATTGAAAATCATGTACAAGTAGTCGCTTTTTTATTTTTATATACAACCCTGTCTTATAGATTAAATATTACTTACATACCTAAATTAAGCTACTTTTACCACTTTAATCTATATACGATACATAAAGAAAAGTAGACCGTTATGACTTATTAATTCGTAAAATGGTGTCAACGAATGAACCAAATTCTTAACACAGATAATGATGGTTAATTTTTCTATTTTTCGAGTCAAAGATTACCATGGTAATGATAATTATACTTGTACTACAGAAAATTTAGCTTAGCATATTTCATTTTGGTGAATATCAGCACAGGTTTATATACATGGTATACAATAAAAAACATTTTTCATCATGATGCTATAATTTTTATCATAAATAGACCTGTCAAAAAATGCTGACATTCTCAAAAGATTAACGCGATTCTTGTCTCTAACAAAATTTTTCCTATCTCCGTTTTTTAAGATAGAAGCTTACCTTAAATAATTTCTAGATGTTAAGAAAAAATAGTTTTTGAGATTAGAAAGTGTCAAAGTGAAATTACTTTCCGACGTTTCGACTTAGATTGCACGAGGTATCTTTAGGTATTTACTTGTATTTAGGGCGGCTATTTATACCCCACCTGTATTCACCGAACCGTGACCTGGCGTAACGATCGGTTTAATGTAGACTATAGCCAGTATCTCTATCGAAATTGTTAGTATGCTTATAAATTTCAATATATTCTCTAATATTCCGTTTATAGAACCCTGATACCGACGCAAGAATTTTTTATTCTTTTATATTTATGACATCTCCAGTGGAATGTTGGAGTTGAAATACAGTAGATTGTGCAATTTGTTTCTTTCTAATACATCGCTCATGTTCCTTAAGCCTAGTCCTAGTGGATAAGAATCATCCAGTTTCTCCAATATAGACATCACCGCAGGAACAAGAAATTGCATATATTCCTTTTATTTGGAAAAGAACAATGTTCTTTGGCGATCGGAAACATTGCCCATTTTCATGTATGTGCTAAAGATTGTGCATATGTTTGACCTGCGAAGTAACCTTGCAAATCTATGGCTCCGTGTACAAATGGAAGAACTTTTTATTGGTAACTCCTTATTAGTTTTCCAGTAGGATTATTATACTTTCTAATTGACAATATAATTTCCTCAATGCAATGACAATTCCCTCTTATAGCTCGAATCAGTTTCTCTGTTTTCGACTATAATTTTGGTCACAAATTTGCTTCTGAGCTGGATAATCATGTGAATTTGCATTTAGGTATCTCTTCGTATTTGCTGGTTTCTATATACAGAATGTCCTAAGAAATCATCCAATTTTCTTTATATAAGAGCGTCTAGAGAAGGAATCGTGCTTTCTGATTCAATTTCTATTGTACATTTTTTATTAGGATATTGCTGATTAAGATGATCAAGAAACTTGTAATATGAACATAAGGTCATATTACAAAATATATATCTGGATAACATTACATCAATCTATAAACCACGTTTTACCATTTTGACGTAGTTGACAGTTTGACACAAGAAATTGTATTTTAAATGTAAAATCATCCCAACGAAAACTGTTAAAAAGATAAAATACTATTTTTATGGTTAAAATAGAAACGACTCCGCGATACCAGTATAGCCGTATCAACGTCAAGAAAATAAATTGAACAACCCACATTTTAAAAATAGGTATGTCTTTTTTTTAAACATTAAGACATCATCCATGCATCAAGTTGATTACTATATTGAGGACTGAGATATACAGGGTGTTTTACTTAAATTCCATAGGTCATTTTCTCGCAAATTAACAGGGCTATAAAAATTTGATAAAAAGGAAATTTTTGAATCGACTAAATGTCACCATACCATAAGCAAAATTCAACTGGTGAATAAAAAGTTTTAATTGCCATGGCAGTTAGATCTAGTCTCCTAACTTGTTAGTGAATACGGGGATAAAAGTCTAATTTTAATCTATGATATTTCTAAGACTATCTGGATATTTGCACCAAATTGCTTGAGATATTGGTTTTTGAGATGTAACGTGTCTTTTTGCAGAATAATTATTTTTTTTAAATTAATGGTTTTAATTATTTTTTTAATAACTATAACATTTAGACACTTTTCTTTTATATAAAGTTTATTTATTACAAATTATAAAAAAACTGTTAGTATTTAAACAAAAATATAAATATGTATTTTAAAAAAGGATATATATATATATATATATATATATATATATATATATATATATATATATATATATATATATATATATATATATATATATATATATATATATATATATATATATATATATATATATATATATATATATATATATATATATATATATATATATATATATATATATATATATATATATATATATATATATATATATATATATAACGATTAAACATCATTATTAGTTTTGCCCTCTAGGCTCCAGAGAAACCCTATAAGTGAAATTAAGGTATTTCATATAGGCATACTCAAGTATCAACGTCGACAAGTACACAGAGCCAATAAAAATTCCAATGAGGATTTTATGATAGAATTTTTAAGATAGTAGTGTGGAAAAACGGGTATTTCTTTATCTTTCAGATTCTTTAACCTAGATAAAAATGTAATAGTAAATAATTATTCAAGCAAAGCATGTGACTTTGTTAACCGTAATCTTATGTATCGTTTAAAAGTATCTGGTCATTTTAAAGTAATAAGGATAGCTATTTTCACAATCTACTAAAGATTAAAAAAAGTCAATATACTAATATTACAAGAAAATCCTTTATTTAGCTAAATATAATTTATGCTGTACATAATTCTAAGGACAGTTTAGCGTTTTTCTTAGTTTTGTTTTCTTGAAAACATGACAACTATATTTTCATATAACTTAAATGATTTTTAATTCATTTGAAACTATTTAAGTATATTTTTCTTAATTTAATTTACGCTACAAATCGTATTAATTTTTTGCGAGAGTGCTTCAAAGAATCAACTTTTCTAATTTTTATACCTTTTCTCTCTATTATTTACTTTTCCAGAATTCAAAAACGAAAAATAGCACAAAGGAAACACGATCGGAAGGAATTTATCCTGTTATCAATCATCCTTACATAATATATTCAAACGAACTCCACAATATTTGTATTTCAAATTCGGTTAACATAAAAGAATCATGTCAGTGAAAATACATTGGCGTTGCGGATGAATGTTAGTGAATGATTTATCTGAAAACTTAATTCCTTTTCTCACCAGTTCAGCAGTAAAAACGGTTAGCTTATTGAAATACTTTAAAACTTTATTTATGTTGAGGTAAATATCGATTAATGATTGATTCAACCCTAGCAAGAAATAATGCGGATATTTAACGCAACCATCGAAAGAATAATCCGATCTCCTTTCAGCTTCATATAGGTTAAAGTCAATAATATTTTGTATCGGTTCTCGTATGCGTACAAGATGGCTTTGTGAACGATCACCTTAAATCGTGTAACTTAGTCCAAGCGTAAATCGAGGGATAACGCACTCTCAACGATATGTTGAAGTAAGGATGAGATACTCAAGGATTTAAAGAATTTTCCGGAGATACTAGTCCAAAAGAAAATAGAAATAGGATATATCATCACCAATCGTTTAAAGTATGTTTTTAAAACATAAAAGGTTTAAAAATTATACCATATTATATAGAAATTTAGTAGACAATTTACTACTACCTCGATAAGAACTTTGTCAAACACATAAACCCAACAAATAGACTTCTTAGTGCCTCTACGATTAAGATAAAGGGCAAATATTGTATAAAGTAGTATATCTCAGTAATATATAGTAGTTCGATTGGGTTTTTGCATATTGGGAACACTTGCGACTTTGTATTTTGGATCACACGATTTGCTGATTGTTGTTGATTCTTGCAGATTATGTTAAACTGGAAACGCAAAGCAAATAAGTACGTAATTTGTTTAGGCTATCTGTTGGATGATACCTTATATAACACAATTTTAGCATAAAAAACAAAGGATAATTACAAAATTTTTGCATCGTTGCCTGGAGGGTATTTGGGAATAAATTATCCTTTGAAGTTGTAATTAGAGGTTCTTTTATTGTTTTAATTAAAATGAGTACTTATTATGACGACTTCATTTCGAAATTTTTAATTTTATTTGTATAACAATTGATTCTATCTGCCCCTTTAATCAACTAACGTAAAATATGTATACAGGATATTTTAAAAAATTAAAGCGTATTTGAAGCGAACTATGGTGTGTAACTAATTTTAGGAACTATTCTAGATAAGTTCTATATAAATCCTTTGAGATAATTATGACATTAATTACTAAAACTTTTGTATAGGCATATTTATTAAAAAACTTATTTAAAATCTCTCTGATTTTCTGCCGATTTTTACTTTAAAGTGAAAATAATTTGTACACATATTGGAAAAGTAATATTTTCATTGATTAAATGTGGTCGTAGTGGAAACGGAATGTTTATTATAAAATTTTTACCAATGTCGGGGTTGGATTGTTTGCACTTTCTGCGAATTAACTTGTTGGATCATTAAAAAAGATGCCTACAAACTTAATTATAAAACTACTACTCCGCATTGTAAAATACTTTAAAACAACGGAAGGTCGCCAGAGTGCAATATTTAAACGTTAAGAAACTGAATTTTCCCTAGATGGCTTTAGTAATCCGCTTACGACACTTTGGGAAGTGCGAAAGTGGGCAGCTACCATCCAACACTCCAAAAGCTTTACTTACTGCAATTGCATTTAAATTTTGCCGAAGCATATCGTAAAAATTAACTTAAAGATAAACACTCTGATTTTAATAACTATTAAACTTAGTATAACACTCGACACGGCGAGTGATATATTGTCAGTGCTATTTTCAAAATCCCGTATTCGTCGTAGTGTCAAACTGCACGGTCGTTATATCTTGGAGATGGTTTCAGATAAGCCTTTGAAATTTAGTACGTATTTAGAGCACATTTGGGACTCTCAAACAGTGCCAAACAGATCTTCGTATTATCTATAGATTTCCAGATATTGACGAAAAACATTTTTTTAGAATGTTGTATCATGCGCGATAACCGTCGCAAAAATTGAGATATTAATTTGAAATTTTTGGTAAATACTCATTTTTATGGTCTTGTGATTTCTATTGAAAATGGGAGGAACCGAATTTTGGGAAGTATTTTTTTAAATATTGTTAGAAACATTTTTTTATAAAAAACCAGGGGCTATTGAACTCCCTCTGCTGATAAAACGGTTCAAGTTTTCGATAAAAACAAAAAAATGTTATGAATAAACATAGATAAGAGGCAACATTCTTATCGATCCTTCTTTTTATAAAAGTGTAAGCAAATAGCGATTATGCCGTATTAAAAAAAATCAATTTTTTAATTTGTTATTTGCTGTCGTTGGCTAAAAAATATAATGAAAATTACCTTAAGACAAAATTGATGAGGAGGTACAAATGTATAACACTATGTATCTAGTTTGGAGCTAAATGTTTCATGAGAAAAAGTACTTGCGATTTTTTTCGATCCGTCATTTTGAAGGACATTGACCAATGTTAAATTTTATTATAATTTAGCCTTATCTCTTGAAGTTTTGGGGTAATTTTTTTCTAACTACATTGCTGTTTCCAGGTTTGCCAAAAACCGACTCTATTTGATAAAAATTAAAAAAGTTACAATTTTATTTAATTAATATTGGATGATATGATATGATAATGAGATTGTTTAGATTGTAAACAAAAATAAAACAGATTTAAAAACCTTGATCTATTTCTACAACTTTCCGACTTACCATTTCATTCCAAAATGTCCCGAAATACCAATAGCTAAAATGCAAAATTTTAATTTTTAAGAGAATATTGTCACATAAATAGGGTACGTCTTGGAAGACCAGTTGTCAACTTTATCTTCACATTATTATACAGGGTGTTCCCTAACCTCTGACAAAATAAGAGAGGCGGATCCTCGCATAATTCTAAGTTTTTGGAATTTCGCTTAGTTTTGAAAATACAGTGCGTTTATATATTTTTTAATCCAATTTTGTTGAAATTTGTAGTGACAAGGGGCTTATTAAGCCATAAATAGACAAAAACTAATAAGACCCCAGTGGTGTCCCAATATTATTGAGAAAAAATATACGCTATTGAGTTTGTGCAATTTTTATATTGTTTTCGGATTAAGCAACTAAAAGGGACAACTTTTTTATTCTTTTAGTTGTTTTCGTACCTCGCTTGGTTTTGAGAAGAAACTAGAAACCACCTTATTGCATATCCATGAACCACACAAAAACGATAAAAAAACACAAAAAAATGTTTGCAACAATAACAAAATAAATGGGAATACTCTTTACCTAATTTTAAGACGGAAATGTGGTATAAAAGTTTTTCGAATGTCGCTTCTTTTTCGAAATAGAGGGTGTTTAATTTTTTTGTATTTTTTTCATTTTATTAATTAATGCCAAATTATATTCCAATGATATTTGTTAAACATAATAAGGGTTCGAGCACTTTATTTTTGATCAATTTTAAGCTTTACAATTAGTTCATTGGCGGAGATCTGGGTAAAGAGTATCTTAATTTCGCAAAAATCGGTAATAGCTACCTGCCGCATATGATGTAAAAATTAATTTAAAGGAAATTACGTTTTCGGGTAAAAAGTAATTTAGTTGCTAATATTACACAAATTTCCTGATTAGTACAGTAATAATAATCATTTTTATAAATGATTTATCTGTGAATAATGAACTGAGAAGAAAACAGTCAAATAAACTGCTCAAAATGTCCTCCATAACCCAGTAAAGACCCAAGTACACGATGTGCTAAATTGTCTCTTACGTGTTGGAAAATTTCGGACTGGCGAGAATCGTATAAAAACCATTAATAATACACAGTCGAAGGTCTTCCTCAATTTCAATAGGAGTAATATAAACAAGTTGTTTAATGTGGCCCTAAAAATAAACATCCAATGGATTCAGATTTGGCGAACTGGGCGGCCATGGATAGAATCCTCCTCTACCTAACCAACGAGTAGGATATTGTTGATCTAAATAATCTCAAACACGTACTGCAGAGTGAGGAGGGGCGTCGTCATGCATGATACATTAAAGCTCTCGTTCTTAATACCACCTTCCATCAATTCTGACAACTCATCTCTAAGGAAGTTGCAATAGACATCACCAGTAAGTCGTTTTGGAAAAAAATATGGCCCAACTAAGATATTTGCAATAATCCCTGCCCAAATGTTAAACCAAAGTGTATACTGCTGTTCTCCTTTGATAATAGCATAAGGATTATCTTCCGCCCAAATATGGATGTTGTGAAGATTTATAGTGCCATCTCTGGATAAATTCACATCATCTGTAAATAGCATTTTTGCCGAAAACTGTGGGACTCTTAAATAATGTTCTTCAAAGCAGTTACAAAAATTAACTCGATTTGGAAAGTCTCTAGGCAACAAAGCTTGCACTTTCTGTGATAACGATAAAGTAAATAGTCCTTTAAGATACTCCATACGGTTTTGTTACTCACAATCAACTCATTCCCGATTTTCCTCGTACACGTGCCTGGAGATTCTTCCACCAGTTTAAGACCTGTTCTTCAAGTTGAGGGGTTCTAACTGTAAGTAGTCGCCCGCCTATTTTGTTTTTTGCAAAGCTAGGTACTTACTTCCTTTAATTTGAAATAAAATCTTGTAAAGGTTTCCGGACATGGTACCCGTCTATTAGGAAAACGTTCTGCATATAAGCGTCTCGGTTCTCGCGCATTTCCGTTTGCTAAATCGTACATAAAATGCATTTAAGCCATTTCTTGCTTAGTAAACTCTGCCATTATAAAAAGTAAACTAATTCAAACTAACTTACACTAACCCAAACAAACAAAACTGATGTATGTAATGTAGTAACAAAATACACGAATAAATATTAGAAACAGAGCCACCAGCATGTTTTCAAGCACAGACTATATTAGGCTGTTCAGTCATATTTGATATCAAAAATGACCGCCTGTAGTCAAACATCCTTTTTTTTTGTGTATGTTTCCAATAAATCTGGCTTCATATATATAGTGACAAAACTGGTTAACCACTTAAAAGCACAAAAATGTGGATTGATTCGGCCGATACTTTGTGAACATCCACAACTAAAATATATGGCATTAAAAAATTTACTTAAAACTTCCACTATATAGGTATATAAGGCAACCAGGTAGAAGTTTCGACGACGGACTAATTATGCTTCTCATTTAATTAATTGCAATCATGATTTCAATAAAAATTTTAAAGATTTACACATAGAAATGAAAGGCATGAAATTAAATTTACTAGAATCTTTAGAAATAAACAAACTTAAACACACATGTCTATTATTTAATATCAAATTTACCTGAACAATTCGCCTCTTATAAATATTTTTTGTTATATAGGTAAATATGAAAAACCCATTGTAAAACAAGTAAAAAAAGGTTTTGTTTGTCTATTTTGTTTTCGTTCTATTTGTATCATCCGATGAATTCAGAGTGTTGGCGAAACATGTCATAGGTTTGTTTCCTTTAACCCAGTGGAAGCTTTAAGTAAAAAATTGTTTTTTTTTTACTTCGCAGAAACATTGTGTGTATGCCGTCAGGAGTTGTTTAATTTTAAACACATTTAATTTTGTTAGTTTTGAGCTAGCTGACGCAATTTCTTGAAACTTATCTATCCCAGAGATTAGTACATGTAGTGCTTCGCTCTCGCGATCCACTCTCTTAACCAATTATAAACTTAAAATCGCGAGAAACTTATGTGCTAAATTTTGCTAAGACAATCCTATACCACCGCGTTCGAAATAAAATTATCTACAGCTTTATATACAATTATGTTAAGAAAAAATGATAGTAAATTACTTCTACCAGATTAGCTAAAGGTGGCCAACCTTGCTTGGAAGTTTTATTAACTTTTACTCTCGACTGATACAATTTAAAACAAAAATGCGTTAACATAACCACCCAAACAAATTTAATTAAATAAATTTGGGATATATAAAATTTTAATTTCATTAGGAAAATCGGTGGAACAAAGTCAATTAAGTTCGGGCTGCTCTTGTACTATTTAAATCTCTTTTGTTACAAATAAAAATGCAAATACAAGAACACACCTTTTTTATATTACTGGTTTTGAATTCTAAGCATTAAATAACTATATCTTCAAATTGCGTTCGGCAGAGTATATGCAGGCAACTGTCAACTATGTTTTTTAGTTTCATCTATTACTGAAATAGAATTTATTATAACATAAATGGCAACCTTAAAAAAATAATTTTTATCTAAAGAGAACGGATTAGTTTAAATCTCTTAAAAACGACCGTTAAATATGCTATTCACTCTGATTTAAAAATGTTAATGTTAATAATGGCGTCACACCAGAAGAAGGAACACAAAAATAATTTGTTTTTTCCTGTGTCAAACTAATCTTGTAAGTCTTAATATCTAAAGAATAAAAGTTGACTCGTATCTATCTATTTTATGGACCCTGAATATGAAAAAAATTATTTATTGTCATAAAATCTTTGACTTGTATTCGCTTTATTAATAAATTATTTTCTGTATTAAAGTAGTTCCCCTCTGGAAATTTTCATTTCTTGATGCGGTATTTTATGTAGCTAAGTTAAGTATTCATAATTTGTAATTGATAAATTGGCAAATTTCACATTGACTGCGAAAAAGAATTTAGCAAATTCTA
This sequence comes from Kuschelorhynchus macadamiae, assembly GCA_030620095.1. Lineage (NCBI taxonomy): Eukaryota > Metazoa > Arthropoda > Insecta > Coleoptera > Curculionidae > Kuschelorhynchus > Kuschelorhynchus macadamiae. Next base: position 140,643 of record JAUTXW010001428.1, on the reverse strand, counting down.
TACAACCAAAAAATGATTCAGCTTTATAAATAGACTGTAAATACATGTATTCCTTAGAACTTGTTTTAAAAAAATTGATATAATTTTGTTTTATTTAAACCCACTAAAATCAAAGAATTTATTATTTGATATTTCACTTGGACTGGAGAATTGAATTTTGTAAATTTCACGTATCTAAACCATTATCGAGCTTTCTCAGTGGATTATTAGTAAATGTTTTCCTTAGAACTCGTTTCAAAAATTTTGTTGACAGAAAATGTTTCTTTAGTTACAAAATCCTACCAAAATTTTAAACAAAAACTCGGATCATTGTAACAACTACCAATAAGGGTGAAAAATTAATTGAAGACATTTGACAATAAATTCTGTCTTCTTGTCTTGCTGTCCTTCAAAATTGTTTAAAATTATAAAGACACATGGATCTTTAACAAGCTGTAGCGTCCGACTAGATAAAACAAAGTTGGGGACAACTACAAAAATTAGAGAAAATGAATCAAGCCATTGAATCTTAATATCTAGAGTAGCATGTACCTATGAAGTAATTTAGGGTAAAAAAAATACTTCAAAATATTTCAGAGTTTGACGATAACATAATGATATTTCTTGTTATAATGCCAAGTGAAATCCCGAGCTTTTTCAACAAATTAGGGAATAAATAGGCAATTACTTACTTCGAGCATCAATTTAAATTTATAGTCGAAATAATTATTTAGCTTTGTTGCAATCATTTAGAAACAAGAGGTAAAACTACCACTTCGATTAAAGTTGAGCTATAAAAATGCTTCTATCTATCTATTAACTATAATAAAGCTTTTTTTTATTTTACAAAAAATCTATTGCAATTTTAAACATATTCCTGAAATTCATTCCAAATGTAATTTCACTTGCACTGGCTCTGCCTCGACTTCAAAGTCGCACACGGAATAAAATATTGATAACATAAAACATACATAACATATTTAGAATGAGCGTTGCGAGGTTTAAAGTGATGAATTATTTAATTTAATTTTTAAACTCCATATACTTCAGGTTGTGTTATTTTATAATTATATGTTCTGAAGTCAAAAGCTCTTATTTATACAAAATTAAGAATACAAATTAAATAGTCAAAATATTATCAAAATTATAGATAGAAGTGTATTGATTCTCAGTATGTACAACACTAGACACTAAATTAATAATTATAAATATATTTAGTTTCTATATGTACATCGTAGAGAGAAATTATCTACAACTAGTCTTGTATTTGTGTAATTATAATTTGAGAAAAATTGCAAATGTCTTTTGTATATACAATTTTCGTACTTCGTTATGTGTTATATTTACCTGAGTACCACAACATGTTGCATATTATATTTTAGTTAGGTTTTTTCAAAAAGTGACTATGCATTTTATAAATTCTGGGGTTTTGGAAGTGGTTTTATTTGTTTGACCCGATGTTTTTCACTATAGTTTTAAGTCAGTCAACAAATGTTTTATTTCATATTTTCCTTTTTTTGAGCAACTGACAAAAAAAGTTCCTTACATTTTATGTAAGAAATCTAGTCAATCAAATTTATCCAGCTGTAGTGTTGTTCATACAACTAGGATTTATCCTTTTTTGTTTTCATTAATTTCAGAAACACTTGAAAATATTAAATTTAGCACAAAGATATTAATTTAAGTTCCGGTTGGTTCAAAAATGTCTATTATTGAAAAAATTATTTTAAAAAAATACTTGCATCTAAGCCCAATTTTAATTTTTATTTTAGTAGATAAATATCTACGAAGTCCTAAATATTGTGATCTGATTAAGTGATAACACGTCCTAATCCTTCGATGTAACAAAAATGCCTAAAAATAACATAAATATTGTTTGCAAAATAGATAAATAAAATTTTCATTTGTTAGGTCTTCGAAATCTGTAAAAAAACTTATACAAATTTTTCTCAATTTATAACGAACCAAAGTAAAAATCAGTCATAAAAAGGCTTGTGACTCTAAACCATCGTATCTTGAAGATATTCATAGTCCTGTCAAATGTCATTAATCTCATCTCCCAGTGCGTCAGCTGCCGAATTTACACGTGTTTGCCTTACAGAGTCACAACTCATATGTTCACTAGAAAACTCAGCAAAAGATCCGTTCCTCCTCGCGTTCACTACTAATGTTTTTGTACCATAGTCTGTCACGTACTTTTCGTTATTTAGGGAAACAGATTGGTACCCGCACTTGCACCATTCGGGATATCGGGCAGTCAATATGCGTTTAAATGCCTCTCGAAACTCTGTGTTGAAAATAGAATATATTATTGGGTTGAAAGCTGAATTTGAGTAACCCAGCCAAGTGAGTATTTTAAATGTGATGTCCGGTATACAAGTTTTGCAGAAGGCTACGACGATGTTGATACAGAAAAATGGGACCTGGAAAAGGAATTATAATTTAAAAATATCAAAGAAATATTAAATTAGTTTTTTAACATAAACAAAGTTGCGATATTTGAATTAACGATTGAACCATCTAGAATCTAAGATATTGTTTGAAAATCAAAGTGTAGAAATCGAATCGTTTAAAGGCTTCTAGACCCAAAGGTCTTAGCTCTTAGCTCGATCTACCGAGTTTATTTTTTGACGATATCTTCTAATTTAAACAAAAGGTACGCTAGGTTAAACTGAAATTTCACATAAAATCTAAGAAAGCGTTTTAATTTCCATTTTTAAACATTAAGCATTACATTAAAATCACTAATTACCTCGTATAGAATAAGAATAGAGCCGACATTTGACACGGAATACAAAATAGGCTAATCAAATTAGGAGTTTGGTTTTCAAAAATTAGGGGAATGCTTAAATTGTTTTTAATTCTCTTAGGGTATCCCAAATAAGAGGAGTTTGCATCGTTTTCTGAGTGGAGGTTCAAGCGTTATGACCAAAATACCACATTTTGATGTTTTGTCAATTTTTTTTTTACTTTTTAAAACATACCATATATATATCTACAAATTAAAGTTTCATCAAAGGAGTATATTTGCAATGCTTGAAAATTAGCCCTACTGGTATTAGAACTGGCAATTAAAAATGGAAAAATTATACCATTTTGAAATTTTTAAGGAAATTTAGTTTTTTCGCATCTCTGAATTCACAAGCCAGTCATATAACAAAATTTATTATGGTCACAAAATGGAACCACAAAAAAACTACTCTGCTGGCCAATACCACGACCGGCACTGAATTACATTGTGACTTCTGGCTTTCGTTCGGAGCATTAAACGATAGTATATTCTTATGTGTATGTGGATACACCAAAATGGATCATTGTGTCTGCTATGATGCTGTGATGCAGAACATGTTCCAAACAAGGATCATATCCTTGTTATGCCGATGGTGTACGTGGAATAATAATATACTATCAATATTTATTATGGACCTCAAAACATAAAATTATACGTAATTATTAAATAATATGAGGGTTATTAATGGCGAAAATAAAAAACTAAAACTGTACTTTCTGTTCCCTAAATGCAATAGTTAGTGGCTGTTCTAAAAGATGTAGGTACAATTTAAGAAGGTTCTTAACAGTTTTTCAGTTTTCCAGAGTTATTTTATTAATACCAAATAAAGTAACCTGAAAGGTTAGTGCCTGACTGGTTTTATATGTAGCTAACGTTCGACAGATGAAGAGTTTGGAGTTCCGGTAAAAAAAGGGGTGTCAAGACATTTATGGAATAACAACTGCCGAAATATTCACACAAAAAAACAAAACATTGACTAGGCTGCAAGGAGAGTTGCATATTGCAAGGAGAGTTGCATATCCTATAACAATTATTTGATTTTGATAAAAATTACCTGTATGTGTATACAGTATCTCCTTTGGAAATTCCTTTTTATAGACTCCTTAAGTTGCATTCTGGCCACGAAATTTGTAATAGACTTAAAATCAAAACTCTCCATAATGGACGTTGTTACACCTCTTATAGCCTATCTAATTGTGAGCGAAGAAAATAACTTACTGACGTAAGTGAGTATTTGTACCAGCTTACCCTATCCATATATACCAAATATACGAGAACTGTCGCTTACCAAATTTAATTGTTTTTTCTATTATACTATTTACATGTACTTTCCGCATCAAGCCCTAACTAAACGGGACCTACATCTTAATGTGGGCACCGAGCCACGGTTTCCGGTCACTCTTTCGACCCCTGGTCCACATTCTACCTTCTTTGGTCATTGTGAAGCCTCTGGTCTTAAGCAAGTGACTTCCCGACTAGTAAATGATTATTTGCACCAGTTTCTCCTATACATTCCACAAGATATCCGACCTTATTCAGACATTAACTAGTCTGAACGTGATGTCGTATGATATGAATAAATCTTCTTCTTGCCTTTAATTTTGAAATTATTGCGCCCAGTCGGGTACCAAAACAGCTTATTCAGGAAACATTAATTTCGATCTTTTTACATGCTCGTCACGGTAAAATTAGTTAAAATCTAGTTAAAAGAACAAATAGAATCACTGACCGGAATAAAACAAAAAAAAATTGAAAGCTTACCTTCTATAACAAGTTACAAAAATTAACTTGTGTTATATGTACTAATATATTGTTTAATTCACATTAAACCAACGGGATGGAAATCACAGAAACAACTACTTCGCTGGCAAATTCCACAAGCGGCTCTGAATTACTCCTAGACTAAGTTTCTGGAATAAAAAAATTATTAACATTGTTACTCCCAACGAAAGTCATGATCAACATTGTAATTTAAAGCCGGTCGTGGTATTACGCAGCGGAGTACTTGTTTCTGTAATTTCCATTTTGTGTAATGCATACTTTGTAATATTACTTTCTATACTTACCCAACAGATCAGAAATACACCCATGATAATTCCTACCGTAACAGCTGCTTTGTGGTCGCTGACATGATATGGTGAACTTTGGTGATTATGAAGGTGAATATGTAAAGCTTTATTTTTTTGTTTAATGGTTTTCTTTTTAGATGTCGAATTTGACATATCGATGGGCCTCGTGATGGCTCTGATGTTTTTTACGTGTTTTTGAGCGTAACAATATAATCTACAGTAGATACCTGGAACAAGAAATAATAAAATTTTATTAATAAATAATTTAAACTTTTTATCTTTTAAGAATGGAAATTCTACAAATACATTACAATAGTAAATAAATAAAGTCAAAATACTTATAAAGTAAATAGAACTGACACTACGGACTTTGAAATATTGGGGTAATTTTTTTTTTAAATGCGAAATAGCCAAACAATCTTATAGTTTGTGAAAATGTAATACTAGTTTTCTTTAGAGTTTAAGGGCAAATTTAAAGCCTACTAAGCAAATAAAGCCGGCTTCATAATAAAAACCTCAAAAATGCTTTTTAATGAATGTCACTCCCTTGTTTTTCGACACGAAACAATTTAAAATCCCTAAACATGTATTATCGGGTTATAAAGACTATAACACGTGGTACTTCAAGAAGAAACTGCTCGTTTACGATTCAATGTGTATAAAATGAGGAAAAGATGTTTCACATTTTAGTAACACTTCTCAGCTACTTATATTTAATATTTTATTAATACGATTTATAAAGTAAAGATAACGATTAAATTATTTTTATCAAGACTTAGTTTTTCATAGTTTATCTTTAATTCTAATAAACTATTGTGAATTAGTTTAATACTATTTTGTTAAATATTTAATAATAACTAAAATTTATCGATTTTTAAAATTTGGGACTGCTTCCTATTAATATTTATGCACGCTTAATTGAAATGTCATCTATAATTTTTACTAAAACATTTATCCAGTTACACTATTTTATCATAAATACAATTTAAATATGTATGTATGTAACCCACAAAATCTACACAACTAAAATGCACAATTATTTGTATTTGATATTTAAATGCAAATGTGACAAAATCTGGAAAATTGGATTTCAGGTAGTATATTTAATTATTGGGATATTACGTTTCCGTTATTCTTAATATTTTAAAAGCGAAATTATATAAATAAACTGCTGGAAACCTAAATAAGAAAATGTACACAACTGAAATTAAAATATAGCAAATATTTTAATTGTTTTTATAATAAAGTAAAAATCAGAGTACATTTTATAAAACCGAGGTTAATCAACAAAAACTTTAATCTGGTAAAAACTTTGCATAAAGAACTAGTACTAAAGTCTATATTGACATATTTTATTGCATTTGACTTCCTTCGTAAGTTCAGAGTAAGAAACAAAGGGTGGAAGTATTGTGAAAAAATTACCCTCCCAAGTTTTTATAGATATTCGCATTTCAGGTTCCGATATGATGAAAAACAAATTTTCCATTTTTATCAGTCTCTTATTTCTTCGCGGCATGAACCTACCATCCGATTTTATCCACAAATCAAAGATCATACGGGGATGAGTTGATAATATTCTCGTAAAAATCCAGTACAAATTTGGCGGCTGATATATTTAAAAACTGAGTATCGAAAAATTGATTTTTTTCATAATTTGAACAAATATCAAGTCTGATGTAGTATTATTCGACGGGCCCCAACGGCAACTTAATAAATTGTTTAGAAAATGCGGATCAAAAAATAGTTATCGAATTGATATCAAACTTTGCACAAATAATAAGCATAATTTAGGAACGAATTGCTAAAATTTTGATGCGAATATAGGAAAATACAGACCTAACGAAATCATAAAAAAATTAATTCTAAACGTTACTTGTTGAATTAATATCTAATTTTGTCGAAAAATCAAATGCTATACAGTGTTAAAAAACTACTGTTTCAATAGACTTCACATATTGCACAAACGGCAAATGTATATTATATATAAGGATGTACTAGTAAAATTTTGGTGCTAATTTATAAGAACAGTGTAATAAGGCTTTAAATATTTAATATCGATCTTTATCGGCATTGATATGTAATTTTTATTAAAATATTGTTTTTATTAATGCAAATACTTGTCTTTATATGCTTGTTTTTAAAATTCATATAAAAAACTAAAGCAACATTTTTTATCACTTTTTAAGTAGCTGATGTAGGATAGTGTGAATATATGGAGAGGGGAAAAGACCCTGTAGATTCATATATTTTAATGTTTAAATTGCAAATATTAGAATTTTAAATTATATTGCTAATTAGAATTTTGTTGGTGATTTCTTTTAATTGTCTGTCCGTTTTATTTTAGAGCCTAGTTTTTAACCAATTTTTACCTGCTACTATTCCTTGTTATTTAATTTTTAGTCAGACAGAACGCTGTTATTAGGTACTTACGGTAAGTGTTGCAAAATTTAAACATTATTTAATGGCCAATGGTTAAACTACAAATTAATGCTACAAAAACACTTTATATTAAATAAACAAAACTAAAACTTTTAATTCATTTTTATTGTTGTATTCTAACCTGTTACATTAAAAAAGGCAGCTTAAGATACTCCATGATACATATAATATGTCCAGATACTATAAGAGGTGGTTATTACGGATTCGCTTTGTAACAAACGCTACTTTAACAAATCACACTCAGTAAAACACCACTAATAATCTTTACGCTAACGCATCTAATATAAGACTAACTCTAAAGGGTCGCCGCTCGACCTTATATGTGTTTGAGAACCTTCCAGAATGCTCTGCGGTCGTCTCGGAGGTGCTTCACCTGTAGGATGACGTGCTTGTTAAAGAAAACTTTTGGATTTTAATAATTTTGTATTTCTTTTCTTTCATCATTCGGCGATCCAAACATAAAGTCATAGAGTAGCCGAAGTTCTTTTAGAGAAATAATTCTGGTTGCAGTCTGAAACGTGGAATCCTGAAATGCTGTCTTATAAATCAACAGAAACAAGGGTAGGTGTTGACCCTAGTCGCGCTAACTTCTGGCGAAAATTTTGGATAGATGATCTTCCATCGTACTATTAAATCGTTTCATCATGCCTTATGATAAATAATGTAGACGCATTGTCCTAGTTTTATTTATCCAAATGATTTCACAAACTTTCCTAAAAATGGCTGCCTCGAAATTTCGTCCTTGATCTGAATGAAGTTCCAGTCGAACTCCATGTCTACTAAAAACTTCTTCAATTAAAACTTGGCCGGTTGTTGTAGCCTCCTGGTTTGCAAAAGCATATGCTTCAGGCCACTAATTAAAGTAATCCATAACAACTAGGATATATCTTTTACCTCAATCAGAATCTAGAATTAGCCCAGCAAGGTCTTTCCAATGGTAAACCAACGGTATATTGTTTCATTGATCTCCGATATCTTCTTCTGGGGCGTTTACTTGCTGAACAGGTGTCACATGTTTGGCACCATTCCTAGATGTTTTCATGATAGTAAATCATGTAGAATCGTTCTTGAACTTTATCCACAGTTTTGTTTACTCCAAGGTGCGCTCTGGATTTTCTTATATGTAGTTCTTGAAACATGTTCTGAATTCTTTTTCTAGGAACTACTAATTGCATTTTGGTACTCTTTCCATCAGCACGTTCCCAGACTCGATTCAACAATCCATCCTCAACTACCAATTAATTCTCTTGAACCTACAGGGTCTTGAATGCAAAGTTTTTGTCAGATATTTTTCTCCATTCCTTTCTAACTTTCTTTCTTTTTCGTGCAAAATTATTCCAGTATCTAGCTGACCTGCTCGCCATAGCTTTGATGACCACGCGTGGCCTGCCTTAATCATAAATTCTCTGATTTTTTTGTAAACATATCCCTTTCGTTGATCAATACTTTGACAATGTTTACAGTCTTCTTTACATGGGCATCTAGATAAGGCATAAGCGTTTTATGTTATCTCCCGGGTGGATGTTTAGTTTGAAACTGTTGTAGCTTTTGGCTAACTGCTCTTCTGGATTATACTCGAAATTTTAGAGGTTCGTGTATAAATACTTGTGGAAATGGTCAACGGCACTGACGATGGCAAGTAATTCTTTTATGTGACATAATAGTTCTGTTCAGGTTTAAATAGTACACGGCTATAGTACCCTATAATATGTTCTTGAGATTTTGCCCACATTGCTTGCATCTGTGTCCAAAATAAATACCCCATGTTTTTGAGGAAAAGCTAGAATAAAAAGTTGATTTTAGTCTTCTAAATGCGGTTTCACATTCTGAAGTCCAGTTTTAGGCAGCTTTTTTTTCAGTCGGTTTGTGTAGTACACAAACCGTTGATAATAAGGGCATAAACCTAAGAAACTTCGCATTTCATGTTGGTTTATTGATTTTAACCAATCCCTTAGGGCGATCTTTCTTTCGTCTGCTTGAATTCCCTCCTCAGAAACAAGATAATGTACCAAGAATTCCACGTTTTTTCTTTAAACAGGTAATATTTCCTTGGGTCCAATTTCGGATTTGTACTTTTAAAACGGCTGAAGACGTCTCAGATGTTTTTCAGATGATTGACCCATTATTATAGAATCTTCTAACTTCTAAGTACATCAGGCAGGTTTTCCAAGTAAGACCTCTTAAAACATACTCTATAAATCTCGCAAAAGTGACGGAAGCATTGCACAGATTAAAAGAAACTACTTTGAATAGGTAGGTACCACTATCGGTAGTAAAAGCAGTTTTCTCCTTAGCTTTTTCTTTAATAGTTCTGGATCCTGACAAATTGGTTAAAGTATCGTCAATTCTCGATAATGGGTAGCTGTCATTTTTGAAGGTGTCACTGAGTCTACGGTAATCTACACAAAATCTTATATCTCTGTTTATTTGTTACAAATCTGACTCTTCGATAACCCCATCTTGAAACATTTTGTTGACAAAAAAAAAGTCTTCTAACTTCCTCTTGTTTTGCAATTGTCAATCTTCGTGGTGGTTGTCTAATCGAGCTTAGCTTTTTAATGTTGATTCTATTCTTTACCAAGTTTCGGTAAAACAGTTCCGGTTTGACCGTCTCCAGATTCAAATATTGCACATTCATTTTACATAAAATTTTTGGCCTTGTGTAACTCCTTTTCTGACAAATAATCCATTATTTTTCCATAGCTTGTAAAATATCCTTTTTTAGGTTGATCTTGCTTTGCGAATCAGATTTGGGTATGGCACAATTAACTATTTGTTTGACTGATTCAAAAGTCGCAATCACATCTCATTTCTTAATTTTACTGTCACTGGAAAAGGTATTAGCAACCCGGACAAAAATTTTGGGGTCTGTTCGTACTAGACTTTCCGATCAAATACTTCCTCGACTTGCTGTCACCTAATGACTGTACTAGTCCAACAGAGCACCCATGATATGTCTCCTGGACAATTACTTGTGTGCAGCCCGGTATTTGTACAGTTTTAGAAGCTATGATGTTTGTTTTCGGGAATCCTTTTCGTTAACCAAAACCATTTCTTCGTTTCTAATTTTTACGATGTTAAGTTCACGATCAAACGATAAGCCAGGTTCTTTAATCAAGTCCATTCCGAGAATAAATTCATCTTCTACATCGGTCACTAGTATCTCATGGTTAATTAAGGTGGAGCCAAGTGAAAGTGTTTAACTAATTTCTTCATTCGCTGACTCCCCTATGCAAGTGGATTTACTTCTTCAACTTCGACGAGATTTCTTCTTCCTTCACGGTTATTGTTTGCTTATATTACAGTTATTTCACATATTATAGTCATTTTAAAATATTGGACAGAGTTTTAAAATGCACAAGATGTCCGGATTTTGTTGTCATTATAGAGCACTTGAGACTTGCGTATTTCGCGAAGGGATTTCTTTTTGATAAAATGAAAAGTACCGATTTTAACATATAAATCAAACTTGTTATTTTTTAAATAAGACACCCTGTATTTTAGTGTATTCTCCTCCCTGACTCCTTTCCAAATATGTATAATACTTTATGGTTATTTTTTTTATTCGAGTCCAAAGAAATGCAATTTTGCCGTTATAATTTAGATTTCTCATTATTTTTTAGAATAGGCCGTGAAATATCAATAAAAACATGGTTCTATTTCTTATTCTATTTAATAAAACTATAATCAACTTATTTTTACATATTTCACATCTGCATGTTTCCATACATTATCAAATTACTTTAAGTGCCTATAAATAATAAAGAAAACTATTTTTATTATATAATCGGTTGAGCTAGCTTTTATTTGATGAAAAACATTATACTTCACAATAACAAGACACAAAGTTGTGTTTTATTATTGTATAACTAATTAACTAACTAACAGACTGACTGAATGATTAATCAACTGCCTAACTAATTAACCCAAATTGACAATAATAAGACAAACGAATGTGTGCTACAAAAAAAATAAGCTTCCACAGCTCTGGTCAATTAAGAAATGATGGTTCTTTGGATTAGACCGTGTCAAATTGGAATTGCTATCCGATGTTTCGCCTTCGAATGCAGGAGGCATCTTTAGGGATCTTTACTCCAAGAGATCTAAAAACTGAATGAGCTCGAAGAGATTCAGGCGGCTTTTATATCCGACTTGTGCTCGCCGAACCGTGATCCTGTGTTAAGTTCGTCTATCACCTGTGGTAGCGAATATCTTTTGGAAGCATTTCAGGGTATCTACTCTAACATCCGCTCCACTAAAACCACAACACTAGTTCAGATATGTAGATGATACTTTTGTTGTTTGGCCTCATGAACAGGATAATCTCCTTATATTTCTGCACCACCTTAATCAACAACATCATAATATTAAGTTCACAATGGAAATGCAATCTAATGTAATGATTCCCTTTCTAGAAGTATGTGTTCAAAGAAAGGAAAATGGTACATAAGGATATTCTGTGTATAGAAAATCGACGCATACAAATAGATACTTAAATGCAAGTTCCCATCACCACCCAACACAAAAGAAATCGGTTACTAACTCACTAGTATTCAGAGCCATTTCGATTTCCGATCAAGATTCTCTAACATCGGAAACATCGAAAATGACCGAAGCTCTCAAAGGGAATGGGTATTGCACTGAAGATATTAAGGGTTCAATTAAAATATATAGTAATCCAACTCCGCTAAAGGAGAATGATAAAAAGCTACCGTTAGGTAATGTTGTTCTTCCCTACATACATAGTACTACAGACAAAATAGGTCGAATACACATAAGAGGATTAGACAATGCTTGCGATCCCCACAAGATGTTATATTTTTCCAAACAGAAGGAGTATATAAAATTCCTTGCTCCTGTAAATAAGTGTATGTGGGAGAAACACGACGCTCAATATCAACTTGACTTAAGGAACATGAATGATGTTTACAAAAAAAAACAAATTATTCAATCTGCTGTGGCTGAACACCAGCATACCACTGTCATATAATACATGTAAAGGAAACGAAGGTTCTAGAATCGGTTGCTGGTTTTTATAAACGAAAAATTAGAGAATCTATTGAAATATTTAAACAAAAAAAAAATTCAATAGAGATACGGGTTACGGTCTACATCGTACGAGGAAACACAGAGTCACGATTGGACGCGCACAAGTCAGGCATAAAAGCCCGCCTGAATCACTTCTAGCTCATTCTATGTGCTATTATTGTCGGTTATTATTATATTATTTATCCGCTTTATTAATATTAATATTATTTATTATTTAGGTTATTTATTTCTATAAAGGAAATTAATCTAAAAAATGTTTTAATATTATCTATATGAAACTAAATGTTTAATCATAAAAACTGCTCAAACAAATTGGTTTCCGTTTTGTTGAAAGCAATGTTCGCACAGATTTTGCGTAGCGCTTTATGTATAATGAAGGGTTTGGCTTGTAAATTTCTTTCTCAGTGGCATTGCGTAAATCTTCCGTGGTATGATGTTGGGTCTGATAAATTTTATTTTCCAAATAACTATATACAAAACTGAGCACTGAAATGTCCGGCGACTAGCTGCAGCAGGCGCCTCGTCCTGTTAAAAAAATAAACTGTTTAAATCAACTAACGGAACTTCATCGCATATTTCTGATAAGATATTTTGTAATATAACGTAGATATCTCCTCTAAGGCTATCTTCGTAGATATAAAATTTCAGAATGCTTCCCAGAATAGAACCTACGCTGGTCTGTCGCTCCCTAGGAAATATGATATGTTCATTTTTCTAATGTCGATCCGATTATTCTGCCTAACCTTTTTTAGTTTTCTTGTGCTCAAAATCTTCAAGGGATTCGCTGGGCTTGTGTGTCCTACTTTTAAATTGGGTTATGCATATTTTTTGACGGTACTGACTCCGAATCTAAGTTCTATTGAGTGTTGATTGGTGTTGATATTTTTGTTGATGACTCGCAGGAAGGCTTTGTAATAAATTCAATGCTGGTACTCTTTTTGAGACTATTAAGGAAGTCGCCTTTTCTTCGTCGCTCCAACCATTGCATGTTTATGCAGCATCAAACTGTCGCAGGTACAAAGTCCTGGAATTTCAGACATCAAATTTTGATGATTTGCTTTTATTACCAGAGACTGTTATCCGGGTAGCGAATCTTTTCAAAATGTTAATTTATTGCTAATCTGCTTTACTTCCACTCCAACTTTTTCTATGCTCTCTTCAATTTATTCCTTGACTTGATCTATTTCTTCCATGACATGATCTATCTCTCCCTTGACATTATCGATGATGTCTTGGAAGCGGCATTGTTCTTTTTCAATGGCCTGAATCCAGTTCTGCATCTGATGTAGTTCTTCCTGCCTTCTGGCTTCTTCTTCATTTTCGTTTCGTCTTTTGGCTTTTTCCTGTTTTTCTTTTTGTCTTTTGATTTCTTGATAATTTAGAATTTTCTCAAGCCAGTCCTGTTTTTCTTTCCATCTTTTAGCTTCTTAGTCATTTAAAATCTTCTCGAGCCGAACCTATTCTTCCTGTTTTTCTTTTTGACTTTTAGCCTCCAAATATTGCAGATATTTTAGTATTCCCTGTTGATCTTATTGTATTTTGTTCACTTCAGCTTCTCTTACTTGTTTTCTCTTAGATTCCTGATCGACTTAATAAAAATATCCTGTTCTGCTCGTAATTTGTTGAGTTGTTCCTCAATCTTCTTTACTTATTCTTCTATTTTAGCTGTTTGTTGACTGGTGTTGGGCATGCAAACCCGTGGGTAAGGTCAAATCGAATTAATCTTGCTTAGTTTTAGAATAGAACTTTCGTGAAAATGTCTGCTTTGATGTCTTCTTGAGGTCCAACACACAAGGGAACAGTCAAAACTCCAGATCTTTTTTAGTTTGGATATAGGATGTTCTAGAAATTTCTTGAAGTTGCTCTTATAAGATCTTCTTGAGGTCCAAAACACGATGGCAACGTCAAAACTTAGGGATCTTGTTTAATTTTTAAATGGAGGAATGTTCTAGACTTTTCTTGAAATGGCCCTTAAATGCTTTCTTGAGGTCCCAAACACGATGACAAAGTCAAAACTTACGAATCTTGTTTTGTTTTGATATATAATTTTGTAAAAGTTTTTGGAAAAGTCACAATTAATCATAATCAGGTAGCTGCTCACGACCGGAAATAGTCTTCTTCTCGTTCACATATAAATTGCTTCCAAATTTGCCACAATCGTAGTCTCCAATTTTCCAATATTCACGCTCATGTTCTCAATAATTTTCAGTCAATATCCCATTTCTGACACCAGTTGTTACGTGTTCGCTTTATAACAAACACTACTTTAACAATTAACACTAACTGTACTACACAACACTCAGTAAAACACAACAAATAATCTTTACGCTGACGTATCAAATATAAGACTAGCCCTAAAGGTCGCTGGTCTTTATATGTGCTTTGGAAACCTTCCAGAATACTCTGCGCTAGTATCGGGGGCATCTGACGTTAAGGATGACTTGTTTGTTTACTTCTAACTGAACGAGCTTAAACGTTCACGTTTGATTAGTCATTTGGGTAGTTTTCACAATATATTTCTTTTTTTTTAATAATAAGCTGTTTGTTATAAAATTTATTAAATACCGTCGCATTTATGTTCCCTCCTGACATAACTCGTGTCTCGCCGTGAATGTTGCAGCATGTCTAGTATTGAATTTCTTAAAAAGATTCGTGTTCACATCGGCAATTATTGATAATACTTCTTAAGCCCCCTGCTTATAGAATGTGTAGACATAACCTTATGTGGCTTTTTATAATAATAATGAGAACTCTTTTGCTGGCCCCAAAGGCTTTGTTATTTTTAAATAATGCGGTGGATTTTCTTTAAAGAATAGAAAACATAAAATAGGTGAACATTTATTATTACCAAAAATTTTTAATTAACTCAGTATATCTATTTCAGTAACATCTTTTTGTATAGAAATGAATTTTTACTTTCCTCGTAAAAGGGAAGTATTGTAATTGTGAAAAGTTCTGAATTTTGAAATATTTTATTAAGTCGCCATTTTGTTCGAACATCATGGATGCATACCAACAAACCAGTTGATTCCTACATAATACTGGGTTTTTGTGCAAAATTTTAGTTAAATTGTACCTATAAGTAGTTTAAGAAATGTGGCCAGTTCATCCCCACGTGACCCTTAATTTTTTGCCAAAATTTGAGGTCAATCGGGTAAATAGTTTTTGCGATCAAGCAGACCGACAACATTTCGATCTTGAGTCAGCTATTTTATATTTCGCTCCTCACACCACCATTGCCACAATTCCGTACATATTTGGTTTAAATGTAAATATTGGTACAGCCCATTTTATTGACACGTGATATGGTTCTATTATCGATTCATAATAAAATGCTACAGTTTCTCAAATTCTTTGCCAAACATTTTAAATCATTAAATGCATCCAGTAATTCCAAATAATAAATATGACAACGTAAATTGCTTAGTCATCAGAGTTCAATTTTTATCAATAAAACAGATAAACCCGATATACTACGATAAAATCAAGCAGCTACTTTGGTTTGCAATGTCGAGATAAAAAATACTTAAAGTATACAATCTTCCTGAGGAACTTTCTAATTTTCCAATTTTACTTCTTAGTTTTTTAAATTTACGTTATCTACATAAGCGTGCATCTATTGTATCACACACAAACTTTCTACGCACTTTTGTAACACTTTACACTAAAAAACACGTGAGACATTAGTAATATACCGACACGCCTCAGAAGCCTAACGTACAAGAACAGTACAAAAACTCAGCTCATGAAAGAAGACTGATTCTTTTTCTAAACGGGGATTTCGTCTCGCTAACTAAATATAACCATTTGTGAGCGGATAACTTTTTTAACTTTTCTATAGTATATAATCAAAATTTTGATCTCTATATAATCTGTATTAATAGATCATCAAATTCTGATGTACAATCTTTCTTTAATTACCTGCTAAATTTTGTGTCACCCAGAAGTAGTTAATTTCTATATTCGACTCTTTCGGTCACGCAACGCATGTATCGTCTCGAACCAGAATTTCGAAATAGTCTTCTTCTATCATTGATTACGTGGCGTCTGATTTTTCTCCATCAGAGATTCAATCTCAGGTTTGTAACACAGTTTTTTTCCGATCACGAAGCAATATTTTCCAAATTTAGTATTCCTCTTAAGCAATTACAGCAGGGGTGCTCAAACGGTCGATCGCGAGTGCTTTTTGAGTAGATATCGAGAAGAAAGTGATGGTGAAGGATAAGTGCATTTGTCTTATTTGTCGTGCGTCAGTTGCAATACCTAAGCGTGGTAACTTAGAGAGGCATCATAAAACAGTTCATAAAAACTATGAAAAGGATTTTCAGCCACAGAGTGAATTAAGAAAACGAAAAGTACGTGATTTGATATCTTGTTTGAAAAAAGAACAAACCATGTTCACAAGACCAGCCAAACAATCAAAAGCTGCTATGATCGCGTCATTTAAAATATCTCATATATTGGCGAAACACAACAAACCATTCGAAGATGGATCGGTTGTGAAGGAAGCATTTATTGAAGCGGGTGAGACTTTATTTGGAGATTAGAAAATAAAACAGAAATCATATCTGCTATTAGAGAACTTCAGTTATCTCGTCCGACTGTCACAAGGCGTATTGAAGTCATGAGTCAATGATATCATGGAATGTACATACTTTTCTTTACAGTTCGACGAATCCACCGATATGACAGACACTGCCCAGCTGTGTATTTTTTTTCGGATGGTATTTAATGACATGTTGGCTAAGGAAGAATTTTTGACAATCATTCCTCTGAAGGTGAAGATCCGTGGCGAAGATATATATGACGTTTTCTTCAATTTTGTAAAAAACTACAAGCTACCAATATATAAATTAGTGTGCATTACAACCAATGGAGCACCAGCAATGACTGGAAACAAAAACGGTTTTGTGGCATTGTGTCGAGCTAATGAAGATTTCCCTTCATTTTTTTCAATCCATTGCATTTTTTTCATACCATTACATCAACAAGTTTTGTGTTCAAAAGTTTTAAACACGGAGGAAATTATGGGCATTGCAACAAAAATTGTGAATTCCATCCGTGCACGTAGCTTGCAACGGCGGCTCTTTAAGTTGCAGTTGGAAAGATAGGGAGTCAGCTGAACACACTGATTTAGTTCTTCACACGGACGCCAGGTGGTTGAGTCGCGGAAAATTCCTAGAAAGGTTTTAAGAACTATTGCCCGAAATAACAGCTTTTCTAGACGAAAGAGGTAAATGGCTGACTGATTTGGCATTTTTGACTGACATCACAATGCACTTAAACACCATTAACTTGGAGCTTCAAGGTAAAGGAAAAACTGTTATTGAAATGATTAGCGCAGTAAACGTATTCAAAAGTAAATTGCAACTTATGATAGATCAACTGAAAAGAAAGGATCTGAAACATTTTCCGTCTTTGAAAGGAAGGATTCCTCAGTTGAATTATGATACGTATGAGGCTGAATTATCAAATATTTTGGGACAATTCGAAATGCGTTTTTATGATTGTAGTAAATTGGCAAATGTAGCATCATTTACGAGTTATCCTTTTTCATGTAAAAATAGCAAGTCCCTTTGATATGAACTCATGTTCTGTTGAAAATGAGTTGGTGCAGATTATATCAGATATACATTTCAAAGCTACAGCATCTGATACAAATTTCTGGTGTTTTATATCTGAAGATAAATATCCGAATCTAAGGCAAATCGCCCTTCAGCTGACAGCAATGTTTGGGTCAACTTACTTGTGCGAGTCTGCATTTTCTGAAATGAAGATAATTAAGTCAAAATATCGCAATCGACTAACTGACGATCATATGTCATCATGCTTGCGATTAGCACTCAGTGGTTACGTACCATCTTATGAAAAGTATGCTGAGGACATGCAGTGCCACGCTTCAACATCCAAAGTCACTCCTTAGTTAAGTTTAACACGATATGTAACTCTTTTGTTTTGTAACAACCAATAAACTCGCAATTTTGAATAACTATGAGTTTTTTCATTGATATTGTAGAGAAGAACCTAACTAAACCTAACCCAAACCTTGACTAAAATAATGTATATTGTGCGGAAAGCTAATATCTATATATGCTACGGTACACCCTACCTAGGTAGGTAGGTAGGTAGGTAGGGTGTATGTATCGTGTATGTACGACAACCCTGCATCACTCATACTTGCAGCCTCTCAGAGTCGATCGTAAGTAGTCTAAAAATATTGCGGTAGATCGCCAGCAGTTCAAGTTTGAGCACCCCTGCCTTACAGCGACCTCGCCATAGTGCCGCCAATTTTTCAGTATTTCATAATATTTGCTTAAACACCAACGGGAATTTGAAAATTTTAACTCAAATTCTAGAGCTTTCTTAAATAAAGTTTTAAGTACTTTTAATAAGACCTTCCCGCTTAAGACTATCAAACCTAAGCTTTGTAAACTTTAAACCACGAAAGGACTACGCATTTATACTAAAAATATGCCTTGTCTCTTATATATAAAAAAAATCATCGAATCCATTTTTATTCACGACTATATCTCTAATTATAGAAGGATCTATATTAAGCTAATCAAGTCAGCAAAAAAATATATTATCAAAAACGTCCAACAAAGTCTAAAATGGTTTCAAAGAAGACCTGGTCCATTATCAATGGCCTCAGAAACAAATCTAACCCTGTGACTCAGGTCTTGCTAAGGCCAAATGACTTAAATGATTATTTTATTAATGTAAGCTAAAATGTTACCTCTAGTATCTCGCCAAGTTTAGACCCACTTTCGTTTCTCCCTCCATCTAAAAATGTCGCTGAAAACCTTTTCCTAAACCCGATTAGCAGCATGGAACTATTGAAAGAATTGAATAACATCACAAGCAAATCTTCGTGTTGCACTGATGTCTATCAATTAAAATATTCCTGAACCTGCCGCTCCCAATCATAGAGGCCCTTACAATACTAATAAATGAATCCCCTTATAAAAGGTATATTCCCTGAAGGCCTTAAAGCAGCTATAATTATTCCTCTTCATGAAGGGGCGAAAAAACTAACTCTTGCAATCATCGTCCAATTGCTCTACTGCCAGTGCTATCAAAAATCATTAAAAGGTTACTGAAGAATCATCTTATGCGATTTCTCCTTAAATATTAGATAATATCCCCTTTACCTAACAGGTGCACCAGTGACGCCATGATCTCGTTGTTTAGCAACGTCTACTCAGTAACAACCATCCCGCCGCATCAGTTTTTTGCGATTATGCAAAAGCCTTTGACTGTGTTAGTCATGAAATTTTGATAAGCAAGCTAAATGTTTATGGAATCCGTGGTATTTCTTTAAATTGGTTTAAATCTTATCTCGGGAATAGGCAACAATTTGTAAGGGCAAATGGTTCTGATTCTTATTGTAAATTGATTACAAGTGGAGTCCCTCAAGGTTCGGTTTTGGGACCTATTCTTTTTTTGTTATACATTAATGATATCACCAACCTAAAAATTAATAGAAAAATGTCTCTCTTTGCTGACGACACAAGTATAACATGGAGTGATTTTAATACGTTTTTACATTCTAATATTTCCAACGACCTTCTTATCATTAAGGCTTCGTTCGATTCCAATCTGCTTTGCTTCAATGTGTATAAAACGATGGCCTTATTTTATAACGGGACTTTACAACCACTTCACTACTTAACAGCAATATTAAATACGCTGAGTCGGTTAAATTCCTGGGTTTGAATATAAATAATAACCTAAAATGGTCTAAGCATATTGACATCTTAACTAAAAAACTTTCTACCGCCTGCTTTGCCATTCGATCAGTTTCAAAAGAACTGGACATGTCTTCTGCCAGATTTGCTTATTTTTCTCTATTTGAATTAAATCTCCGCTATAACCTTCCTTTTTGGGGCTGCTGTACCACCAAGTAATTTCTTAGTATTTTTAGGCTTCAAAAGAGAGCATTTCACTATTTGTTTGATCTAAATAATAGAGCGCACTGCCAATACTATTTCAAAAATCATGAAATATTAACACGGTATTTATTTTAGAAACACACTAAATTCTTTCCCGGAAAGGCCACAACACGTATATCCTACCAGAAACTCTAGACATGACAATCATGACAAAAACCTTCCCATCCCTTTCACAGAATTAATAAAAAAAATCAATTATTTACACAAAACTTTACAATTATCTTCCAGAACATTTAAAAACTATCCCTAAGTTTGTACTCTTTCGAAAAAAACCAAAGCGTACCTCATTGAGATTTTTTACTGCGTTAATGATTTCTATAATGAATAAGTCTCATTAAAATGTTTTCTACTTGTTTGTTTAATTAAATAAAATAAAAAATTTTGGTGTCATGTTCCAGTTGCTAGCATAAAATTTGAAAATCAGTTTATAGGGGAATGAACTGTCTAAATATTTTTATTACGCATTAGATTAAAGTTATACATTTTCTTCTTTTTTTATACACCTTAATTACTATATTAGTTCAATACACTTTTTGTATAACTTTACTTATTTTGCTTGTATAACGATAAGAATATTGTTCCGTAACCAAACACGTAATCTCTGAATGCACTCCGTTTATTTTCAAAACACAGCTTACAGGTAGTACAGGTAAAAACTGGTTATACCTAATACTCGTAACTAAGGTAACCCTAAACTTGTCACTCTCTACTTGTTTACACTTTGAAATCTCAAACTAAACTGAACTAAAATGTAGCCTCGCGGCGCGCTTATATAGCCTTTAAAAAAGGATAGAATGATCTAGAAAATTCTAGAATAATCTAAATACTACAGGGTGAGATGAATTAAGCCTAACAGAACATTCGAGAACCATTTTTGACATTATCATAGTCGTTACATGGATAAAAATTAAGGTAAGTCTACTTCAATAAAATAACAAACAATAAATAAATTCATCTAAATCTTAACAAATCTATAACTAGGGCTAAATTCGTAACAATATAGAGTTTAAGGTTTTAAGGTTTTAATTTTTAATTTCAATGTCATCGAAATTATTCACCTGGCATATGTATTGTTTATTTCCTTATTGTTAATGTCTCCTGGATTCATTAACCACTTTATGGCAATGTTATGTCCTAACGAATGTTATATTTACAATTTATGTATTTGCATTGACCTATCGAAAAAAGATGATTTTTTTTCTCGATTAATATTTCGGTTTTTCATTGTTTTGTTTTTTTCTTTTTCTTCGCTTTGTTCATTTAACTATTTTCCTTTGGCAATAGAGCATACTTTTGTTGTACTTTACTTTAATATTTGGTTGTTTGTTTGTACATACTGATTCAGAGGTCAAATTCTGAAATATTTATACTTATTTATATATATATGAGCATTCTACATTTACCGGTACTAAACCTCTTCCGATAAATATAATTTTGTGAGCTTCATCCTTTCTGTTTTCTAAAAATGTTCTACTTCCAGTCTTTACCAGAGTTTAGAGAAGTATTTCAATTATAATTAACGTTGCTAAAAATGGAACAACTTTTTGTAAAAATAAATTTATTTCGCGGATACATATTGGATTAGATGAATGTACTACGGTAAATCCAATTTTCCAGATTTAGATCAAATTTACATTCGACCGTGTCAAATAAAATTATATCTAACGAGAGGATATATCTGTTAGTAACATTGGCGATACTGAATTTTATAAATCCAGGCAAACGTAATTCAATATTTCAAATTCTAAAAAAAACACCTATACATATTTATAAATATCTATCGTTATGCTGTATGTTGTAGTATAATTTTAAATTTAATTAAGATACTTAATCAAGCTATGATAATATGATATGATTTATATTAAAATAGAACAAGAAGTCAGAACTATTATCACAAAAAGTAATTAAATGCAACTGCGTAGATTAGGAAGATTTAAAGTAAAAACAATATAAATAATAAATAAAGGTCACAACTAGAATAGCGTCCAATCGAGGTGAATTTCCGGAGCCGGCGCCTTAAACATGGAACATAACAACTATAAGAAAAGCAAAAAAATCCAAATAATTTGGGTTGCCTAGTCATACAGGCTGAAGCGGTAAATCAGTAGTTTGCTATGTTGGAATATTTATGATATTCTTATAATGCTAGCATTTTTTCGGAAATAGGACGTGTAAAATTAATTTTAATAAATTAAACTTCTACTAAGCAATAATGATAGCGAGTTGATATTTTTACGACATTTCAAGCAACTTAGGTATTTTTATAGAATGTACAAAAACAGCTGAAATAAATTTGACTGACTAAAGGTAGTAGAATGAAACTGTTTCAGTTTGAAGCAGAGTAGAATTTAATGTAAGCAGTTTTTTAAAACTTTCATGTCAGTTCAGATAAGGTTTCTACCATGTTGAACCATTCATTCATTCATGTATTTAGGAGAGGGGATATAATTTGTATGTCATGAACGCCGTATGAAAATAGTGAAACCACTTAACAGAAAAATGACCGGAATTTGGAAAAAAGCACAGACGTAAGAACAGAGTTGACATTTACATATAAATTATTTTACAAATGGCAATATTCGAAGAAATGCAAACAAAGAATTTTTTCATATTTCATATTTTTTTATAGACAAGATCGTTTTTTTTATGTGGTTTTGATGGTAGAAGAGTTTAGTGAGTCTGTTTGGAACTTGAAAGTGTGCTATCAAGAGATATGGATTCAGTGTTACGCCAAAATTCCGCCGAAATCCTCGAATTACAACAAAGGAGATATTTATAAACATCCATCAATTTTTTTTTTGATAGGCTCAAAGAAGAATATAAGCACAATGACTGCTCGCCTAAATTGTAAAAAAGACTGATATTCAGTGAAAACTGTGATTCATTTATAGACTGAAAACTGGAAGTAAGTTGGAAGTAAAAGTGTTATTTAGGAATATGTAATACAGATTTTTGAAAATAACATTTAATGTTATTTACTTTATGCATATTTATCGAGGTCCTACTCAATTGATAGGAAGTAAATTTTTTGTCCATGAATTCTGAAAATCACTTATTTTCCTTGCTGGCATTGCGGATTGAATAGAAATTATCTTGTGGTGCGAGAATGTTTGTATAATTCTCCGAATTTTTTAGCTTAAGACCATTTTTTTTAATAGATCTTCACAGCCTACTGGCAGCGTCCTAAAAATCAGGTTAAAAATGATAATATGAACAAAGCCATGCCAGACATATTCTCATATGGCTGTCGAATGTTGTATATCGGTTTAGAATAGTTGAAGTTGATTTAACAATAATTGTTTATCATTTCGTTATAAATATATATTGATTTCTAACGAATATTAACTGTAAATTTCAGTTTTCCAAATATAAACTGTTACGAATAGTATTTATTTTCGAACCTTAATTTGTAATAGCTGCCTAAATTTGTGGATAACAATTAACTTTGGCAATTCCGGTAACACATTATCCAGATGCTTCACTGTTCGGCCATAACTATTTTTATCTCCACTCATAATTATATGGTCCAACCAACAAAAAAGGATTAAAACGTTTTTCAGTTTGGTTTTATATCAAGAAGTCTCTCATGTAGATTACATTGTACAATTACAGCTTTTGTTTAATGAATACTTGGTTAATACACTATGAGTAATGTTCTTTTATGTCACGTTACACCAACGTCACAACAGGGACACTACCAGCAATGCCAGCGCAATTATCCCTCATTAGGCCGCCATATTTAGTAAAGTCCCATATAGGGCAAAGGCACAAAATGGAATCACGAAAACAACTACTCCGATGGCTAATAGCTCGACCGGATTGAATTACACTGTTGATTTCTGACCTTTGTTGGAAGCAATAATGTTAATATCTTTTATTTTACGTTACACCAACGACATAACGAGGACTCCAAGATCTTTGTCTGGAACATGTGTTGCAAAATTGCAGGCGCAATGATCCATTTTAGTTAAACGACGGTCGCGATTTTACTCTTTTTAGAGCTCATCAGGCTACATAAACTAGCAAAACATAAACATAAACTACACGGGTTGACTCCTGATTTTCCTTGAGAGCAAAATCTTTTATTTCAGCAGAGTAGTTATCTCTATGATTCCATTATGTGCCTTTGCCCCAGACAGAACTTTGCCAGTCTATGGCGGCCTGATTTGGATCTAAAAACAGTGAAATCGCGTAGTAGTCAACATTGTAATTCGGTCGTGGTATGAACCAGTGAAATAGTTATCCGTTCCGTGATATTGTGCCTTTGCCTTACACCGGGACTTTGCTAGTATATGGCATCCTGATGAGCTGTAAAAAGAGCGAAATCGGATCGTCAATACGCCTGCGGCATTGCAAAATATATTCCAGGCAAGGATCGTAAGTGTCCTTGTTAGGATGTTGGTGTAACATGAAATAAAAGGTATTAACATTATTGCTCCCATCGAAAGTAAGGAGTCGACCCTGTAATTCAATACCAGTCGTGGTATTAGCCAGCGGAGTAGTTGTTTATGCGAATCTATTTTATGTCATGAGTAATATATGGACTTTTGTCAATATTAAAACATACGGAAATGGTTAAAATAACATTTATTTTAACCCAATAATTCTCAAACAAGGCAACTTTCTTGAGCTAAGCGGAAAACTAATATATTAAACTTAAATACACTTTGTTTTGCTAACTAAAACCTCAGCTTAAACAATAAAAAAAACTGAAACCTCAGCTTAAACAATAAAAAAGCAAATTCAAGTCTGTATAAATTGAACAAAGTCAATAAAAAAAGTTAGATTTAAAATGTCTGTTAAAAGAATTTTTAGGGAAAAAACCAGACACTGCATATTCGCAACTAAAATGTATTTTTATTTTTCCCAGCTGACTAATGCGGCGCATTGTATTTAAATACAATGGAAACGTTTGTGGAGTTTATATTTAGTTTCTGATTTAGTGGATAATAAATAAAGCAGGATAGGAAAACTTGCGGAAAATGAATTCTATATAAAGGGCTGATCAGTTTTAAGCAACAGTAGTGTTGAAACTTGGAGAAGAAAATGAGACATCATTTTTTTCTTTAATATATTATTGTATAACTTAAGTTACGGTCTGGGTGGTTTTGCATTTAAATTTTCACAGCATGTTTTAGAAGGTGATCCAAAGTATTAAGCAAACTTTTCACATTACCCAGTAAATGTTAGCCCATTTTTAATTGTTCGATACAAGTAAAATAGTATGATTTTTTTTGAAGCTTTGTAATAGTTTGCAGCCTTTTCTTCTAATATTGACAACAAAAACTGCAACAAGATTTCTGCAAAATAAACAACTTAATTTTGCAGCAAAATAATCAAACCGAAGTTTTAGATATTTTTTAAAACAGGTAACTACCTGTCATAGCCATATTTAAAAAAAATATTTCGATAAAGCCTTCGTATAATTATGATGGAACCTCACTTAAGGTACGTTCCTTGGATTTTAAGGTAAACTACTTATAGACGCCAAGAGTTAAAAGAAAAATAAACAACGCAAAAAAATCAATCAATTCCATCATTCGGTTTGGCGGTTTGAAGGTACGTGGCATAGTTTAAAATTTACTTATCCGATTACTTAACGGCACCGGTTAGAGGTCTAATGAGGTTGGTAATCTGGCAGGACAGATAAGGAAGTTTGGTACAGATTGTGACAGTTTTTATTTCTCTTCATCAACGGAAATAACGCAGAGACAGAGTCCAAATAATGAAAACAGCCAATCGCGGGAGTCAATTCCCGAGGGCGATCCTGGAACAAGAAATAGATATCAAGTATCGTGTTACAAATGTGGAGGACCTCATCTGATGAGACAATGTTCACAGGGACTCTCCCACTGGTATATATAGCATATTTATATGTTGTAATTTCTTTTCCAGCGTTGATAAAGACTTAATAAAGGTCAAAATGATGGCAATTTTTTTTATTAGTTTCATTTGTGGTCCTGAGCCCACAAAAACAACCTACCACGTTAAAGAGTATAAGGACACTATACTGACAAAAGATAAAAAATATTAAAAATATACCAGAAGGTGTGCCTTAAAAAAAAGGAACACTTGGTATTCTACTTGCAAAATCTAATTTTATAAAAAAATATGTAAAATAATATTTTAGCCGTAAATATAAAATAATATTCAAAACTGTATAAAATTTGGATGTATTTGCATCAAATAAAAAAATTGGTAAATTTGCTATACCCTATTCCTTCGTTATGATTTTTTCATTTTATTAGGAATGGCGTGACCCAATTTCACTCCCTACATAGAAATTTAGTAACGTGGTAGGTTGTTTTTGTGGGTACAGGACAACAATCGAAACCTCATTTTATTTAGAAAATGCTACCGTTTCGACCTTTATTAAGCCTTTATCAAGGCTGGAAAAGAAACTACAATATATATATATATATATATATATATATATATATATATATATATATATATATATATATATATATATATATATATATATATATATATATATATATATATATATATATATATATATATATATATATATATATATATATATATATATATATATATATATATATAATATATATATATATATATATATATATACATATATATATAAGTAACAGTAAGTATACACGATCTTAAGACGTGCCAAAAATGAATTAATTAGGATCGTTTAGGTGTAACAAAAAAAAATCATAAAAATAAATATGAAGCGCTATCACGATACAACTTAAATGTTTAAATAAAATAAAACAATTACAAAATACTCATCACAAAATCGGTAAAGTCAAAAGAGAAAAAATCAGGGGAATGCATTTTCTTCACTCCTTCTCTCATTTGTTCTTTTTCCCCCTAGACCTTTACACTTACATATTCCAAGAAGGACGAAGATTCTGTCAGGAATGTTGAAAATGTACACCAGTAGTGCATGATAATGGCAAAACATATAAAACGATTAAAATATATCTAGGAAACAAGGACATAGTAAAACATATATATATATATATATATACATATATATATATATATATATATATATATATATATATATACAATTCAGTGAAAGATTTTTTTTGTATGCTCACTATGGTAGATTTATTTTAAATATAGTTATATGTCCCGAGCAGAATCTGTTAACTGCTGTTGGAAAACCCCAAACACTGAAAGGTTCTGTTTAGGTAATAATCAGAGCCAAAAATATATGTCATATTTTAAAGGTTTTGGTGGTTCTCTTTAAAGCCTACTGCTATTCTTCTTGGTAGTGATTTTTGCAAAATGTTTAAGATTAGGATAAACTTGATTAACTTTTAATTTAGTGCAGATTTACAGCTATTTGGCCCAAGTATATATATATATATATATATATATATATATATATATATATATATATATATATATATATATATATATATATATATATATATATATATATATATATATATATATATATATATATATATATATATATATATATATATATATATATATATATATATATATATATATATATATATATATATATATATATATATATATATATATATATATATATATATATATATATATATATATATATATATATATATATATATATATATATATATATATATATATATATATATATATATATATATATATATATATATATATATATATATATATATATATATATATATATATATATATATATATATATATATATATATATATATATATATATATATATATATATATATATATATATATATATATATATATATATATATCTTAGGTTTTCTTTTATTATTTGATATATAAATATGTATATATTTTTTTAATTAGTCGAAGCACGCACAATTATCTGTTTTGTGTAAAATCCAGAGTTTTGTTGTCTTCCAATTTTTCTTTTACGTACCACGTACGTTAATATATTTTTGAATATATTTATAAACATATTTACATGAATTATGTGTTAATTATTTATTGTAACTAAATTGTTAATACTTTAAAAACTCTCTTTTTTGTTTAATTTCTGCTCAGTTTTCTGAGTTCGCTGTGCGACATTTACATTTTTTACGATTGCACCTATTTTCGGAAAACTAAGTTGCCGCCCATTAAATTAATAGCTAATCTGTTAGTAGGTGAAATATTACTTTTTTTTTGAAAATCCTGCCTCAGTCCCCTGAGCGTAGCTCGGCATTACCACTTTGTGCCACAAAAAAATATAAAATGGTACAAGATAAGTATTTTCCAATAGGTTTAACGTAGACGAAAGATTTGGAAGTTTTTACCATGCTAAAATGATTTATGCTAATGCATAAAAAAATACAGGACGTCCAATGTACCTTTGATATTTTTGAAAAGTGGCCATAAATCTTGAATGACTCTCTATAGACTCCACAAACCGTTATTGGATGAATGGCCAAAAAGAGAGGAATCTGCAAATAAAACAATATATAGGGTGTTTCATTTAAAAAACTGTAAGTTTATTTGCGGCAAGCTTATACTTAAACCTGTATAATCGAAAATAATTTTAGGTTGTAGCTCTCAGCAGTCCCCTACAACTTTCGTATAATTTTTTTTCTAATTCCTACAATAACAGACCTATTGCATTTGAACGCACTGTTGGACCACCCTGTACCTATTTCTAAATAACTTTGTGCGGAACTAAACACGGTCATTTTTCGCTATCGCTAAGAAAAAAAAAAGAACCTGAATCATGTCCGTTTGAATCTTGTTGAATGTGGCTGGGATAAGCCCAGTGCTATACCTCTCTTGCTGTTAATTTTTCCATATATTATATGTTGTAGCAAATCATAGCTTACATAGTTTCTCATTATATGCCCTAAGTACTTGAATTTACGAGCTTTCACAATAAAAAGCAATTCTTTTTTTTCTTTCATTCTTTCCAAAATTACCTGATTGGTGACATGTTAGTCCAAAGTATTGTTGAAACATGTCTGTTGAGGCCGATTTCGAGTTTTTGTCATTTTCAAAAATGCCTGGTCTTTTCTATTCAATATTTTATCTCCTAAAAATAGCCCTACTTGGTTGATAGTTCTCTCAAAATAATTATCACCCGGATTCACTAAAGAGCTTTAAATTTAGAACAGGTCTAACTTGACAGTTATAGGTTTAAGATGACATTTTTAACAACTGAACAAATAATTTTTCTAAATGTCATAATTACAAAATGACAGTGAGCCAAACATAACTGGTTAACTAAAAGTTTTATGGCAACCAGACCTGGGGTGCGATTTTGCACTTATCATTTCGTTAGTTAACGAATTGCTAAATCACGTGATTTAGCGAAACAACTGACAAAGGTTAGAAGTAGCATCCATTTCTTAAATGGAAAATTGCATGTATTTTTTGACGTCAAGTAGGCCAGTTTCTCATTACGATTTGACAGTTACTGTTAACCTTAAAATTATTTTGTTGAAGTTGAGCAAAACACGTTTGTTTGGCTTTATTAAGTATACTTTATTATTTTGGAAATAATTAAAAAGGTGATGAAGAATTAAAAATCTGAAGCTTCTAAGGTCTGCCTGGAGATCCTTAATACTTTGTTATACTTCTAAAAGGGAATATACAGCAGCATTGCTGGCATCAATTGGTGATCGAATAATTATTGTACCTAATACCTACTAATATTCTAATAAAACAGAAGTTAACCAATAAGTGATGATTTCAAGAGATCTAAATTTGACTTTAATTTTATTAATCGCTACATGTGAGTGCAGTGAAAAAAGGTGAACATTTTAGTGGATATTACATTGTGCTTTTCCAGAAGAGATTTTAATGTTATTATACCTTATTATAAAGGCGTAATATAATATTTTTGCGATTGTAGGAGGTATTTCCAGATATTTTAGAGACATTAGAGAATATGATATTCTTAAAGGCACTGTCAGGTATTTCTAGGTAGGAAATAACCTATATATTTTAAGATACATAACACCTCTTTAAATAAATAGGACACTAAGCAAAGCCTTGTTAAAGAATCAACATTAAATTAAAATCTAATAAATTTAACAGACAATTGTTGAATACTTTAGTAAGCCATATTTTGAGATAGAGTTTAAGTTTTTGTTCTTTAATGTCTACAAATTCAATGTACTGTAGTGATAAATGCATAAATATCTTTATTAGAGTGGACTAGTTTTAGATGTACTAGTCAAAATTTTGTTATATTTATTCTGAATTAAATATTTTTTCAAAATGAAACTTCCTACTTTAATTTCTAATACATTTGTTTTCTATATTTATCTAATGAATTGGTAATAAAAATATGTTTTTATAATAACTTACCAATATGTATTGTTTAAGACAATTTTTAATAAAATGGTAATATGGTCTAAATAAAATAAGTTACACACTTATTCTGTGTTAAAATTATTAAAATGCCTAATAGGATTTATTAAATCATTCGAAAAATAAACAAATAAAATTTAATACTTTTACCATTTAATTATAAAGTTTAAAATAAATACAAGCCCTTATTGAAGAAGGGCAACCACCAGCATTTAGACCAGTTTAAAAGAGTAAAAAATGAAAAATTAAGCCTTTGACATTTTTGTAGAACTTTGCATTTTAGGGGGCTTGGGGCCCATGTTTTCCCACTTCTGTCAGTCTGTCTGTACGCAGCATAGCTTAAAAAATACTTATCCAGTTGAATTTAAGTTTTCAACGGAATGGAAACATTTTGGTAAAAATCGAATATGGCGGAACAAAATGGAGGCCTAATAAAATAAGATTGTTTAAAACTCAAGTGAGAAACAGAGACAGACTGGTAAAATTTTAGTCCGAATCTTGTATGACAAAACTAAATGACTGCCTAATAAATTATTTTAACATTTAAAGTGATCCCTCTCTAATATTTTTATTATTTCTCGTACTAAAAAGTATTATATACAGTGTAATTTTTTACATGGAATGCTCTGTATAAATAAGACCTTTTAAGAAATACTCTATTTGTAACTGTTACGACTGAAATTTATATATTCAAAAATAATATGGCCATTTGTAGACAGGTATTAATTTTAGTTTTTTAAATATCATAGGTAGGTATATCAGAAAATTTGGCACAAAGTTTTTTGGAAAGATATTTTTTAGCTTTTCATAGGTGTAAAAAATAGACAGGGTATTCATTTAATAAAAATACATATTTTGTCACTCTCTATATATTTCAAAGATACTGAGAATTACCATATGATTGGAAAGGAGAAAATTTATTGTGCATTTTTTTTCATTGCATGCAAAATAATAAAATTACTGCACAGTTGATCCTATACCTAACAGAGTAATTTTATTGTCTAAAAACTATACATTTGGAGAGTTTATATAACTACTTAAAGAAACAGTTGGAACTGAAAAATAAATATTTTCACTTTCATACCTTAACTTTTGGAAATATGTTTAAAGATTCATATATAATACTACCCGTAACTAATTACATAATGGTACCAATCTCTAACTCTCTATATCCCTGTAAATCTTATCTATAAAATGCCTAAATATAATTATTTTTCTAGATTTAAGTGTAGTCATAAATCTTTAAGATATAAATGAAATAATTTTCCATTTTGATTATTATGAACTTGACTGGAACTTCTTTAAATTTTTTTTTAAAGTGTTGTAATATTTTCTCGTAAAAATCAATTTTATATGTCACTAAATAAAAAAATTTTAGAATTGGACATTTTTTTATTGTTCAAGTTGTTACAAGCTGAAATTAGTTTCCATTGCTGCTGAATTCTGGTCATACATAAGTCCACGCCATTTTCTTTTACGAAGGGTCCAAAGGTCCAAGGACCTAAAAAGAAGAAAAAAATATTGTAAAAAAATTGCTTTTCGAAAAATCAGCTGTAAAAGAAGGATATTTTAAATGAAATAATATGCTATTAAAAAACTTCGTTATTGATAAATAGGTATATTTCCAATTTTAGTTAAGAATTAAATGCAATACTTAAGGAGCATATTCCCCTTAACAAAATAAGAAGAATATCCCTATAAATTTGGCTTTTTAAACTTTTGTTTCTAACCAATAGCATTTATAGTACCTCCACCCAATGTTTTTATTAAATATAACCATAACCCCTACATTAATTAATTAATTTTAGGTACTGATGTCCTATAGTAAATTACTGGACAGATGCAGTTATACATGCAAAATTTGTGGACAAAATTCAAGTTTACTAATTTTCAACCAGAATTTATATATTGAGTTGTGGTTTTCGATAATACCTAGTACTATATCTTGGATTTATCGCTTCGAAAATGCAAAAGGTCACAAGAAATCTGTTACACAGAATATTATCTAAGCCCTTGTCATTTTCTCAAAATGTTTATATACACACACAGACTATTACAAAACGAAATATTATATTCTTCTTTTCTACCCAGGATAATCCATACCCGAATACCAAAAAACTTTCTTCATATTGAATAATAATAATAATAATAGAACATCAAAATGCCTTCCCTGGAAAATGTAAATATTGTATATTACATATATAAATTACATTTATATACCAAATGGACTATGCATGACCTTTTTTGGTTTTTTTTCATCAGTTATGGTTCTGCGGGCGCCCATGCAATATCCAAAAAAAAAGACATTGCCTCCCCTATGCTCCCCTTAGTTACGCGCCTGCTAGACAGTTGAGACCTGAATATTGTCCAAAAATTTCCATGTTTAAGTTCGTCATTTATACGTCACAATCTAGTGGTATTCTAAAAATTATACTGAACAAAGTCTTTAAGAATGGGTGAATTGCGAGGTGGCTACTAGGACCACACATAAATCTTATAAAACTAGCTTGAGGGAAATTCCCTAAATTTTATATATGTTGTAGTTCTTGACTTTCTGAACAATAGATACCATGAACACTTCCAAATCTTACAAAATAGAGACAGAATTAAATGTATCAAAAAAAAAGTTATTCTGAAGGAAAAATCAAGAAAAAATGTTTCTTGTTAAAAAATACAGTTTTCACTTTGAGTAATCTTAATTTTCATAGACTTTAGTCAGTTATGACTAAAGTCTATGAAATTGATGATGATTATGATTAAAAAAGGCAACATACAGATGTTTCAAGTAAATTGAAGTTTAAAAAATAAAATTTTAAACAAAACAAATTACAAATTCCTTTTTTAGTTCTATGTACGGTCTTTTTTAAGATATTAAACTTCAGTTTACCAAATTATATATAAACCAGATGTTTTATTCTTTATTAAAACAAAATAGTCCATAATAAAAA
Source organism: Kuschelorhynchus macadamiae (assembly GCA_030620095.1). Classification (NCBI taxonomy): domain Eukaryota; kingdom Metazoa; phylum Arthropoda; class Insecta; order Coleoptera; family Curculionidae; genus Kuschelorhynchus; species Kuschelorhynchus macadamiae. Next base: position 107,132 of record JAUTXW010001428.1, on the reverse strand, counting down.
ACAGCAGCTGCAGCTTATACCACATTTTTGGGACATCCTGTATTAATATTTAATATTACTAATTATAATATTACAAAACGTACTTTTAGCAACTTAATATCTTCCAGTACCTAACAAGGTATTCCAGAATTACATAATATGGATTTGAAATAACCTCTTCTGGTCAAAAATGGTAAACACAGTAAACCTAACTTACAAAAAATAAGGTTTTTTTTGTTCCTTTATGTATATCTATGTAGTTTTTTTTTTATTTTTAACATATCTGATATTTTATACAGATTTTATGTACAGGATGTCTGGTTATATTTTAAAACTACCCTACAGTCTTTTTTATGAGTTTTTTAATAATAGACTAGGTTTAAGCCCTTTATTTCTAAAGATAATCAAGAAATTTAAGAAAAACCTTATCATAAGAAGCAATGTATTCCCACTGACTCCACTATATTGGAGCTTTCTCCATCTCTCTCTTAAACATTGCCTCTTATGGCAAGGTTTTTCTAAAATTTTTCTGTTATCTTTAGAGATAAAGTTTAAACCTAGTATATTTACAATCGGGAAGAATGATGATTCCGTTCAAACCCAAAAATATTTGTATTTAAAGTTTTTTGATAACTCATAGAATAAGGCCTCTAGGGTACCGTTTAAAATATAACCAGGCACCCTGTACAATTTCACATAAGAATAAACAAATAAATTCCATTAAACATAATGAACTTATTAAGTCATATAATAGTTATTTTTTTAAATAGAATATTTTTATTGTAACGTGAAACTTCAAAATCGATTCATAGATTTGAACAAAAGACTAATTTAAAAATACCCATTAAAAATAGCAATTAGCAAAACCCAAGGAAAAACACACACTTCAAACAATTTGTCACACTGTAAGAAATTAGACAAACATAAAAAACATAACGAGGTGTCTAGCACAAAGTTTAATGAGTGACAATAAAAAAATAAGTGCAGCATTCATCAGTTGAGTTGCTATGGATTATCTTACTGCTGTTTTCCAACAGAATATCAGTGCAAAAACCATTAGTCAAATCAAACAAGGTTTCAAGTGTTAAATTCTGTTTGATACTGTGGACTGATGATTTGTTATAATAACGAACTCATAGGTATGTTTTGCAGTAGACTTTGCTAAACATAAGCTTATTAATTATACTAGCCTAACCTGTCTAAGTCTAATATTATAGTAAGTTTCTTTATAAAAAAAAACAAAATAATCACAATTAATACTTACACAGGTATATATCTTCTACAATCAAAATGGTCCAGTTCAAATTTGAATCAACAAAACAGCTTATCGAGGAATTTGTAATTGTGCTTCGGTGATTGTTCTTCCTTATATTGACTAAGTATGTGAAAGGTAAATGAAAATACTGTATCAAATACTGGACATTATTTCTTGTATCATTCCCTTCTTTTTAGTGTCATATTCTGCAAAAGCTGTAAGAATATTGCTATAATCAATAAATGTGCCATACACCACATACTGTGTGATATAATATTACTAATTATTTCCTTTCTCTAATAATTATAACATTATATAATTCCAACTGAAGTTCTTTTAAAGAAAAACAAAGATTATTTCATTTCGCCCTCAACAGTGAAAATATATAATACCTAAATAATAGCTTACGCTATAATTTTTCTTTGAAAATACCTGTTAAGGAATACTTTTATTTACAAGTTATACATAGACCTCGACATAGACAATGAAATATAATTTAAGCAAGTACATTCTGTTTGCTAAAATATACAAATTCATGCCTACCTGCAACAGTCTTATTATTATGATAATCTAGATTCAACTGCCCTTATTGCTTCTTTAGTCTTTCCATCAATAGAAAACATTATACTTAAATTGGTTCCTAGTTACTGGAATTTATGTTCAATTTTGCAATACTTAAATACACCATTATTAAACCACTGTTATGTTTCCTCAAGTGATCCATCAGCTGTTCCACTACCTTGTTTACTGTGTATTTGTGAACTGAAAAAGTTAGGTTAGGTTACGAGAGATCAAAATTAAATAAAATACTGCCGTATTCCTCAAATAGTGAGAGCCATTCCCCAGTAATAACGGGCATTTACAACCTAGAGTAAGATTTTTATTCTTACTCTAAGTTTAAATTGCTTTGTTCTCCCGATGAACGCATTCCGCCTATATTATTATATTATTTTTCTGTGGAAGGCGAGCTCCGTTTCAAAGGCGGATAGATGTATGATGTTTATGTGGTTGCATAACAGCCGCGGTGATGGATTAGAATAGATATTACCATAGGTCCCCCTTTTCTTTTAAGAATAAAATACGTAATATAGAATTTTGCACCATATAGTAAATAATTTAATTAATATTTAAACAGAATATTTACAACTTTGTTAAATATTTCTTCAAAAGAAGTACATTTTGAGGATAGCGTTTTATGTTTTCCCGTACTTCTAACAAAATGATCAAATCAGGAAAGAATTCACTGAATTAAAAATAATGATTCATAAAAAACTAAAATAGGTTTCGTAATAATATAACATAGATAATATTTTTTAAACAGATTAGCTTACCTTGTTTAATTTGAATAATTTTTTTACGAGTTTCGTATTTTCGCTGCCTATTTGGAGGTTCCATGTTTTCATGATTTTCTTGAATATTTTGGCATCTGTTGATTACTTACGGTATGATGTATATGCTAATATATCATGGCTTAGCTTTCAAGTAATCAAAACAATTTTTTATCTTACGAAATTAGACTCCAAGGCAGTAAATTTAGATATTATCAAAAACTCAAAAACTGACAGATACGGAAAATGGCGGCTTTAGTAATAGGTTGGTTTTTAACGAACCAGGATCGGAAAATCCGATTGTCATAACGAACAGCTCTCCGAATGGAGAAAATTTTCGTAAACTAACGAAATGATAAGTGCAAAATCGCACCCCTGGTCTAACTCTTAAAGCTTTTTAGTGAATACGGGGGTACATGTACTTATTATAAGCGGAACGGGCTAGTGGTGAATTTTCGATATATATATAAAAATCCATAACGTTTAGTAGCATTTACCACATTATCTCCTGGATGTCGTCTAGATTACTAACATTTTATTATTTATCTATTATCTATCTCCTCCACCTCTATATCCTTATACCTCGTCCAAAGCTCCCAAAAAAATAATTTCTGAGAATATATTAAACAGTAATGGAATCGACATACAACCCTGCATAACACCTCGTCTTATTTTGATATTTTCGGAATGTGGATGACGTTTGGTTCCAGCAAAAGTTGCTGATTTGATATAGCCTCATTCTTCCTAAAATTGTTATCAATTTGCTGCATCGTAGCTTATTAAAATCTGTCTGATAATCGATAAAACGCGCATAAGCACCTCAGTTGATGCCTCTGCATCTCTGAAAGAGTACCTACAGCGCAAATAAAGTTTTTCTTGTCCCTAAGGCGTTTTAAAATCCGATTTGTTTAAAATTAATATGTTTTTCGCATAGCCTGAAAATTCTTTTTTGAAATATTCTCAGGAACAGTTTTAGCAGATGGTTCATTAAACGAATGCAGCATTTAGCACTAGACTTTCACGTGATCACAATAAATGTAGATTTCAACTATCCTTTTGGCACTTTGACATCAGGAGTATATATGGTTAAATACCATTACATTATTTGATTAACTCAATTTTTAAATTAAAAATATGCTCTTATTTTTATATAGACATTTACCTAATGTTTGATTTTCAATACTTGAAGTTAGGTAGGTAATTTTTTGTCAGTAAATTTTTAAACAATTTATTAGTTCAGCCACTTTTTCCACCTACTAAAATAGCTCTAAAATTACCAATTTATTTTCCTAATAAAATTTTTAAAAACCAGAGTTGAAAAAAATTGCTTATCAAGTTGACTTTTGCAAAAAATAGTGGTGTACTCAAAAAATACATAACGGGTACGGGAGAGGTTGCAGGGCGGGAAGCAATTTAGTAGCGCTAAATAAAAGCAATCAAACTAATACGTTGTCCCACCTACTTTAACGCGAAATTGCAGCGATAAGTAACATGCACTATTCTTTCGCGACCCACTCTCATTTACTTATTATATTTATATATATATATATATATATATATATATATATATATATATATATATATATATATATATATATATATATATATATAAATATATTCCGTTTAAAAAAAGGTTCCTAAGGCGGAAAAGTAGGTGAGATAAAGCGAGGTACCGGTTTTTCAAAATTAATAGCTAGCTCTGCTTTGTTCTGCCTTTTCCGTAAGAGGGCGCGATGGGTTTCCAGTGGAATTATAAGAATATGGAGCGCATTTACCACATCGTCCAGAAATGTCAATGTAGAAAAACATTTTGTTTTTATAGAAAATATGCGCAATAAAGCAATACAAAAAAGAGTGTTGAAAGGTCTGGGTAACCAAACGCCCTCCTGGGGATGCCAGAGCTTTCACTCTGGATCAAAAGGGAGACCATGGAGTCCTGGAAATCGCCAAACCTTGAGCAGACAACAGCAAAGAAAAGGTGATATGTCTATAGCCAAGATCCTGACAGAGGATATTCCCATCCTATCTTCCAGGGCAAATAAGGCGGATGGATGTTTAATGTTACACAGTTAGTTTAAAGGAATGATTCCAACCAGGGATCAATGGGCAGCAAGGACCATGTTACCAGCCTGAAATGCCTAGGTCTGGTACACCGACGGCTCTAGGTAGACCAATACAGTGCCTGCCGGGTTAGTTGAATAGTTCTCCTTGGTAAGTTATGCTATAGTTTTTCAAGCGGAGGTTTTCGCTATTCTGGAAGTGTCCACCAAGCAAGATGTCATAGAGGGACTGGAGGAAGAGATCTACATCTGCTTCGATAGTTAAGCAGCCCTTGACCTTAAACCCAGGATAAGCTCTAAGCTTGTTCAGAAATATAGGAAAGCTCTGGAGAAACTAGCAAGAAGAAAAGTAGTCAAACTGAGTTGGGTGTCCGGACACAGCAGTGTCGAGGGGAATTAGCGGGCCGATAATTTGGCAAGACAAAGCTTCTCGATGCCGCTCTTGGGACCGGAACCTACATTTATTATAAATAAAGAATAGCTTACTCTGTCCTAATTGTAGAACAAGGGAGGAAACCTCATATCACTTGATAGGGATCTGTAAGAGATGGGACAGACTCGGAAGAAAAATCTTCGGATCAACCGCCCTATCTACGGCGGAGTTAGGGACCCTTGATTGGGAGCCACTAGCCTTCACAAGAAGGGCGGGCGGACTCGAATCTGGGACAGAGGGTTATTTAGGGTTAGAGTAGGTGGAAAGGAGATGGCGACAAGGGTCTTTTTTACCAGTTCATCTCTATACTAGAATTAATTACCGCACAAAAGTTGAAAGCAATCCGTTAAGTAGTTTTTCCAGGCTGAATTTTTGAATATTTTATTAGTTAGTCATTTTGTTTCGCTTCACCATCTTGGATTCCTACCAAAATTTTACCAGTTGATTTTCTTTTTTACGATTGCAATACTCGATGTAATTTCAAGACATTATTGAGTACATAGGTGGAGTATAATATAATATTAATATTCTCAAACCTTCTTTTATTTTTGTTTTGCTTCTGATCTAAATGATCTATGACAAAATAGAAAAAAAAAAACAATTTCTTACGATTTTTCATATTTTCGTTTGTTTGCAATATGCATACACAAAAACAAATATTTATTACCTAATTTATTATCAGTAGTAAAACCAGCAATTAGTATTAAGAAGGATCGTATATATATACATATATATATATATATATATATATATATATATATATATATATATATATATATATATATATATATATATATATATATATATATATATATATATATATATATATATATATATATATATATATATATATATATATATATATATATATATATATATATATATCAACATGGGGTAGTGACGGGGTCTGTTCCACTCCACAGGGAATAGCCCACGTGTACATTGCTTTTGGTAAAATGGCTTTATGGCTGAAGTCAACCTTGTTTAACCCTCAACGTGGGATTTTTAAACGTACAGGATATTACTTTATTACGCATGTACTTTAACTTATTATTATTCATGAAATTCGCTAACTATTCAATATTTTTAAATTAAAAATTTCTTTCAACTAAATTAAACACTTCATTGTCATAAGAGCAAGTATTAACTTTCTGATATTGATTTACTTCCATCTAAAGAATACCTATTTTAAAATTTCTAAAAACCTACACTTACATTATCTCATTCTACGTATTCAAAAGATACAACAAAAAAACTTCAAACTTTCAAAAAGATATAATAGCTATAATAAATATACATAAAGAACATCCTCTGTCGGAAGAGTCGACCACCTGTTAAAACAGTCGCCGGCTGGATCTTGACTCCCGCTGCGGCGCTTAAGTAATTAACTTGAATTATTTATTTATCTCTTGTTTGTCAGCAAAATGACGAATTTTAAAAGCTTTGATAGGTGCGAGTCGTTGCACATGTAAAACAGATCTCAGCCGTTTTGTAACCCCCGCAGGTACTGTCGTTTGAGAAGCATATAAAAGCATGACTTTAGTTTCCAAAAATCAGGCCGGCTAAAACAAAATATAAGAGGTATCGTAAGAATATGTGTTATATTCTTAAAGACTTTAATAATTCACCTAATGAAAGATGTTTTTATGAAACAGAGTTACAATTTCCCCTAGCTTATGCTTATGAAATTTTCAATACACACCCATTCAACTCAACAGAACATAACATAACGCAATACACTATATCTTGATTTATTTAATATTCAATTACTTTAAGTCGTATCATTTCCTGTAAAATGCTAACTATCTCTTCCATATAATCACAATTTTGAAAAAGTGTAGTCTCTTTAAATTTAATCACCATAACATAAATATGTGGTAAATATGGAAAAAAAAACGTAAAACTCTGTGTCTATCCCACATAAAACAGATTACAGGCATGTGTAGCCCTATGGTTCTCGTGCATTTTACCTTTCTCTTTTGAAGTTAGAGAAGCGTTTATCGTCTGAAAATCGTGTTGTGTTTTTCCTTATAGTAATGAGATTAAGACAGTAACCACCATCCACCTGTACGATATATTTTTTAACCTAAATAAAATTTGTCTAGCCCACCTTTAGCTCCCAAATAAATTCTCTCTAACCCAAGTGTGTGACCCGAGTAAATCGTCTCTAATTCAGCTCAGAAATTTTTCAAACTAATAAATGTTCACTTAAGCCAAGTTGTTACTCAGGTGTGTAATGAGTTTTCAATTGGATGATCTACAGCATCAAATACTTGAGTGACAATTATTTAGATTAGATGAATAACAGTTGGTTTTAAAAATGTTACATAACTGAATTAGGGACGTTTTATTTGGGTCTAACATTTGAGATAGGTAAGATTTATTTGGGTGATAAAATTGGATTAGAAAGATTTTAGTACAGGGTGTAACTTTTTCACAGGTTACGACCCCTACTTACTTACTTAATTTCATGGTCATAATGCAGTAACACTACAATTTTACCAGTTTTTCCGAGTTTCATATGTCGATGTCGTGGCCAGACATGAATCGATACTTTGATAAATAATTTCTAAACAGTACAAATAACCGGAAAAATCGCAGAGAACAAAATATTACAGAACAGAGTAAGGAATTTAAATTTGTTGTAAAAATGATCAGTAGGCTAGAGGAGATGCTGTAAAATTTCAGGGGGTTAAAAGAGGTCACGATCTGGAAAAGAGTAACACCCTGTAGATTATTATAACAATATTGAAGGTATTGCTCACAGCATACAATGTATCAAATTGGAATAATTTATCTCAAGAAAGTACGAGGTCCATCAAGAAAACAAAAGAAAATTAAAACTTTAACACCCTATATCTAAACAAAGGCTTCGCGGACATATATGAACTTTTAGCCCTGAAATCAGCTAAAAAATTACACCCTGTATTTTTTGCTAGCAATTAAATAACACCCTGCATAACTGTTTAGGACTTAAAAAAGGAATACCCTATATCAAGGCTAATAAAACGGCTAGAGGAAAAATAAAAAAAAACTTTCGGAAAAAAGTCCATAGTTCAAAAAAGTTTTTTCACAGCAGGGTATGGTATCCATACTTCTTAATACTAATGATAACAGTTTAACAACTGATAATAAATTAGGTGATAAAGATTGCAGATGCATATTGCAAACAAACGAAAATATGAAAAATCGTTAGAAATTGTTTTTTTCTATTTTGTCATAGATCATTTAGGTCAGAAGCAAATCAAAAATAAAAGAAGGTTTGAGAATATTAATATTATATTATACTCCACGTATGTACTCAGTACTGTCTTAAAATTACATCGAGTATTGCAATCGTAAAAAAAGAAAATCAACTGGTAAAATTTTGGTAAGAATCCAAGATGGCGAAGCGAAACAAAATGACTAACTAATAAAATATTCAAAAATTCTGCCTGGAAAAACTACTTAATGGATTGTTTTTAAATTTTGTGCGATAATTAATTCTAGTATAGAGATGAACTGGTAAAAAAGACCCTTGTCACCATCTCCTTTCCATCTACTTTACCCTAAATAACCCTCTGCCCCAGATTCGAGTCCTCCCGTCCTTCTTGTGAAGGCTAGTGGCTCCCAATCAAGGGTCACTAACTCCTCCCTAGATAGGGCGTTTGATCCGAAGATTTTCCTTCTGAGTCTGTCCCATATCTTACAGATCCCTATCAAGTGATATGAGGTTTCCTCCTTTGTTCCACAATTAGGACAGAGTAAGCTATTCTTTATTTATAAAAAATGTAGGTTCCGGACCAAAGAGTGGCATCGAGGAGCTTTGTCTTGCTAGATAGTCGGCCCGCTAATTCCTCTCGACACCGCTGTGACCGGACACCCAACGCAGTTTAACTACTTTTCTTCTTGCTAGTTTCTCCAGAGCTTCCCTATATTCCTGAACAAGCTTAGAGCTTATCCTGGGTTTAAGATTAAGGGCTGCTTAACTATCGAAGCAAATGTAGATCTCTTCCTCCAGTCCCTCTATGACATCTTGCTTGGTGGACACTTCCAGAATAGCGAAAACCTCCGCTTGAAAAACTAGGGAGAACTATTCAACAAACTCGGCAGGCCCTGTATTGGTCTACCTAGAGCCGTCGGTGTACCAGACCTAGGCATTTCAGGGTGGTAACATGGTCCTTGCTGCCCATTGATCCCTGGTTGGAATCGTTACTTTAAACTAATTGTGTAACCTTAAACGTGGAAGATGGAATATCCTATGTCATGATCCTGGCTATAGACATATGACCTTTTCTTTGCTGTTGTCTACACCAGGTTTGGCGCTCTGCAGGACTCCATGGCCTCTCTTCTGATCCAGAATGAAAGCTCTGGCATCCCCAGGATGGCATTCAGAGCTGCGCCTGGTGTTGTCCTCATTACACCGGTTATTCCCAGACACGACAGTCTTTGTAGTCTAGCCAATTTCTTGGTGTTAGTGGATAGGTAGCTAGTAATATATCTAAAACAAACACTAAGCTATGATTTTTTGTAAAATGATCGTTTGGTTACCCAGACTTTTCAACACTATTTTTTGTATTGCTTTATTGCGCATATCTTCTATAAAAACAGAATGTTTTTCTACATTGACATTTCTGGACGATAGAGTAATTGCGCCCGATATTCTTATAATTCCACTGGAACTCTATGGTTTCTTCTGGTTCATTCTAAATGACGGAAAACATTTCGAAGATTCAGTATCAGGTGCATCAGTATTCAGGTATGTTTTGCAACGAGTAAAAACAAAGAAAAAAAACCCGCATTTTTTAAAAGTATTTTAAACACATATTAGGATGGTTCTTAAAAAACTATTTGTTTCGGAGGTGGAAGAGGTCCTTATGGCGGCTCTCAAAAAGGAATTAATTCTTAAACGAAAAACTAAAAACTATTAAAAATAAAGGGAACTAAGGACTTATTTTATTGATATCAAATTTTGTACAGAAATAATGTGTGATAGCAATAAACAGAACTAATATATTTTTTTTATTTTATTTTGCATATATTATACACAATACACACACCAAAACTCTACCATAAGAGGCAATATTTAGAGGGAATCGGAAACGATCTGCCACTACATAGTAGACTCAGTGGGGATGCATTGCTTCTTATGGCCTTCTTCTTATCTCCTGTGTTTTTAAAGATTTAGGTAACAAACTTTGTAACTTTATAATAAGCAATAAAAGGCCTATTTTATGAATATGTGATATGCAGGTTTTTCAATTAAAAAATGAATGTAGTGTCTGCCACGCATCCTGTTTATATAAATACAAATTTTCTACAACCTAGGTAATAAACCTTTACATCTCCCATATTTAAAATTTGTTCTTTCTTTTAAAATTAAACTAATAGGGGAAGAGGCAAAATATAAGGAAAAACCCTGTAGGTATACAAATCGTTGTTTACTTATGACTTCTGGATAAATCATAAATATTCATTATGAGGGAACTTCCAGGTAATGGAGTAGGACCGAGCTTCAAAAGAGTTTAGCAAGAACATCCCTCGTAATAACTCCTGTCCAGTAAAATGGAAGGCAAGTAAATAAAGCTATAAAAAAACAGTATTTGTTTCTAAGTTTCTACACGAAGCTATCTGCATACATTTTTAAAAGCTTCAGTTCACTATTTTCTTAAGTTTAAAACAACGTTTATGAATTCATGTATTCAGTGAATATTCAAGGCACTGAAAATTAAAATTTCCTTTCTAAAAGCGCCGCTGGAGTGCTTCCATCGTAGAACGTTCTTTAGGAGAAAAACGTTTTATGAACTATTTCCATTAGAGCATGCAGCATAGCGGGATTTACTAATATTTTCTCCACAGTTTCTAGGCAGTGAGAATTGTTTCGTTTGTTTTAGTTGTTTAATCGACGAATAATTTTAAGAAATTTTGCAACACATTGACACAACAAATTTATTTGTGTTAAAACTTAAGAAATTGTATATTAAGATTTAAAATTTAAATTTTTGGTAATTTTACAGAAATAAATTACTATGTCAGTTTATTAACAAGAGATAATTCGAGCAGAAATCTCTATATATATATATTTATTTTTGTGAAATTACCAAAAATTTAAATTATAAATCTAAATATACAATTCCTTAAATTTTAATGCAAATAAATTTGTTTTGTCGATGTGTTGCAAATTTTCTTAAAACTATTGGTCGATTAAGCAATTAAAACAAACGAAACAATTCTCACTGCCTAGAAACTGTGGAGAAAATATTAGTTAATCCCGCTATGCTGCATGCTCTAATGGAAATAGTACATAAAACGTTTTTCTCTTAAAAACGTTCTACTATAGAAGCACTCCAGCGGCGCTTTTAGAAAGGAAATTTTAATTTTCAATGTCTTGAATAATTACTGAATACATGAATTCATAAACGTTGTTTTAAACTTAAGAAAATAGTGAACTGAAGCTTTCAAAATGTATGCAGATAGCTTCGTGTAAAAACTTAGAAAGAAACATTGTTTTTCATAGTATTGTTTACTTGTCTTCCATTTTACTGGGCAGGAGTTATTACGAGGGATGTTCTTGCTAAATTCTTTTGCAGCTCGGTCCAACTCCATTACCTGGAAGTTCCCTTATAATGAATATTTACGATTTATCCAGAAATGGCAAAAGTAAACAACGATTTGTATACCTACAGGGTTTTTCCTTATAATCTGCCTCTTCCTCTATTAGTTTAATTTTAAGAGAAAGAAAAAATTTTAAATGTGGGAGATGTAAGGTTTATTACATTAGGTTGTAGAAAATTTGTATTTATATGAACAAGATGCGTGGCAGACACTACATTAATTTTTTAATTGAACACCCTGCATATCATATATTCATAAAATAGACCTTTTTTTGCCTGTTATAAAGTTATAAAGTTTGTTACCTAAATTTTTAAAAACACAGGAGAATTTTGATATAAACCCGGCCTAAGAAGCAATGCATCCCCACTGAGTCTTCTCTTATGGTAGAGTTTTGGTGTGTGTATTGTATATAATATATACAAAATAAAATAAAAAAAATTATATTAGGTCTGTTTATTGCTCTATCACACATTATTTCTGAACAAAATTTGGTATCAATAAAATAAATCTTTAGTTTCCTTCATTTTTAATAGTTTCAATGGGCTCATGATCCAAATCTCTTGTATATCCAATAATTTTTTTCTGTCGTTTTAAAGAACATGGTAGCGTCTTGACGGCGGCTTCTATATTCAGCAGTGAGGTCTTCCTTTAATTGTTTTTCCTGTTCCTTTCACTTCCTTTTTCTTACAGTATATTACCATTTTATGCTTATAATTTAAATATTTTACCAAAATGGCTCTTGGTTTGTTAACAGCTGATATCCGCACTCGATAACATCTCTCGATATACACTGATGTTAAATTTGTTTTTAGTTTTTCGTTTAAGAATTAATTCCTTTTTGAGAGCCGCCACAAGGACTTCTTCCACCTGCGAAACAAATTCTTTTTTAAGAACCATCCTAATATGTGTTTAAAATACTTTTAAAAAATGCGTTTTTTTTGTTTGTTTTTACACGACGGCTTGATGTATGTCTACTCGCTGCAAAACATACTTGAATACTGATGCAACTGATATTGAATCTTCGAAATGTTTTTCGTCATTTAGAATGCATCGATTTAGAGAGTCATTGAAACAGCAGTTCCAATTTTTGACTTTGATATACTGTTCATGGCAATTTGTTCATTATAACGATTTTTAAATAAGTAGTATTTCGTTCATTTTAGTAATGATTTCCAGAAATATCTTGACTAGCATTGTTGGATTGGATTTCCTTGGTCGCCTAGATTTCGACCTGGGAAAACATCATTGAAGGGATCAAAATTGCCATAAACAGTATATCAACGACAGAAATTGAAACCGTTTTTTCATTGACCCTGTGAAGACTAAACCGATGCATCCTAAATGATAACAAACATTTACTTGTTATCTAGTTACCCATAAAGTGTTGTTTTTGTAATTTACTTGTATTTTCACGTTACTTTTGCTGTTATGTTGTTGTTGCATTGGCTCGTTGGCCTTGTAAACATGCTCCAAACTCTAGTTCTGACAGAGTTTGGATCAGCTATAAGTCTAGATAAAGTGTGAAAAAAAGAAAGCCAATAGTCACTAATAATATTGCTTTACTGTTAATTATAAATAATTTAATTAACCTCTAAATAATAATCCGCCCAATATTCAAAAATAATATTGTTTTAATAATTCGTTCGATCTATCACACCGCAGAAACGAGATTTTCAAGGACTCTACAGAGGGCAGGGACGGATATATAGGGTGAATGGGGGGTCGCCTCGCCTAATATTATATCCTGTTGGCAAAATATTACCTTATGTTGGAATTATTTCATTTGTCAATAGGTTTTAAAAAAAAATAAAATAAAACAAAATATGAATGTGACACTAGCAAGCTAGTGCGGACCCCTTTTTTAGTTGTCATTTCGGTTTTTGTCGCTTACTCCCCCCCAAAAATTTTCTCTTCGGTGCGTCCCTGATAGGGTGGGACTGCTGCCTCTCCAATATATTAAGCAGTTGGCTAAATTGTAGTTGAGTTTGGCAAGTTAGCAAATTAAGAAACACAATTACCAACTAGCAAAAACCGGCACCTATTCAAAAATTACTGTAATACAAATAGCATACGCACCTGAATATTTTAATTTCTTTGCGATATCCTCGCTATTGATCATTTCGTTCGAAAAGTACCTATTAATTCACTTTTGCGAACAGCTCAAAAACTTTTATTACTCTAAATAACTAGCGTAAGAAAAGTATAACCTTCCATTTAAAAACGTTTAGAAAATTGGAAAAACAACGTTATATAACCAACTGGTATAAAAATTAGGGAGTGTCACTCGTTCCAAATGCCAAATCCGATTTAATTACTGCTATACAACAAAGATAAAAAAAACATATACGAACTTTGTCTAGTTCACATTAGGCAAACGTAGGTTCCCTGATTACACAGCACACAGAAATCGCAAATAATTTTGAGCTTGGCCTTAAACGTCAAGACAATGTACGATTTGCCTAGGTAAAATTTGACGGATCAAGGGACTTCGGACAAGCAGGAAAGCTTAAAAACCTCAATTTATCACGGAAACGTTGTAGAAAATGCGTCATCAAACTTCAGTGAAAAAATATTAATTAAAAAAAATAGGTATTGATAACTATCGATAGTTATCGCTACATGTGGTACGTTGTTTACATTATTCCTACTCATCTATGCATTTTAAATAAGGAGCATTGTTTCCACTAACCATACCCACCCATAATTTTTCTAATTAATACAGTCATAGTATTCTAGACCTACATTATATATGACAATCAAGGTATTACTCTGACGTTTAATTTAACATTTTAAAACTTGTTCAAGAATTAATTAAAAATAGGTGTTATGTATATCGTTTCTTAGAGAAAAAATGGGACGTTATTTTGGACCCTGTGACCCATTACGTTTTTATCAAAAAAAAACTCATTTACTGAAATAAAATTGTTTTTTTTTCATTCTGAAATATAATGAAAAGTAATGAACGAAATTCTAAAATAAAAGGAATTGTTATGACTCGGTTAGTTTCAAATTCTGGCACAATGTGCAAAAAACAAGTACGTTTGCATTCAAAATGGTTTGCACTCAAAATGTCGCCTTTCATTTAAATAGACTTAAATTTAAAATTCAAAATTCTTTGTCAAAACTCATTTTTATCAATTATTTAATAACTTCGAGTTTCAATTTTATAATTTACCAACTAAAAGTTTCACAGTGGTGCGCTACATATGACAAACACCCGGTATGTGTATTAAGATTTTAAGGATTATACTGTTTCTTTCAGACGTTTTCGTTTTAATTACAAAAGGCGTCTTCAAGACAAGACTTAAATCACATATCATTTAGATCCTTATTCTTAGTGATACTTTGTGTTGTCCAATTCTCGTGTCCGGTTGCAGCAGGTTAAATAATTTCGTTTTGTTTGATGCAGCGGCCATGTCCTTTAAGTCTAGTAGTACAGTCTCATACTCTTCACCAGGAGGTACTATGCTATATTGCAAGTTGCAACAAAGGAGGAAGTCAGTCATGAGCTTAGCTCTGGTTAAAGAAATGCAGAGATGCACCAAGTGTGCTAGCAACGGCAAAGGTGGTGAGATTAAAATGGGCGCCAGGCATAGTGGTATCGAAGGCAACGATAATGCGGATGAGTTCGCTAGAAGCAGATCGACGCTCCAATTCTCGGACACAGAATCCTGCCTGGGTATAAGTAAACAATAATGCTGGCAGGCCCTGAATAGATGAGCCTTGGAAAAGACGAAGGAGAATTGGTCAAGGACGAACTAAGTAGACAAGCAAAAGAAATGCTATCCAACCCACGCGGATCTAAGGCAACTTTGTTGGTGTCAAGGAGTCAAGGCAATTGGGGACCTAATTGGCATTGTGACAGGACACTGTGAACTATAGCTAACTAGCTCATGTACCTCCTGTGGTTAGCGGACAACACTTGTTGTCCTTACTGCTAGAATACTTCTGGCGTCGAGTTCCTTTCCAAAGAAGAATTACAACGTCTCGACTGGAGCAAGGTGCTCCCCTTCATTAGAAGGACGGGCCGCCGTCGTAAAGAAGTGGAGTAAGGTGGGTGGGAGGAGGTTAGCGAAAAGGGCCTTTTAGGCTCAGTGGTTGGGCTTGTTCCCCCATCGTACTACTACTACTTCTATTAGTACAGGAAGAAGAAATTTTGTATACTCTTCATATTAGCATTGCCAATCTTTAACCAATCTTCTTATGCATGCTGACATATTCTGGATATACAATATAATGGAGAAGAAATATATTTTTCTATATGTAATTTAAAAAAAATTAATCGCTCTGCCACACGATGGTAGGGGCGCTAGAAATGGAAATTGTTGGAACTTGTCGAAAAAAACAAATTTTCAAAATTGAGATTTGTTTTACATTTTAGAAGATATCTAAAAATAGTTTTACAAGAACTCTGTTAAGTTTCCAAAAGAAAAAGTTAAGAAATATATAAAAACTGCATTCTAACTAATCTCTTATGGTTAAGAAAATATCTACCTCTTAAAACTCGTTTCTTTCTTTTATTACGTTCAAAATTTTATTTCTATTTCTACCACTCATATAATATTGTTTTAGGCTAAATAGCTTACAGCTGAACCACTTAAAACCATTTTAAACTCGACGACCTATCATTTAGAAGTTTAATTAGGAGCGACATTACCAAGTAAATTGCTTAATCAAAAAACTCATTACTCTGCGGTTTCAAGTGCAGGTTTAGAACCTATTGTAAATTAGCTTTATAGGTTATTTAATGACAGAGAGACAGAATAAATACATAGATGGTTTAAAACGACAGGGCAAAATGTATGCTATCTATTCCCATCAATTTTCATACACGTGGATAGATATAAAACAATTAAAATCATATTTGCCTAGTAGTTGGGCGTTTAGTTCATTCACGTAAACATTGATAAAATTATACGTTCAAAGCAATTTTTTGTGGAATGTTAAATATGCACGTTTTTGGTCATGTTAAGTTTTTCTAAAGGCAATATATTACCTCTACAAAAGAATTTTAGTCATTTTAAACATAAGGTAAATATGTTTTACATAAAAGAGGCTAAATAATATGGAAAACTATGGGAAACGATTTATCTCATCAAAATAAGAAAATGTTCTTCTAACCACTTGTTTGCAAACGTGGTTTTCGAAAGGGTTTTACAATGTCAATAATATATTTTGTAAGGAAACTTAATTATTGAAATACGAAATTGTCAACATAAACTATATTAAATACTGCAAATCGAAAAATGCTGTAAATGCATAATATCGGCCGACACCAACATCGAACAATGCTATCAATAGACTGCCCTCTCCAAAGGATTGCTCTCTCCTCGACCCTTGCTTACGTAATTTCGCCAACGATTTGAGTCACCGTACGAATCATACATCTTCGAATTATCAGAAAACATATTTGCTAGAGGTATACTATAACCAATGCATAAATATCAACTAAATAATTTTTAACAAAATCTGCAAAGTGTTATATTTTTTTTTCAAATTTCGACCACTCTAAACGTCCCGAATTTTTACTTACAGCAGAGTCAAATCCCTAATTTTCTTCTGCAGCCTCTAGGACTTTTAGATTTTTCCCATGTCCCACGCGTATTCACTTTAAATTAGCTATGCAGCAATAAACATTTTGCTAAATATCAAAACAAAATACAAAATATTGAAAAAATTTTACAGACCAAAAAGTTACAAAACAGAATATGACTTGGCAGCTGAAATTTGACGTCGTAGTATAAAATGTTCAGGGGGTTGAGATTAAAGACGACACATCCCGGAAAAAAAATAATACCTAGAAGATTTTTTTAAACTTATTTAATCACTAACAAAGTATATTTTATACTGGTAATCCAAATGTAATTCAAAGTTGTAAGAAAATATTTTAACACCTGTATCCCGAACTCGAAGCATTTGCCGATTTGTCACTATCAATATGACTTTTTTTCCTATTTCTATGTGATTAATCACGTGCCAAAGTTTTGGACATGAATTAATTTACATCCTTTTCTCCCACCCTATATTCAATAAAAAATATTCTAAAGTATAATGCATGTATAAAAAATATTGACATATTTGCTTGCGTGAATGCGGTTATATAACATTAAAAATAGCAAACAATTTGAATATTTGCTATTTTTTGTTACAACCGAATAAGATATAAGTTAGATAGTTAAGATATAAGTTACGGCACTCCCGCTAACAGGCCGAGCCACCTTAGTACGTTCTCTAACACTGATTGCATATTGTTCAGTGAATAGGTTGCACTTTAAAGCGTGGAATTGGCTTGCTATTTTTTCGATGTCCAAAACCTGAAACCAGCTGAGTATTTTTTTATATTATTAAATTAAACACAAAAATTGACCCATTCCTCAAACACTTCAATGTAATTTAAAATAAATATATATATATATATATATATATATATATATATATATATATATATATATATATATATATATATATATATATATATATATATATATATATATATATATATATATATATATATATATATAATGAAACCTTTCAGGTATTAATTATTAAAACTTTGAAAACATACAAACATGCAAATTTGACCATTCATATATTTTTACTTGTTACAAATAATTTGAATCGGATCTAAATTAAATATTGTATCTGTTCTTTGATATTACTTGTGTTTTGTTGCTAGTATAATATCCACATATACAAAACTACATAAGATTTAATTAAATCACCCTAGCAATAACCAATAACGAAAACACTTGTTTAGAATTTGTACTAAATTTATTTTACTTTGGCTACATCATATGTTAGATCTTAAACAAAATTGTGACACAAATTGTAGATATTAAATACTTAAAGTCGTTTTAACAATAATTGTGGATAATATACAGTTTTTATAGTTTTTAAGTTCTCATCAGAAGCATGGTCTTCCTGAAATAAGTATTTAAAGTAACTGGAATTAATAAGTTCTGTTCTGCCAGTGTGGACATTTTTATTTCGTTTACTTGATTAACCTGTGGTTAAGCATATTAACAACAGTTGGGTTTGTTGGAAAACGTTGATATGCTAATATTATTCCAGAGCAATGCTATGATAAGATTAACATTTGTATCCTGCATTTTACGCGCGAAAATTTTAAGACGCCTTTAAAACAATGTCTCATTTACAACGCGATTTCTTCATTGAACCTGTGAAGGGCGATATCTGTAGGTATTTATGTACAGTTTTTAGATTAGTGCAGTTTACAAGTATAATTAAAATGTTTATCTGTTCTACAACATAATAAAATTGCGCAATTTTTTTCGTTCCGATGTCTTCAAAATATATTGATAGGTTTATATATATATATATATATATATATATTTTATTAAATAACTTAAATAATATCCTAACATACGAAATTAATTGTTTTAACATGTATAATGTGTCCATTTGAAAAATTTTACAACGAGAAAATATACGAAACTCCACTTTCTTGTGACCACAATTTTCTATATTTTCTAAGATAATATTATTAATTATTAAGAACTATGTGTGAGGTATCATAATTCTGCAAGTGAAGTATTAAGCAAAGAACTCAAGGATGCCTCTCTCCAACCCGATGAACGTACCCAGATAAATGTCCTTGTCCAAATAGATAAATAGATTAAAAAATATAAGTTTACAATCATTTATCGTATATTATTTACAACTAATAACAATCTTTTTTTGTTTTTAGTAGTTTATTATAATATAAAATGTTATAATTTTGTATTATTTCTTATTTATTTGTTATTTTTTCTGTGATTCTATTTATGATTATGAATTTTAAAAATAGTTTTTTGTTTAAGATTTAAATGTAAGGTCTATTAACATTTAATATGGTTTATTATTTTCTAGACCTGTGCTGCCAAACATCACAAAATATTTCATGGAGAACTCCAAGAAACGCTGAACTAAAACTAAAAATAACAATCCTATATCAAGAAGCCTTTCAAACTAGGAAAATACTTGAAGTAGCAATTAATCTAAATGATGTTGAAATGAAAAGTTCTTTGATGACAATTGCCCAGCAGAGTACTGGGCTTTTCTAAACGCTCAACTTTCCCTTTTAAACAAAGTCCTAAATGGTTGCAGATACTCTAACGAATTTAAACAATTTGCTTGAATATAAACTGTCTCATTCCTAAAGCGTAGAAAAGACTTTTTTGATGAATTGAATGTAATAATGGAAATTATTATTTCTTCACTTCACACTATAATATTGTTCAAGAAGTTGACATATTTCCTAAATTGTGTTCAGTTCCTTTACAATATCTGCCCATGCACAACGGCAGTTTTCTCCCAATTCGAATATCCGTATATTTGTTATGCCAAGAACACCAAAGTGTTAAAATTGTTTAAAAAGCATTAAATGTAAACACTAGGAATTCTAATATAGTTAAGTGCCATAAAGTAGCATCGAGAGACGTCAGTGATAAGCCGCCGACCGTACTGGTTAGTTTTTTATTGATACCGCGCGAGTTGCGTTCCTAAAATCCCGTACACAATTAAAAAACACCTAATGTTCAAATTAAAAAGGACCTAACAAGGTTACGGCTTCGTTTGTTTGAATGCATGACGAAAGATGTTCAAAAAATATTTCAAAAAATATCTCAATTTAGTTCCTGATCCAGTGTAATGAAAATAAACAAATTAAGTTTTTTTTTAAAATGCAATTTATTTTACTGTTATCTTTATATTAATATACGTTGTATATTTTACACTAAACCTTTGCCAATCTTTTTCCTAAAACGTTAATGTTTGCTTTAACTGAAGCTGGCGTGTCAAGGAGTTAATGTTTATTTTTCGTTTTTTTTTGTTTTAAATATTACAATATAGAAACAATAACAATAATACTTATTCACCAGGAAGAAAATTTCGTCCAATTGATGCGTTTCTGAAATGGTCTCGAAAACAAGAAGCAGTATTTCCTCTCTGGATTGCTAAGCTAATCTTCTGTATCAGAAATGAAGAAGACCTAGGTTCGTTAGTAATTTGGTACAGTTTGGTACCGATTAATAAATGATATTGTTTTACTTCCCCAAGGTCCAAATGTTTCAACACAAAAATTTAATTTTTAGAAACATCAGAATTTTTTTCTGCTATTTTAGCATTTTCCTCTGCTTTTTTTGACGAACAGGCTACGACATTGCAGAAGTATCACTGCATGTGGTATCTTAAATAATAGGTTTTCCAATCTTCTAAGGGATTAAGCATAATCAGCCTGTTTTCCATCAGAGAGACAAATTCCGATAAGTTCTAGAATTGATGGAATTTCTACCAAAACAAGAGCTCTTTTTAAAATATCATTTAAGCAACTGTGACGAAACCATCTTCCTTCACTTTTGCGGAATGTAAGGTGAAGCCCATCTGCAAGAACTGTTTCGTCACAAACACAGGTATGTGATTCGCGCACGGGTTGTCCATTGCGAAGTGCTATGAAAATACGGAAAGATGTATCATTCATATTTTGGATATAAACTAAAAGAATATTTTTTAATAAGGGATAAACACTTACCCTATCCTATAAAAGCAGAAAAATATCTCTTATTGCTACATCTCTTATTGCTACATCTCTTATTCCAATACCAACAAATTTATATATATATATATATATATATATATATATATATATATAATCATCATATCATATCAAAAGAGAAAGATGATTGTGCGGATGAATTCTTTAAAAGAAAAGGAAAATAAATACTGGCAAAAGAAAGGTGCGAAAATTGGTAGCCGCGCTATACGTGTTTCGGTCTTATTAGACTTCATCAGCTTAACCAAGTTAAAAGATATAGGCAAATGGAAGATATCAATAGGTAAACCTCTTCCTGCGACTTTTAATAATTTTAATTAACTTCGAATTGTATGTCTTCTTCCAGCTTTATCGAACATTTTTGAAAACATATATAGATATAATAAAATGTATTAATTTTTCGTTAAATATAAAATAATACCTAATAGTTAAGGTGGATTTAGAAGGAATTTTAGTACTGCAGTTGGCTCAGACAAGTGTTATTGGCGATATCATACGTGCAAGTGATAGAAACCTTATTACTGTGTAAATCCTCTTAGACTTTTCTAAAGTTTTTCATAGTAATAACCATAAAATTATTGGATCTCTATTAAAACATTACGGATTTAATAAACATTCATACAGCATTATGCAAGCATTCCTAAAAGAAAGGCGTCAAAAAGTATATCCTCCGGTTTTCCGAACATTCGCAAATTCCCTCTGATTGCTTAAGGCTCAATATTAGGACGTTTGCTTTTCTCTGGTAAAGTGCAGGGTTTAGGCATATTCCGATGCTACTTTGAGAGACAAACAATGATTAATAGTGATTTATAAGATCTTAAAAAATCGGCCCAAATGACATTTTTTTCTTGAAAATATTATATAGCAACACACAAATATTATCTTCAAACTTAAAAAAACCTTTGTGTGAGTCCTTAGTCCTATTCAACTTCAACTATTGTGATTTTTATACGGTTTTTGTTTGAATGCTGTGAGGAAAGATAGAATACAAAAAGTGCAGAACTTCTGTATCCACTTCTTATTCAGGCTAAGGAAATTTGATAATTTGTCTCATAAATTCCATGAATTAAACTGGCTAAATATGGAATCTAGAAAGTTTTTGTAATTTTATTGTTCAGATTATCAACGAGCCAATTCCCTTTGGTCCATTAAAAACCGCCTTGTCTTTCGCAGAGATGTTGATAACGGTAATATTCGATCGTTATCTATTATGGTTATTTAAGTAAAATTCAAGCTTTATTTATTAAAAATCGACAATATACATTTGCTGTTATTCGTAGGTGTACTTACATGTAACAAAAACTAAAAATTCACTTGAAAAACCAGGAAAAAAAGAACTTATTTTACGAATAATTAATGTAAGCAAGCTTCGAAAAGTGAATATTGACATGAGAGTGCCTAACAATATGGCTGCCGTGACCTCACAACTCCAGCTGTTCATTACAGGAATAACTATTTATGATGACTCATCGATGTCCGCTTCCAGGCTTTTTTAGTAGAGTTGGTGGTGTGTAAACACAGTGATCACAAAGTCGTTTCAGCGACATAACTATATCATATTTACGTCAAAAGCCTACTGCATGTGATAGGTCTATGTAAGATGATTAGATAAAATGCATAAGCAGGAACAGTATCTTATAAAACTGGTGCTTCACTATACCAATATTTTTATTAGTCGGAGGAAATAAACATAGAAATGAATCTGATGACTCAATTTTCCAAGATGGCGGTTTATGGATAATTTTTGTTTTTGGAGACCTTATAGAATTTCAAACAAAAGGCTCAAAAAACATAAACAGATTTGTTTGCTTGTGTAATTTTGCGTTATTGGTCCGAACTTTCCACACTTGTTAGGAAAACAACTATTTTAACATTTTTACCTAACCAAATCGATATTTTTGTTAATTACTTATCTTTCTCTTCGGGCTACAACAAATATTCCAGTACCAGGTTACAAGTTAATTTGATAAAAACTGGCTGAAATTTTTTTAAATGTTTACACTCACTCACAGCTATTTCATCGCCCGTTTTATCAAATTCGGTATCTAGAACATATTATGCAGTGATGAAATGCAATGGTAAAGTTTATATACTTTAGAAAAAATTTAACTTCTTGCGTAGGTCAGTTTTCCATTGTACTACACGTTTGATTTTATTTTTTCTAACAAACATTTTCTGGTCTAAAAAGATTCCGAGAATTTAGTTTTTACATCCTTCGTGTTTCAAAAATATTTTTTCTAATTTTTAATACCATATAAAGTAAGAAAATCAAACTGTTTTGAAATTGGGTTACCATAAAAAATCTTCCTATAGAGCTTGGCTGGAATCAACCAAGCTATGAAGATTTTATAATATAAATAATGGTGTGAAAAATATTCATATACATATGCTAAGTCTTTGGATGTCACTGTCTACCCCTAGAGGTCGCAGAAACAACGGAATTATAAGAAATAAGCTGCCTAAAAATGTGTTAATATTTTTTCTTACACAGCGTTCAAAATATAATATAGGACCGAGCTGTCGATTCGATTTTCCAAGACGGAGTTTTGATTAAAAGGATAATTTTTATTTTTGGAGATCTATTATTATAGAATTTCAAACAAAAGGCTCAAAAAATATAAACAGATCTGTTTGCTAGTGTAATTTTTTTTCTTCATTTTATTGCTAACCAGGCGCCACTGTATACTAACTAACATGTTTTTACTTCTTTAGTTTTATAAATCCATAAATAGTATACCAGCCTTTTATGTTAAAACCCGCATATACTTGGATTTTTACATTATTTTCTTTCTAATTTATCTTCAAAATATAAATATTACTTGATAGACATTTGTATCAAAGCCTCCATTGTGAACATATTTGAATCATCTTCATTACCAAGATTATTTATAAAACAAAAGAGCATCAAAAACTGTTATACTCACCCTAATGTTTCAAGAAATAACTAATATATTTACACGATATAACGTTTTAAACTATTAGAGCAATGAAACACATACCTAACATGACAATACAAGGAACGTAGAAGGATATGCAGCTCGAGACGACCGCGTACGTGGGGGTTAGATCTAGTGCACAGGTGGGGTAATTCTGTCCACCCGATTCGATGACAAAGGGTTGGGAGGGTCGGTGTAAGCCCAACATAATGGGCACGAAGGAAATGAGGGCTGCAAGAAGCCATATCGTTGCGATTGTTGCTAAAGCCACTCGTCTAGTCACCCAACGGCCATATCTGGAAAAAAGTAAAAGTTTGTAAGTTCATTTTAACAAATAAAGGAAAAATTTTAATAAACTATTCCAAAATATGGTAAAAAGTGTTTCAATATTTAATTATTAGACAAAAAGTACATTATAGCGTAGAGAGACGCCCCCAAAAAACCGTTGATAGTTTTAATGATTCGTTTCTTCTG
Organism: Kuschelorhynchus macadamiae; assembly: GCA_030620095.1. NCBI lineage: Eukaryota > Metazoa > Arthropoda > Insecta > Coleoptera > Curculionidae > Kuschelorhynchus > Kuschelorhynchus macadamiae. The sequence goes on along the minus strand of JAUTXW010001428.1, from coordinate 82,523 downwards.
TTTCCATCACATTGTTTTTCAATTTATATCGTTTCCCGGATTATTTTATAATGTTCTATATTGACAATCTCTCTAGGTAGTTAGTTTATTTCTGATATTTAGTTTATGCTCATATACTCCTGCTGATATTCGCTTGTTAGTTTGCCAACGTACAACTTTTGACAGTCTTGGTATAGAAAGCTGTATTTTTCGTAGTTTTCCACTTTGATTTTGGGTTTCCAAGTAGTCTACTTATGGTTGTATGTCTCTTACGTATTCTTTATATGTTGTGTTTCTAAGAATTCTTCTGATTCTGTCTGTTGTGCCTTTTACATATAGTAAGACTACTAGTTCCTTAAAATTAAAAATAACACGACTTCAGAAAAGTTGGTTTCGACCTATACGTATGTACTTAAGTAAGCATGTATGTGTCTATTTCTGTATTTCGCGATTTTCTTCTCAACTATTTAACGGTTTTTCTATATGTTATAGAACAAACAATCAAATCAAATTAAATCAATTATATTATCTATAATATAATATATATAGTTTAGTACGTAGTAATCACATAGATTAACACCGACTTCGGTAAGTCATATTTTTAAGATCGTTTAAAATGTTATTTTTTTTTTACTTTTCAGTGCTTTTTAAATTTTGCTTTTATTATTTTCGAGAATTATTTTTTTTATTATTTTAAGTTAAAAAACTTAAACAGGTGATATCTAAAAATTAGGAAAAAAATAAAAAACTGAAATATTAAAAAATCCCATTAATTATAGTATAATCAGAAATAGCTAAAAAAATCGGTAAAATGGATTTATCCGGAAAACCCTTGTTAAAAAATGATACTTTTGTTTTATCAAGAAAGTTAGTCTCGTATATACTATCTACAAATACGAAAATATACAAATTTTGTTAGCTTTTACTTTCTTTAATAATTGAAAAGATAGATTCCAAGCGAAATTTCGATAAAACTTAATAATTCATCCTCCCATTCAATAAGGAAGGTGCAACATAACACAATTTGTATATTTACGTATTACTAACTAGCTACGTAGGGAACATAACTAGAGCATGGTTGGTTTTGTTGATATAAGAAAGAATTATTTATAACGAGGGAAGTTCCGGGTATTTTAAAAATATTTCTCCCTATTACAATAAGGAGTAAACCTATTTAATATATAAGCAGTAGTTTAAAGAAACTTCAGGATATTTTATTACTTATGGTGATTAAGTAAAGGTTCTTTATTTAATTTATAGACATAAGCAGCAAAATAAAAACATTTTATTTTTACACCTATTAGTTTAATTCATATTAATACAAAATTGTCTATACTTTCATATAACCTTATTTAAAAACGGTTAGTAGAGAGCATTAATTGCTTTATTGAAAACGCGATAAACAATAATGTATTAATGGGTACTAATCGTTAGTGATACATCTAGGAATCCTTTAAGTTATAACTGTATGTATTTAAAAACTGGTATATATTTTATTTTAAATTTATACAGCCCGTGGATCTTAAAAGTGATATTTGGGAAAGGTTTTTAATAAAATTTTAATTTACTTAAGTGTAATAGAGGACACACGGCACTTTTCATAAGTATTCAAATTATATAATAGGGTACATACATTACAATTAGTTCATTTGCTTCAAGTTTATTTTTTATAGTATGTATTGAAAAACTACCATGTGTAGATTAGTGTACATATTTGGATACACGATTTTCTTAAGCGTTTTCCGGTTTATAGCTAGACATATTTTGATCAGTTGCAAAAAACCCAAATAAACTTTCTATAAATCAACTTGTATAATAATTGTTGAACAAAACAAATTTCCCTTTTCATCACGAGTCGTTATTTACCTCGATGCAATTGCTTTTCGCCCAGCTTCTTAATTTGAGCACCATGTATTTTTTATATCTGAAAGATTCTTTACAATAATTTGTCCACACGAAATTTACTTTAGGTAACCGAAAAACTAAATATAAAAAAAGCTTCAAAACTTTAACGTCAATTAATTTATTTCAAAATATTTTTATACCCATATTTAAATGTTGCTAGCCAAATACGCCAAGCCCATTAGGCAAATATTTAAAATTCTTAAACCCGGCACGACTAGAATGTACTTTCCGAAAAAAAAAATACTCTATAGCTTTAAAAGGTACCATTAATTTAAAATAGTACTTTATGTCAGTGGCGTTTGCGTGTTATTGTCTTTGTCTTGTGTCATTTTTCGATAGAACTATTTTTTAAAAAGCGGCAAAAATAAAAAAATTAAATTAATTTTTTAAAACAGTCTGCCATAATTGCAATTTTTTTAGGCATCTTAAACATAAAATCTCACGAGATTTTTTCCTTCCCTATGCCCTTTCTGAACCTTTTACGCCTTTGACGAAAACGTGAACTGTTTAGCCTCTTATTTTTAAACTAAACAAAAATAAAAAAACTCTATATTTCGTTCGCAGAAACTTTTTATTGTTTTTATGAGCTTACCAATGAAAAAGTTTCCTCAGATAATAACTCTATTAGAAAAAGATAAAACAAAAACTGACACTAATTTTGTATGATTTTGAATATCCTTAGCTAAATTATATATTCCAATAGTAACGCTTAAAGCTTGGGGTCACATGAGCGCTGCGGGCGAATGCATTCACAATTTTGTGTATATTAACTGCCCAAGAATTTTACACTTTAACAAAACTATGTAGTTGCAATCTATGAAACGGTTTTTGTTCTCATTTAAACAGAAAAAAATGCCACACAAAATACATTTGGGTCTAGATTCGCTTCCCTCAGATGAACATTGTTCGCAATTTGTCTCTCTTTTTATCTAAAACTGACCAGTATGCACCTCTGTTTCCTAACATCACATCTACGGTATAATTCTATTTTCTTCGCTTGGTAAATGATAATAAAGGAGTCAGCTGGATTATCTCTTAAACTGCTGCGAGAAGTAGTGGAATGAGACAGGTTGGCTGAAATTAATATATATATCTCTTAAACTCAAACCTATCCCGCTTCTAAACTTTATGGATGTGCATCTATTTTATTAACACCCTGTCTAAGATATAGCCAATCAACGGAGCTGTTGAGTTGTTAAAGAATTGTTTCGTCATATTTGGGTAGTATTTTATAATCATAACAAGTAATAAAATATTGATTTATTCGGCACTAAAATGTAAAATATTTTTAGTACTAAATTTTATAAAATCGAAAATCGAACAATCTATTAAAAAATTCTGGATTGACAATTGGCAAAGTGAAACACAATTTTCTTATGTAAATTTGTATAACATTTTATTTCAAACAAAAGGTTGAAACAAGTCAATATTTTGAAATTTTTAAGTTAACCCAGTTCAATTTAGGGGATGTTCTTTAGGTAACATATTAAACCTTTATAATTTAAATTAAAGTAACTACCAGATTTAACGGATCTTCAACTTTCTAAAGTTCTAGCTTACCATTCAAAACATACTCCTTCAAAAAAATCAGCTAATTATGACGTCCAAATATGACATTATTCATTTTAAATTAAAATTCGCAAATTTTCCAGTAATTTCCATTTTGAGCATTAAATTATAATTTGTTTAAAATCTGGACATGGAAATTGGCCTATTTTCTGCAGGGTTGTTTTTCGAGGGGTGATATAGTGCTTTTACTGGTTGTAACTATGTAAATTAGTAATTTTTCGATACCAAATATGAATTTGATTATGCCAATACAAAAATATTAGGCACAGATTAAAGGTATCAAAAACCCGTTATCAGGGAAATGATTCATATAAAAATAGAAAAATATACTTTAAATGACAAGTAAGACGTTAAAAATTTAAGTCAAATTTATTACAATTTAATAGAAACAAAATAACAAAATGTATACAATCATGATATCACAAATATTGTATTAATTTCCCAATACATTCCAAACCGTTATCTTGAATTACTGATTCTACTTATAGATTAAATTAATAAAAAAGGAACAAAAAAAACTTTTTTTTTACTCAGGGTAGCCCAAAAGGAATGAAGCAGCCCCCTAAAAACGAAAAAAAAAACTTCTTAAAAAAAACGGAGAACCATGTTTAGTTTCTCTTCTTTTTTCTATAAAACATGTTTTCCAGTATACAACAAAAGCTTTTTTAAGCTTTTTGAAAACAGAGAGACACGTTAAATTTCTTTTATAATTATGTATATAAAAATACAATTCAGGGTAGCTTTAGGAGTATGAACCAGCTCCATTTTCTTCTTTTGTATATAAATACATTTTTTCCTACTACACAGAGTAACGTTAAATGTATGAAGCAATCCTCAGAAAACGAAAATATTTTTAAAAATGACGACATATTTTTTTTTCTTTTGTATCTAAACTATTTTGTTTTACTGTATATTGGATCCCCAAGGAATAACATTCCCTTAATAATAAAAATGTTTTTTTCCCTCGTATGACGGAACGAAAAAGATGTTCTTTCATTTCCGTCAGTCTGTCATCCTGTCCTTATGCGGCATAGCTCAAACACTACTAATCAAGGGTCATATGGGGATGAAATAATTAAAAGAGTGTATGATATTATCTAATGTTGTTAGATTGGAGAAATATATTGAAATATAACACATATTATTTGATATATCGTTTTGAGCATACTTCTGTGTTTCTGACTTAAAATTTTACTTGTTAATAAGGAATAAATATGAAAGTTACGCTTAATTAGTGTAATGTTCTTGAAAGATAAAATAAATCTCGAAATGAATAAATACCTAAAAAGTATTTTCTATTTTGCAGCAACCCTTGTAATATTCCACTTACCTCATAAAAAAACTATGTACTATTATTAGTACATTTTTCAAAATTTAATTAATTATTGTTGCATCTGAACTATTTTAGAGGAAATTAATACAGATTAATTGAAAAATTGTTTAATAAATTATATAACTCAAAACAACTAATCTGTCTTCGATTGTTGATTTTTTCTTTTTTTTATGTTTTTTACACAAGCCGAGATAAAGAAGGCGTTAAAATATGTAGAAAGAGACTATGGACATTTAAACTTATGTCTAAAACAATTATACGCAGATTAGTTTAGATGTTGAGATACATAATTTCCTAAACTATTTTTCTTGCAATCTATATTTAAATGGAAACCCGTACACAAAACATGTATTTAACAATTTACGGATAATACTAAAATAGTTATATTTATATCAGTTAAAAATTGTATTTTATCAGGACTATTGTTCTATATATTAAAAATATATTATTGCGTGTATTTATGAATTGTGGGTAATATAATCTTCGTTGGGAAATGAACCAGAGATCGATATACGCCCTCACTGGTGATTAGCTTCGATTCTGGGTGCAGGCTCTACAAAACTTTCTGGTACATCTTTTCTGCCGTACCTAGCAACTTCCACAGCAGTGATCGTAATTGTACAACATTTTTTCGGGTCTATGTGACTTGTGACTTACCCAAAAGGATATTTTTAAACAGAGTTGCCGAGAAAATCCGTAGTTGGTGAATAAATTATCAGTAGTTTGGGCCGTTGGCTCATCGATTAAGGTTGCACGTTCGAAACTTCATAACCTCAATTTAGAGATATATAACACTATGTCTGTAAGTTGAAATAAAAAGAAAAGAAAGGAATTTCGGGGTACTTACCTTGTCTTAGTAAAATGCTTAGACGAAATATTTTTGTTTTAAGGTTTTCGATTTTTGGTTCTACTATTGATTTCTATTTTCGGTTTTCAATTTTGATCTTATTGTAGTGTTGAAGAATCATTGGGGGACAGTTCTCGTCTGTCTGAGTCTGATGATACCATTGGCACTACCAGATTGAGCCTCCTCCTCTATGTCTCTAGTACGTTACAGTACAGATAAGTTATTTTTTATTTAAAATCTCTTACAAAAAAAAATTATTGTATATTAAGTTTGTGTAAGTACTATAAACAGAAAAAGCAATGGGTAAAATGGATTGTATCCAAAGTTTATCATGTAGTGGAATTTTTCTTATAAGAGCAATTTGGGTGCAATAGTTATTTGGCAATGATCATAAATGATTAACTCGTTATTTTAAAAATACTTTGTAAAACTCTATTAACATTCAGGATTAATTGCTAATAATCTTCAAAATAATTTGTTTAAAAAAGGTCAGTTTAGAAATGTCTACGTTTTTGGTTCTGAGAAGCATCCCATTCTAAGCATACTATGCAAGACTGTTACAAATACCAGTCAAGATTGCATGCTAATTATTTAATTTCATTCTTAAACTAGAAGAAAATTTAAAAAAATCTTAGAATAACATAACAGTACACTAAAAAATGAACAAATTTTTGCTTCAATTTTCAAAAATATGATGCTCTTAAAATTTCGCTAATGCACTTCGTTTACTCCATTCCCTAGTCGGTCTGTTAATATATATTATTGAGAAACCCATTTTTAAAGTTATAATTTTATTTTAAATTTTTTAATTGTGTATAAGAGAAAAAAATTAAAACGCACTCTAATTGCTTGTAAAATGATGTCGTTCAATAGCTAGAATAAGCTATAGCGAAGAATAAAAAAATTTGTATTCTGTAGTAAGGTAAACTAATAAAATTTTAAGTTATTACAAAATAATTTGAGAATTTAAAAATTTTCTTCTTTTTATTTACCCAATGCAAATAACAGAACCGTCCGTTTCATTAAACCTATTTTTTGTGTGGCAGATATTTAAAATGACCCTTTACATTAATATCAATCAAGTGTCGACGTCTGCCCCTATCATAGCAACATGTTTTTAGGTTTGATGAATGTATTGTTCCGTTGCAAACAGATATGGCTATTAATTCAGTTAGCGGTTTACAGCACAGTAATTTCAAATCATGTCACTCAATTTATGTGCCAAAATTATTGCTTCTGGCAAGCGGTTTCCAAATAAAAAGTCATGCGTTACCACTCACGCCCCAAAAATTCCTCATTATTTAAGAAATCTAATTACACCGTACTTGTTATACGACCTAATATATGCACATTTAAACCCACTTTTTTTAAAACAATGTATCTGGCTTTTACAGGTGTCAATAATTTTTAAAAAATGTTTAGATAACTAGTGGGTCTGAATTTTAAAAGTTAAAATAAATAACCAATTTAATTTGTTCTCAGAATCTCAGATCAACGAGGATTGTTGCGAAACTATATATCCTCTCTTTCACATAGACTAAGTCATGAAGACAAAGAAGAGTGTTGTATCGAAATATCCCCTAATATACAAATTGTAAGAACAGCTTTTAAAAACCGTATTGGTACCTACAGTAAGAAAAAATCTAGTTGATGTTAAATTATACTTGGAAGATTTCAAACAAAAAATTATTAAACTATTAAAAAATAATGTTTCACCTAATACTTATATTAAAGTCAACAGGGAATTATATGCTTCTTATTTATTAGAAACAGACAATACCAGATAATAAATTATTCAATTCTCGTTCTGAAACTATTTTTCACACGTCAACCTTGATGTGATGAAGTTTTCACAAGTTTTGGCTGCTAAATCTGGTAAACTTAGAGAAAAAGAGTTTGGTTGCCCTTAGCTAAGCTTTTATTTTGGAACTAAATGTAAACTAATGTAAGGGTTTAAATATCTATCTGTATATATACATATACATATATATATATATATATATATATATATATATATATATATATATATATATATATATATATATATATATATATATATATATATATATATATATATATATATATATATATATATATATATATATATATATATATATATCTAGGATATCCATCTTCATACAAATTGCTTTCAATTTTAGTCACGCCAGGAAATAAAATTCAAGTGGAACTACGTGTAAGCGAGATAAGAAATATTAATGATAATGAGATTTTCAAAAGGACCATATTTGTCGACAAACGCAATGGCAGCTTCTAACTTTAGTTTTCAGTTAGTTTAAAGGAAAAACAAAATAATGCAAGTGTTGCAAGACTAAGAATTAAGGAATTTCCATATTATCCTAAGGAAATTTACAAAATACGGAGGCTACCAAGATACAAGGTGAGTCAATATAAGTTGTACAGTTAAACAGTTAATAAGTGATCATTTTATTAACTAATTAATTTCGTATTTGTCTTTTTAGGTAGATGAAATAGATTATTGTTCCAAATATTCCTATGTTAGTGGTGTTGCCAGAAGTAATTGCTACAACCATGCTATATTAAATATTGAGTATTTGATGAACAAGAAAAAAAATCGGTAAATTTCCTGTTGTTTCCGTTGAGAAAATTAACTTTTATTAGGAATAGTGATACATATATATATATATATATATATATATATATATATATATATATATATATACTATCTTTTCAAATATTGTTAATGGACGCATTTTGTTCCACCATATTTGATTACTACCAATATTTTACCACTTTTTAACTATGCCATACTTGCTTTTTGGACATATTTCAAAATAAATCCAATAAGTAGTTTTTACACTAAAACACACATAACTCGTACCAGTTTATTGCTATATCACATTTAATTTTTCTGCGAAATTTTAAGTCGATTGAATAATATTTTTTACATTGATTTAAAAAAATATTTTGGCTGCCATTTTGTACCGCTAGGTTGAATTCGTGCCACAACTTTACCAATTTATCCCTATATCACACTTAATGATTCACAAAATTTAAAATTAATCTAATGAGTAGTTTTTTTCAGGTCGATTTTTTAAATATTTTATTATGCCGCCATTTTGTTTTGATCTTATATTGATACCAAAATTTTACCACTTCTTTCCTACGTAACATTTGATTTTTATGCAATATTTGAGGAAATTGGATAATTAACATAGAACGAAAGCTTTCACGGCTGTGGTCAATTAAGAAATCATGGTTCTTGGGATTAGCCCGTGTCAAAATGGAATCACATTCCGACGTTTCGCCTTCGATTGCACGAGGCATCTTCAGGGATCTTCACTTCACGAGATCGGAAAACTAAATGAGCTCGGAGATTTATAGTCGACCTGTGTTTACCGAAGCGTGACTCGGTGTAACGATCGGTTTCCACGTATGATGTAGCCTGAAGCCCGTATCTCTATTAAAATTGTTAGGATGCTAATAAATTTCAATAGATTCTCTAATTTTGCGTTTATAGAGTCCCGAAACCGATGTAAGAACTTTGATTTCTGTTACATTTATGACATGCCCAGTCGAATGTTGGTGTTCAGATACAGCAGATTGTACAATTTATTTCTTTCTGATACATCGTTCATGTTCCTTAAGCCTAGTCGATATGGATCGTTCAGTTTCTCCAATATAAACATCACCACAGGAACAAGGAATTGCATATACTTCTTCCGTTTGAAAAGGAATAATGTCTTTGGCGATCTCAAACATTGTCCAATTTTCTTGTGTGTGTTGAAGATTGTACGTATGTTGGACCGGCGAAGTAACCTTGCAATCTTGTCTGTGGTTCCGTATATAAACGGAAGAACTACATTTCCTATCGGTAATTCCTTATTAGTATCATTTCGTGGAGTAGGATTATTATATTTTCTAATTGATCGTCTAATATCATCACTGCAATATCCATTCCCTCTTAAAGCTTGAGTCAGTTTTTCTGTTTCCGATTGTAAAGAATTTTGGTCACAAATCGCGAGAGCTCTGTAAACCAATGAATTAATGACTGATTGCTTTTGTGCTGGATGATGATGGGAATTTGCATTTAAGTACCTTGGCTACCACCGGTGACAGTGGAGATCCCATGGCTGCTCCTGAGGTTTGCTCATAGAAAGTTCCTTGAAAGACAAAATACGTTGATGTAAGACATGCTTCAATTAGATCTAAAAGTGAGTTGTCAATACTATTATGGTGAAATAGGTCTGATATTACGGAAATTGAATCATTTATAGGCACATTCGTATACAGCGATTCTACATCAAAACTGGCTAAGATATATTTGGGCTCTAATTGGATTGATTTAAGTTTTTCTACAAAATGCGTAGAGTTTCTAATATATGAATGTGTTTTTCCTGTAAAATTATTAAAAATATTTGAAAGATATTTACCAATTTTATAAGTAGGAGATCCTATTGCACTGACGATAGGTCGAAGTGGTACATTAACCTTATGTATTTTAGGAAGTCCGTAGAACCGCGGGATCCTTGAGCTGCTTGGCCTTAATGTCTTCTTCTCCTCTGTTGGTAGGTTGGATGCGTTTATAAGGTTGGTTATTCGTCTTTCAATTTTGTTGGTCGGGTCTGCTTGGATCACTCTGTAGATGTTGTCGTCCAAAAGTAGTTGTATTGTCTTCACGTAATCTGTTTTGTCCATGACGACAGTGGCATTTCCCTTGTCCGTTGGAAGGACCAAAATGTATTGTTGTTTAATGTTTTTATTGCCGTTCTTTCCGCAGCTGATAGATTCGACTTAGGCGGGATAGAATTTTTGATGATCCTCGCTGTTTCATGCCTTATTGCGTCAGCTTCTTCTGCTGGAAGTCTTCTAATTGTCGCTTCAACTGATGACACTATATCTTCTACGAGTATGTCTTTTGGTGTAATGGCGAAGTTTTGACCTTTAGATAGGACGGATTGTTCTGCTTCAGTAAGGATTTTGGAAGATAAATTTATAACGGTGTCCTGTGGCGGTTTTAGTGGTCTTCGGCTGTCTAGCAGTCCTTCGAACTTTTTCTGTTGCTTAATTGTAACTGCTTGATGTATCTTTTCTGCTTGCGCATTGGTAATGTTATCGAGAGTTCTAAATATTTGATATTCAAGTATAAAAGCTAATTTTAAATGAATATTTAAAAGTAAGTTATTAAATACAGACAAGATTGCAAGGTTACTTCGCCGTTCCAACATACGTACAATCTTCAACACACACAAGAAAATTGGACAATGTTTGAGATCGCCAAAGGACATTATTCCTTTTCAAACGGAAGGAGTATATGCAATTCCTTCTTCCTGGGGTGATGTTTATATTGGAGAAACTGGACGATCCATATCGACTAGGCTTAAGGAACATGAACGATTTATCAGAAAGAACAAATTGTACAATCTGCTGTATCTAAACACCAGCATTCGACTGGGCATGTCATAAATTTAAAAGAAACCAAAGTTCTTGCATCGGTTTCGGGACTCTATAAATGCAAAATTAGAGAATTTATTGAAATTTATAAGCATCCTAACAATTTTAATAGAGATACGGGCTTCAGTCTACATTATACGTGGAAACCGATCGTTACACCGAATCACGCTTCAGTAAACACAGGTCGACTATAAATAGCCAGCCTGGGTCTCTCCGAGCTCATTCAGTGTTCCGATCTCGTGAAGTAAAGATCCCTGAAGATGCGTGCAATCGAAGGCGAAACGTCGGAAAGTGATTTCATTTTGACACGGTCTATTCCCAAGAACCATGATTTCTTAAATTCGATAATTACTTTTTATAGTAATATTTTTTTAACGTTTCACTAGACCGCCATCTTGTTCCGGACTATTGGATTTTTACCAAAATATGACCCTTAATTTTTGACTAGAATTTGAAGTCACTCTAATGAATAGTTCTTAAGCCATGCTGCGAACTGACAGACAGACTGGCGAACTGAGGGAATTGATAAAAATATTTTTTGCCATCTAGGGATCCTAAAACCTGAAAATATGTAAAACATGAGAGGATGATTTTTTCACGATTATAAAATATTTTATTTGGCCGCCATTTTGTCACGCTATTTTGAATTAGTACCAGTTTTATAATCAGTCCATTAAGTAGTTTTTTCAGCTTAAATTTTTAAATATTTTATTAACTGATATTTTGTTCCGCCATCTTTTATTCGTACAAAAATTGAACTTATTAATTCATACATAAAACTTTACTTCAGTAGTTTTTTAGTAATATGTTTTTTAAATTTCACTAATCCACCATTTTGTTTTGCCATATTGGATTTCTACCAGAATGTTACGAGGTCATCCTTATATGACCCTTAATTTTCGGCCAAAATTTTAAGTGAATCGGGTAAGTAGTTTTTAAGCTAGGCCGCGAAAAGGCAGATCGACAGACAGACAGACACACCGACAGAATTGGGAAAACATCTTTTTCGGCATCTACGGAACCTGAAACGTATAGATCTGAAAAAATCTCGGAAAGTGATTCTTTTTAACATTACACTACTTTTACGGGGGAAGTAAAAATTAATTATCCACCAGTTTGTTTCTCGTTCTTGAATTCGTACCACAACTTTATCAGTTTTTCTCTATATCATACTTAAAGCGGGCACAATTAATCTAGTAAGTAGTTTTTTTCGGGCCGATTTTTTAAATATTTTATTAGGTCGCTATTTTATTTTGCTACTTTATATTCCTAGCAATATGTTACCAGTTCATTCTTAAGTTATACTCGATTTTTGTACAAAATTTGAAGAAATAGGATAATTAGTTTTTTTAATAATAATATTTTTACGTTTTACTAGACTGCCATCTTGGTCCGGCATATTGGATTTTTACCAAATTATTACGATGTGAGCTTCATATTATAACCCTTAATCTTTCACCAAAATTTGAAGTTAATCGGGTGAGTGGTTTTTAGCGATGCGGCGAAAACACAGACCGACAGACGGACAGGCAAGCAGACCGACGGAATTGAGAAAACATCTAGTGACCTTGAAACGTAAAGATCTGAAAAAATCTGGGAGGGTGATTTTTTCCCGATTACAATACTTCCCTTTTACGAGGGAAGTAAAAATTAATGGTTTGAAGCTCTTATTTCAATCCCAGACATAAAGGTATATATCTAGCTATTATAAGTAGTAATTACCTCTTTTTGAGATACAAGAATTTTTAACCAGTAAGGTAGTGAATAAGATACATTTCACCAATATAGTCTGATATAATACAGAAAGAAATATAATTTCGTACAGTGAAAATTTGAACTGCAACATGTTACATAATTTAAAGCATTTCTTTCGTTTATGAAAATCGATACTCGTCCTTAAAATGAAACAAATTATAAGTTTCTTAAGCAAGTGAGATAATTCTAAATTAGATTTTCACAACTTTTATATAGCAAAGCGCTTAAAGGCATTTAAATAATAATTAATATGTAAACATATATTGTGAGGTACATATATATGGCAGTTATATGGATAAACAAATTGTGCACCGAAAACTTAATATACTTTTAAGATAATATTTTTAACATAAATTCCTGTTATAAAGTTTTATTTTCTAATTTATGAAATACGAGTTATTTAGCAAATTAAAATACGCGTAATTAAATAAAGTTTTATAAGCTCATATAATTTCTAAATTCCCTTAATCAACAATAAGTGACTACTTAGTTTAAATCATGCAATTTCTTTTAATTAGTTTAAATTTAGTCGGGATGTACTAATTACAATAGATACGGAAATAAAATAAAAAGGCTATTTTCGGCAAAAAAAAAAACAATTTCACGCATGCACCGAAACAAAGTTTTAATATGAGTTAGCCAATAGAACGTGTTTTGGATTAGCTAGTTGCAACAAATAAATACATTAATCAATATAGCTATTTTCACCAAATAAAAAAATAAGTTCGACAGTTAATACGATGCACAGAGCATCTATTCCATTTCGGCTAAGGAACAGGGAAAAAAACAAAGAAAAGGAATAACAGACTACTAGTGTTGCTTGATGAAAATGAAAAATCAAACTGCTTAGAAGTGACTGTGAAGTATGTACTGACCAGCAAACGAAATATAATAAGATTAAAAATGTATTAAGTAAATTCTGGATTTAAAAAAATACTGAATCCTATCTATTTTGGCAAGAACAAATTGAGATATTATTTTTGCGTTAACTTTTCCGATGCAGTTTATTAGATTTGAATAGAGCTGTTGTGACACTCTTTTTAAATGAGTACAAGGATCTTATTATTACCAAAAGTTGGCCCGAAATTCAGGTAAGTAAGGATATCGTAAATATATATTTTTTGAGACTTCGATAAAACGAATTATTTTTATTTTAGTATTTTCCGAATTGCGATTTCGAAAAATATTGTAAATAGAAACTTCAGGCTAAATTACGATCAATTTGGGCAAATCATAAATTCAGCAGCCGACGAATGCATTCCTCTTAAAACTTGCGGAGTAGTAAATAAAGAAGGTTCACCATGGTGGGATAATGAGTGTGATAGATGGACAAATGAGAGAAAAATTTAATAAAAATATTTAATAATAACCCAAACTTAGATAACTTTATTCAAGCGAAAAAAACTATAGCATCTACTAGAAAAAAAAAGATCAAAGTTTAAAAATTTTTGTGGAACACTTAATAGAGATTCCAACATTAAATACATTTAGAACAAAATAAAAAAAAATTCAAATAATAAAGTTAAACCTAATAATTATATTACTTTTGACGTCATAAAACGAGAAGTGTTGCTAAGGAAGTCCGGTATAGATAAAGACCCAGCGTCAACTGCTGCATACAAATGAAAATACCGCTCACTTTACTATCCATGAATTGAATAATGTGCCAAATATCAAAAGAAAAGTCTGCACCCGGCCCTGATGATTTAGCCTATATTATGTTTAAAAATATGCCAACTAAGGTAAAGCATATATTTTTGAACATCTTAAATAAATGGCTTTATGGGGATAGGTTGCCTAATGAATGGAAACAGTTTAACATCAGAACTGTTTTAAAACCAATAAGGGTCCAAGTTTATCAGAAAGTTATAGACCAGCCTGCGGCCTGAAAATACTCGAAATAATGATCAAAAACCGTTTAGATTGGACACTGGATCCCAGTTCCACATTTTTACCTTACCAAGTAAGCTTCCGAAAGGCAAGAGGTATCTATAATAATATAGCATTTGACAACCTATATTCAAGACGCTTTCCGCCATTCTGAAAGTGTCATAGTTTCCCTAGATATTAAGTCAGCTTATGATGGAGACAACATCTACAAACTTTACGAAAAATTACATAAATTAAATATTCCTATAGAAATTAACAACCTTATTTTTCAAATATTGAAAACTAGATTGTCATACAAATCCTAAAACTAATAAATCGGAAGCGATTTGGTTCACCAAAGGAAAAAGAATGATTCAACCCCCTTTTATAAAAATAAATAATAACACTATAGAATAAAAAGAAAAGATAAAATACTTAAGGATCATATTACAAAAACACTTAAAGTGGAGATCACATATTCAGAACATTTTCAATAAGGCAAAAAATCTCTTAATGTCTAGAGGGCTGTTACCAGGGTATGGTGGGGGGCGGACACCAGCACCCTCTTAGTAGCTTTTCAGGCCCTAGTAAGATCACATTTAATGTTTGGCTCTATTTTTATTTAACCTACAATTATAAAATATTTAAATGACATAGACGTAATATTTTTTTAAGGCTTTAGAGTGTGTTTGGGTTGCATGAAAGCTACCCCTAGAGTCGCTTTGCTGGGCGAATCTGCAATGATGGACTTGGGACAGAAAGGCGACTGCTTGCTAGTAAATTCTTGTCAAAAATTTTGAACATAGAAAACCCTCCACTAATAACCCTTATTCGCAACTACGTCTTATATTATTATATTGATTTCACTTAAACAGGGAAGATAAAATTCCATACATAATTGCGGCTGTGGGTGATTTTTTACCACGTTTCGATAGGGTCTAAAAAAGGCGATAATTTACCATGCTATGAAACTGACTTTGGCACTTTAAACACACCTATAAAAGTAATTAATATCAAATAAAAAAAAAGGAAATTGGGTTAAAAGAAAAATTTCTATCAGAAACAGAACAATACAAAAATTCTTTCACATTCGTCTACACGGATGTCTCCAAGAAAGACCGAAGGACCAGGTATGGTTTGAGTATCCCTAATATAGGTTTTATATTTTCAACAAGGTTGCCAGGCTTACTGCGGATTTGTAAAGCGGAAATCATAACGATTCATGATGCAATAAAAGTAGTCATTGAGAAACGCATAAAAAGATCAATAACCTTCACCGATTTTGAAAGTGCAATTAAAAAGATTAATAAATGCTTACTTAATGCTACGGCTGACTACTGGTCCCTTAAAACTAAAAATTTCACAAAATAATAATGGTTTCGACATCCGTTTATCGCGGATTCCAGGGTATTCGGGTATTTCTGGCAATGAGGAGGCTGACTCTCTGGTCAACATAGGCAGAATCTTAAATATTCCAAAACAAATGCCAACTGATGT
This sequence comes from Kuschelorhynchus macadamiae, assembly GCA_030620095.1. Taxonomy (NCBI): domain Eukaryota; kingdom Metazoa; phylum Arthropoda; class Insecta; order Coleoptera; family Curculionidae; genus Kuschelorhynchus; species Kuschelorhynchus macadamiae. The sequence goes on along the minus strand of JAUTXW010001428.1, from coordinate 66,336 downwards.
AGAAGAAATTAGTACCAATATTAGGGGAAAATAAAAAATAATTAGAAGTTTGAATAGAAAGGCCTAGTCGTTGGTAAGGGACATCAGTACTCAAGGGTACAAACCGTATTTCCAAATAAACCATGGTTTTCAAAATTTGCTTATATAAATAAAAAGCATATTGCAACGATACTTAGAATGCGCACATGCCTTTAACAGGGGAACACCTCTTCAAGATTAACTTAAGAGATGATCCCTATTGCGAATGTGGAGCAGTAGAGGATTTGAACCATATTTTTCTGGCTTGTCCTATCAATTACAATTCAGTTTTCGATATTTATCAAACTGCTATAAATTTGAACCTACCTTCTCCTATTTCAATGTATACAATTCTGTAAAACTTGAACAAAGAGCTAATTAGGGTGAAAATGTATTTTATGAAATCTAACAGAAATAATCTTTAGTGCTTAGCTTAGTTGTGCCCTAGTTTTCTTTTCCAGCATCTGTGTGTAAGTGTGTAACTGTTTGTGACATCCTTCCAATGTATCTTGTTATAGTTTCACGGTGACTTCAGCTAGTATAAGGAAACGAAAACAGTATAATCCACACTCCACAGCACTCAATTAACCCGACAAGCCCTATGTCGGTGGCCAAGATATGGTCTTAAGAGCCAGAGAAAGTCCTGGCTGTCATCAAATCGTGCTGGCAATTGCCGAGCAGTAACGCCAAAAGTCCACTGCTAGTGGGCATAAGCAAGACAAGACAAGACAACTTCGGCGGCGCACGATATTACCTGTCTCTGTCCTTGATCAACGGTTTGATATAAAGTGACTTCAACCCCCTTCTGGCAAGCATTCGTCTGAAGATAACAGGTCAACTTAACATCCGGGCAGTTGAGTTTCAGAGGTGTTCAACCTCTGGACAATGGTAATCGGACGGGTAATCCAGTTGCATGGTCCACACATTCATGTATCTAGTTTAAAGATACCAGGAAATGTTGTAGCTTTTTTTTTTCGGGCTGTCCCGATTGTGCTTCACCTGAGATATTTTGGTCATGACAAATGTGATCTTTCAGGATGTCTAGATCAGGTCTCGCGATTTTGCATTTACTCAGCCAGCACCGTAATCCATACGCTTCTAATTTCTCCAATACTTTTCTCACATATTCTTGATGTATTTCGTGATCCGAGGAATAGATGATGATATCATTCAGGTATATTTTGGCATAGTCATTAATGGCAGAAATCCTAGCACCCGCTAGGATTTCTGCCATTAATTTTTAAAAAGTGGGGAGCAGCCCGAAATCCAAAACCATAAATTAATATCGGTTGCTGTCAGTTGTGGTAAAGACCGTTAATTGTCTGTAGTTTGGATGTATAGGTATAGGGTGGCAGTCACTAGTATCCTAGATTTTCTATGTTAATACAATAACGTGACATTTCTTGCACTATTTTGAGATGCCACTTGTGTATGAGGTGGGCCAACGTCCACATCCTTCCTGAATCTCCTGTGACATTCCTGGAGATATCTCAGAGGTGGCGTATTTCCTTTACAGATTGGTAGACTCCGTAACCTCGTTTTTCTCATTTTACTTTGTGTGATACCTGTATATAGTGTTGGCCAAAGTCCAGATTCTTCGTAAACCTTCCTGTGACGTTATGTATCTTGGAGGTGGCGCCCTCTTCCTAGTGTGTGGCTGTCCTTTCTATCTCGGTCCTTCGGTGTCAACCACTTCGTTTTCGAGAAAAGTTGGAATTTAATACATTCCGAGATCTAAGTTTAAACTTTACGTTATTTTTTTTTAAATCACTTAAGTGGTTCTTTTTACTACTTATACCTCAAAATTTAATAAATAGTGCGTCGAGTGTTTTTTTTATTGTAGTTTAATGATGGATATTTCAATTGCGAAACGCGATATCGAGATTCATTGAGTATCTGCTTCTACTTGCATGACTGTATGTGCGCATAAAAATAGTACATATAGGGCTTGAAACAACACCCCTACATTTACGCAAAAGTTTGTTAACACCGAAAATTCTCAAAACATCTTTTACTTATTTTGCTTCTGACCAAAATGATCTTTGATATAATCCAAAAAAAAATTCTAACGATTTTTGATATTTTCGTTTGCTTGCGATATAAAGCTTTTCTACGAAAAATTTGACACCTTCATATAAGTGGAGCATTTACTTAAAAATCTCTATACAAAACAAACGTTTATCACCTAATTTATGATTAGTTGTTATACCATTATCGTTAGTATTAAGAAGTATAGATATAGGGTGTGACAAAAATTAGCGAAAATTTACCAAACATCAACTTAATGTTTTCTATAGATATTAATATAATTTTCTTTTAAAACTATATCAGAAGTAAGATAATTATGATATACCAGCTGTTATAACACTTTTGTGAACTATGAACTCTTTTCCCAAAACGGTTTTTTCATTTTTACTTTAACCATTATATTAGTCTTGATATTCATGTTTATTAAAAAAGAGTTCTACAGGGCGTTATTTAAACTATAGCCAAAAATGCACGACGTACATTTTTGGATGTTCATATAAACATTTGTCCGCAAAGCCTTGGTTTTTGAAATACACGGTGATAAAACTTTTTTTTAGTTTCTTCATGGACTTTCAGATTTCAAAAATGAAGGGTAAAATGAGGATGGATAGTTATGGTAAAATTGGCGGCCTCACAAAATATTAAACAAATTAATATTATAAAACTACTTATTGCATATACCTCAATTTAAAAAAAATCAAGTTTCATATAGGGATATACTGGTAAAATTTTAGTGTAAAGCAAATGTGGCGAAATAAAATGACCGCCTTTCGCCTAATGAAGTATTTAAAAATTCAGTACGAAATCAACTTGAAATTTTGCATTAAAATTAAATAGGAAACAGGGATAAACTGATAAAATTCTACTGCTAATCCTAATGGCGGCCTAATAAAATATTTAAATATTCGGTAAAACTTCACATTCTGAAATAAACTTTTTATGGGGAAAATAATATACGACATACGTTCTTTTAAAAGACTGTGTAAATAAAGTTATTTAAATTACATAATAATAATGTTAATACTATATATAAATAAATGTAAAAAAAAACAGAACTTTGGCATTACCCAGAACTTCCCTCCTTATGAATCCTTCGTTCAGCACGTAGTAATTTACTAATCATAATTAATTATGTACAGAACCTATATATACAAATTATGTTACCTTTAATTCCCTTAATAAATGGAAGGATTCATTACGAGGGATGTTCCGGGTAAAGTCCGTTTACCGATTTTCTGAAATAAAGCTAAATAGTAATGGTTCATAGTATAACATTTCCATAGTTAGATAAATTCGTAATCGATATTCAATTACTAAAATCCTACGCTTTATACCTAATCAATTTTGAGTAGCACTAATGATACATACACACATTATCAAATAACCTCATAAATTACTTTGTATTTCTATAAACGGTTTATCATTTGTTTAGACGTAACAAACATTTTTGGCCATATGTAGAGATTGTTATGCTTGGCTCTGAGAAATGCATATGCGGTAAAAAGCTAAGATGGGCTTACTGTGGTAAACTGTGAAAGTGAGTATATCCTGGGCTGGCTAAAATAAAGTACTTTTATGATATATCAAAACATAACTTCTTCTGTAAAGTATAGACTGGTTTAGATTCACATATATTAGGTTAAAAAAAATTTTACAAACTCGCATAAAATCTAAATTTTCTTTATCAACTATAAGTGACACCTTAGTTTAAATTATGCAATTTTTTTTATTAGTTTATATCGATTTAAATTAACTTTGGATATATTAGTTACAATAGATACGTAAATAAAATAAAAGAGCTATTTTGTACAGAAAGAAAATTTACTTATGAATTGAAACCAAATTTTAATCTGAATTAGTGAATAAAACGTGTTTTTGGATTAGCTAGGTACAACAAATAAATACAATAATAAAGCTAGCATTAAAAACCTAATGCGGCACTGAATAGTGTACATAGATTATCTATCCTATTTCGGTTAAGGATCAGTTTATGCATAATAAATTTTAATCGTCCCAAACAAAAGGAATAACAAACCACTAGTGTTGCTTGTAAATAATAAACAAAAATCGATAAATTTCCTATACCTGAAACTTCCCCCGTTATGAATCTTTCCTTTTATTAGGAATAGTGAAGTATGACTTAATTTAGTTCAGTATATAATCATATAGTCTCATATATTGTCTTTTATTTTATCAAATTTTACTTATGCACACTTGATTTTTTTCATACCACAACTTTACCTACACCACACTTAATGCTTGCGCCAAATTTGAAATGAATGTAATAAGTAGAGTTTTCGGGATGATTTTTTAAATATTTTATAAGACTGCCATTTTGTTTTGCTATCTCATATTCATACTAAAATGTTACTAGTTCATTCCTATATTCCACTTGATTTTTGTGCAGAATTTGAGGTAAATTGTATAATTAATTTTTTCAGTAATAATTTTTTTAACGTTTCACTAGCCGCCATTTTGTTTTGCTATATTGAATTTTTACCAAAATGTTACCTGTTCATCCACACCTGCCTATGCCGTGAACCGACAGACGGAATTAATAAAACGTATTTTTTGGCATCTAGAGACGCTAAAACGTGAAGATATGTAAAACCTGAGAGGATGATTACACATATTATATTTATCCGCCATTTTATTTCACCATCTTGAATTAGTACCAGAGTTTTGCTAGTTCATCTGTATACCACAATTATTTTTGGCACACAATTTGAAATCAGTCCATTAAGTAGTTTTTCTCGCTGAATTTTTAAATATTTTACTAAGCCGTCATTTCCTTTTGGCATCTTGGATTCATACCAAAATTTACCAGGAAATTCTTATATTATACTTGATTTTTGTGCAAAATTTGAGGTAAATTAGATAAGTTGTTTTCTACTAATTTTTTTTTAGTATTTCACTAGGCCTACATTTTGTTTTGCAGTATTTGATTTTTACCAAAATGTTAGCAGGTCGTCCCCATATGAGCCTCAATTTTTAACCAAAATGTGAAGTCAATCGGGTGAGTAGGTTTAGGCTTTTTTTTACACTTCACTAGGCCGCTATGTTGTTTTGCCATATTGGATTTTTACCAAAATGTTGCCAGGTCATGCCCATACGACCTTTAATATTTGATAAACGTTGAAACGTAAAGATCTGAAAACGGTAGAATGTACTGACCAGCAAACTAAATATAATAAGATATGTATCAAGTAAACTCTAGATTTTAAAAATATATTGAATGCTACCCATTCTGGCAACAGTGAATTTAGATATTATTCTTGTGTTTTCCGACGCTGTTTATTAGATGTGAATAGAGAAATTCAGGTAAGTAAAAAATCGTAAATATATATTTTTTTGAGATTTCGATAAAACTGATAAATTTTATTTTATTATTTTTCGAATTCACATTTCGAAAAATATTTTAAAAAGAAAAAATATTTATTTTCACTACTTCCAGAGCCTATTTTTTCATTCAGTGTATAATATATTTCATTTAACCTTACAGTTAGAAAAAAAATATAAATACATTATTTGACTTCTAAATGTGCACCTTGTAAAAATATTTATATAGTGAGTCCCAAAAATAAGGTATATAGTAAAACTATATTATGGCATATATTATTATGAGTAATTCTAAACAACGTTGACAAAACATATCTATTCCAAAATTTAACTGTCAGATATATTGCCTTTCAAATTTTTATTTCTGCTCTAAAATAGGGTTTTCTATCATAGTTCATAATTGCCATAAGTAATTGCAAAATGAATAAATACCTGACACAGAACGGAAGCTTTCACGGCTTTGGTCAATTAAGAAATCATGGTTGGGATTAGACCGTGTCAAATTGGAATTACTATCCGACGTTTCGCCTTCGATTGCACGAGGCATCTTCAGTGATCTTTACTCCACGAGATCTGAACACTGAATTAGCCCGAAATGATTCAGGCGGGCTTTTATATGAAATGGCCAGTGTTATGCTGGTGTTCAGCTACAGCAGATTGAACAATTTGTTTCTTTTTAATACATCGTTCATGTTCCTTAAGTCTAGTTGATATTGAGCGTCCTGTTTCTCCTACATACACTTCTCCACAGGAGCAAGGAATTTTATATACTACTTCTGTTTGGAAAGGTACGAGATCTTTCGGGGATCGAAAGCATTGTCCAATCTTCTAATATGTATTGAAGATTGTACGTATGTTGAACCGCTGAAGTAATCGTCCTATTTTGTCTGTAGTGCCATGTATGCAGGAAAGAACAACACTACCTAATGGTGGCTCTTTATAGTTCTCCTTTAGCGAAGTTGGTTTACTATATCTTTTAATTGAACGCGTAATATCTTCAGTGCAATAGCCATTCCCTCTAAGAGCTTCGGTCAGTTTCGATGTTTCCGATATTAAAGAATCTTGATCAGAAATCGAAATAGCTCTGAATACTACTGAATTAATAACCGATTTCTTTTGTGCTGGATAGTGATGAGAATTTGCATTTAAATATTTGTATGCGTCAGTTCTCTATACACAGAATGTCCTAATGTACCATTTTCCTTCCTTTGAACACATACATCTACAAAGGGAATTGTTCCATTAGATTCAATTTCCATCGTGAACTTGATATTATGATGTTGCTGATTAAGGTGGTCCAGAAATATGAGGAGATTATCCTATCCATGAGTCCAAACAACAAAAGTATCATCTACATATCTAAACCAGTGCTTCGGTTTTAGAGGAGCGGATGTTAGAGCAATATCCTCAAAGGCTTCCATAAAGATATTCGCTACCACAGGTGATAGAGGAGATCCCATAGCTGCCCCTGAAGTTTGCCCATAAAAAGTTCCTTGGAAAATGAAATAAGTAGATGTAAGACAAGCTTCTATTAGGTCTATTAAGTTCTTATCAAGATTATTATTATCCAGTATGTTTGATATAATGGAAATTGAGTCGTTGGCAGAAACATTTGTGTAAAATGATTCTACATCGAAACTGACCAAAATATCTTCGGGATCCAAATGGATTGTCTTAAGTTTTTCCACGAAATGTGCAGAGTTTTTAATACAAGAATCTGTTTTTCCAGTAAAGGGATTAAGAAAATTTCCAAATCGTTGTCCTTGTGTATCTTCGGAAGACCGTAGAACCTAGGAATCTTGGAGGTGCTTGGTTTTAATGATTTTTTCTCCGCTGGTGGTAGACTGGATGTGTTGATCAAATTGGTAATGCGTCTTTCTATTCTACTTGTGGGATCTGCCTGCATAACCTTATAGGTGTTGTTGTCCAAAAGTTGAGTAACCTTTTCCACATATTCTGTTCTGTCCATGACGACTGTGGCGTTGCCTTTATCTGCTGGAAGTACCAGAATGTTTGCGTCTTCGTTTAAGGTTTTCATTGCTGTTTTTTCGGCTGCGGAGAGGTTCGGCTTCGGTGGTTTTGAGTTTTTAATGATCTTCGCTGTCTCATATCTGACTTCATCGGCTTGTTCCACTGGTAATCTTCTGATTGCTGCTTCAACAGAAGATACTATGTCTTCTACGGGAATGCTACTCGGTGCTATTGCGAAGTTTTAGCCCTTGGAAAGGACGGAAAGTTCTGCTTCGGATAACGGCTTCGATGACAGGTTGATAACTGTGTTCTGCGGAAGTTTCACTGGACTTTTTCTGTTCAGGAGGGCTTCAAACTTCTTTTGTTGCTTAAGTGTAACTTCTTGATGGATTTTTTCTGCCTGTGCGTTGGTAATGTTGTCCAAAGTTGTAAATATAGTTCTTTCTACTCTAGAAGCTAATTTCAGATGAATTGACCAAAGCCGTGAAAGCTTCCGTTTTATGTTAGCTAACCTCTATGATGATCAAGAAGGATGCCAAAACTTTTGGCGATCCCCGGAACAGCAAGAAGAAGTTACTCTGCCAGTTGGCCTTTCTCCTTAGATGCCGAGATGAAGATGTAGTACCGAAATCGCTACAGGTGAGACATCACATTACTTCTAGAACTACTAAGAACATTTATAAGCGTGCTAGCAATGCATTAGTTAAAGAAAGGATTAAGGCAACATGTCGTGATTTAGATACAAATGCCCGGAAACTATTAGAAATGCATCTGAAATTAGCTTCTAGACTAGAAAGAACTACATTTACAACTTTGGACAACATTACCAATGCATACGCAGAAAAAATCCATCTAGAAGTTACACTTAAGCAACAAAAGAAGTTTGAAGCCCTCCTGAACAGAAAAAATCTAGTGAAACTTCCGCAGAACACAGTTATTAACCTGTCATCGAAGCTGTTATCCGAAGCAGAACTTTCCGTCCTTTTCAAGGGCCAAAACTTCGCAATAGCATCGAGTAGCATTCCCATAGAAGACATAGTATCTTCTGTTGAAGCAGCAATGAGAAGATTAACAGTGGAACAAGTCGATGAAGTCAGATATGAGACAGCGAAAATCATTAAAAACTCAAAACCACTGAAGTCGGACCTCTCCGCGGCCGAAAAAACAGCAATGAAAACGAAGACGCAAACATTCTAGTACTTCCAGCAGATAAAGGCAACGCCACAGTCGTCATGGACAGAACAGAATATGTGGAAAAGGTTACTTAACTTTTGGAGAACAACACCTATAAGGTTATGCAGGCAGACCCCGCAAGTAGAATAGAAGGACGCATTACCAATTTGATCAACACATCCAGTCTACCACCAGCGGAGAAAAAATCATTAAAACCAAGCAGCTCCAAGATTCCTAGGTTCTACGGTCTTCCGAAGATACACAAGGACAACGTACTACTTCGACCGATCGTCAGTGCAATAGACTCGCCCACATACAAACTAGCTAAATATCTTTTAAATTTTCTTAATCTATTTACTGGAAAAACAGATTCTTTTATTAAAAACTCTGCACATTTCGTGGAAAAACTTAAGATATTTGGACAGTTTCGGTGTAAAATCACTTTACACAAATGTTCCTGTCAACGACTCAATTTCAATTATGTCAGACATACTGTATAATAATAATCTTGATAAGAATTTAATAGACCTAATGGCAGCTTGTCTTACATCAACTTATTTCATTTTTCAAGGAACTTTTTATGAGCAAACTTCATGGGCAGCTATGGGATCTCCTCTTTCACCTGTGGTAGCGAATATCTTTATGGAAGCCTTTGAGGATATTGCTCTAACATCTGCTCCTCTAAAACCGAAGCACTGGTTTAGATATGTAGATAATACTTTTGTTGTTTGGACTCATGGACAGGATAATCTTCTCATATTTCTGGACCAGACCTTAATCAGCAACATCATAATATTAAGTTCACGATGGAAATTGAATTTAATGGAACAATTCCCTTTCTACATGTATGTGTTCAAAGGAAGGAAAATGGTACATTAGGACATTCTGTGTATAGAAAACCGACGCATACAAATAGATACTTAAATGCAAATTCTCATCACCATCCAGCACAAAAGAAATCGGGTATTAATTCACTAGTATTCAGAGCTATTTCGATTTCTGATCAAGGTTCTTTAACATTGGAAACATCGAAACTGACCGAAGCTCTCAGAGGGAATGGCTATTGCACTGAAGATATTACGCGTTCAATTAAAAGATATTGTAAACCAACTCCGCCAAAGGAGAATGATAAAGAGCCACCATTAGGTAGTGTTGTTCTTCCCTACATACATGGCACTACAGACAAAATAGGACGATTACTTCGGCGGTCCAACATACGTACAATCTTCAATACACATAAGAAGATTGGACAATGCTTGCGATCCCCGAAAGATCTTGTACCTTTCCAAACAGACGGAGTATATAAAATTCCTTGCTCCTGTAGAGAAGTGTATGTAGGAGAAACAGGACGCTCAATATCAACTAGACTTAAGGAACATGAACTATGTATTAAAAAGAAACGAATTGTTCAATCTGCTGTAGCTGAACACCAGCATAACACTGGCCATTTCATAAATGTAAAGAAAACCAAGGTTCTAGCATCGGTTCCAGGTTTTTATAAACGAAAAGTTAGAGAGTCTATTGAAATATTTAAACATACAAAAAATTTCAATAGAGACACGGGTTACGGTCTAGATCACACGTGGAAACCGATCTTAACACAGGGTCACGGTTTGGCGAGCACAAGTCGGGTATAAAAGCCCGCCTGAATCTCTTCGAGCTCATTCAGTGTTCAGATCTCGTGGAGTAAAGATCCCTGAAGATGCCTCGTGCAATCGAAGGCGAAACGTCGGATTTGTTAACTCGACGAGAAGTTTAACATACAGTTTTTTGCACTCAGCTCCTTCAGTATCAATACTGGATAATGACAACAATGGAATCTGTCTGTAACACAAAATGTCCCAAAAACGTCGCTTGGAAACCTCTCGGAGGATGCTGATCTAGGTCTTCGTTGTTGACTGGTCGAGTTCTGCTTATCGACTGCGTAAGGAACTGAATTCTCGCTTCTACTTATAGTCAGATTCCATGTCACCGCCCCTGCGTAGAGGGCACTTGATATCAAGAAGCAGGGCAGTTTGTTTTCAATATTAAAAAATATTAAGAATATTATATACTTAGCGCAATTCTACTTAGGTGTTATCCTAAAATGAAACCTATACTTATACAATAGTTAAATCTCAAAAGGGTCGTAATCCCGCATTATCATAAGTAAAAAGAGCTTTTTTGACTTTACTTGAATAAAATAACTAAACTCTATATAAATTCTGATAAAAAATATAAACTAATTTTTATACTTAAATTTAGGTTCGAATTTCAATGAGGAGTGATACTTCTTTGTATATCCATGTTTCGTAAGGTTCGGGGCTTCTTCAGGCCTGGGTCAGGCGTTAGCTACTTGTATACATCTAGGATGTTAATATGGTGATAGATTTGATTTGCAATGCATCCTGTTAGGATCTTGTACATGATGGGCAAACAGGTGATGGGCCTGTACTGGGAAGGGTCTTCTGTCCCATTGCTTTTGGGTAGCATAGTTGTAATGCCTAGCATTAGAAATACGGGGGTTATCTCCGGATAATGCATTATTTTAGTAAAATTACGGGTCATAGCTTCATGGAAGACCCCAAATTTCTTATACCAGAATTTGTGAATATGGTTAACTCCTGGCGACTTCCAGTTGCTCGTTGTTGGTTTTTCCCAGATGTTCGACCAATACTCTTTGCTCGGCATTATTATTATTATTGTTATTATTATTATTATGACTTGTTGTCTCACAGTATTCCTGTGGTTTTATTTTATACTGACAGGATTATACCAAGTCAGTACAAAAAAAGGAAAAGGAAAAAAAACAACTATTGTGTATTAAAAAATGATCTAACGATGCGACATGCTCTCAAAATGACCGATTTTTGGATGTTTCTGTGAATGTCTGTATTAAGTCCTAACTGGGCCAAATGCGGTGTAACCGTTGTTAGGGTTAGGCCTGTTACTGATATGACGAGAGGTACAATGATAACACTTTCCTGTTTCCACTGCCCTTTTACTTCCATTGCCAAGTCGGTGTATTTGGCGATCTTCTCAATGCATTTCGCTTGGATTTTCTCGTCGTTGGGGACAGCCATGTCAATTAAATAAGTGATCTTTTCTTTTTTAGATTGAAATGTGATATCGGGTCTATTTGCGGGGATTGTTTTATCTGTGTGGATGTCAATGTCCCAGTAGAGCTTGTAGTCTTCGTTTTCAAGTATAGATGTTGGTGTATAATGGTAGTAAGGGTCTGTGTTCTCTGTTAGTTTGTATGTTGTGGCTAATGCTTGATGAACGACCTTCGCTGCTGAGTTGTGTCTCGCGGTGTATTCAGTTCCGGCCATTATTCTAAATCCACTTGTTATGTGATCGATCGTTTCTCTCTGCTGTTGACATCTCCTACACCTCTCGTCTTCAATGGTTGTGCCCTTGATGATGTGCTTTCAGTAATTTCTGGTTGCTATGACTTTGTCCTGGATGGCAAGCAGGAAGCCTTCTGTTTCAGGGAACAGCTGTCCTTGTAACCACGTATATGAAAGCTTTTTATGTATATGGTCTTGCTTTATGTGGTATCTGTGTCTTCCGTGAAGTGTTTTTTCAGACCAGGTGTTCATCTTTTCTAGTCGTGATTGGATGTGACTGTGTGCGTCTGCTGCGTGGCTCATTTGAGACAGGTCGAGCGGTGTATAATTCTTGTCTGCCTTCACTATTGCCTTGTGGAGGTTAGTTTGTTTGTTGTGGAAGAATTTTCTGAATTCGTAAATTTGTTTTTTATTTAGCGATTGTATATCTATAATTCCCCTTCCTCCTTCTTTTCTCTCGATAGTGAGTGTTTCCTTGCATGCGTTGAGATGTAACTTCCTGTGTTTAGTGAATTCAGAGCGTATGAGAATGTGAATGTTTTCTATGTCTATGTGTGTGTGACCATTTAATAATACCAAACGAATACGTAAGAATAGGTATGGTGAAGGTGTTAATAGCTTTCGTTAGATTTTTGGAATTCAGTTTTGTTTTTAGTAGCTTTCTAAGTCTGGTTTTAAATTCCGTCTTGAGCTCTGATTTGATATGAGTGTGGTTAATTTTGGTGCTTTGATGGAAGCCTAGGTATCTGTACGTTTCTTCTTTGAGCATGTTATGTATAGTTTCATTGTTGATTGTTTCCTCCGTAGGGTGGTCTTTCCACTGTCCCTTGTTGATATGAAGTAGCTTGCATTTACTTATAACAAATTCCATGTTAATGTCCAGGGTAAACGTTTCTGTGATTTTAAGGAGTTCCTTTAGCTGTGCCTTTGTGCTTGCATATAATTTTATGACATCCATGTACAGGGTGTCCCATTTTCGTAGGTTTTACGGGGTTTCCAGCTTATGAGTAGAGATAGAGAGATGCGGTTTTCGCGACACCGTGCTACTTTTCGATGAAACTAAAGAGGCCGCAAACAGATTTGCCCTAACCATTTTAGTTTCCGTGCTACAGGGTGATTTTGAAAATTTGTCATTTTCGGACACCCCCTGTAACTCAGCTATCGTAAAATATATTTAAAATGTTTCAACTGGTATTTATAGATTTTTTCACGCAGAATTCAGTGGCGTACTCAGATTTTTGCTGAGAGTCATAGTCTTTGACATATTGGCATAACCTACTATTTTTTAAATGGGAGACCCTATATATTATTTTTTCATCTTATTCTTCGTGTCGAGAGCTTTTCAAAAACATACCATAAGTCATATTTATTTTCATAAATAACATGAAAAAATGCATTTTTCTTTAAACGGATTTATGGCATAGCAGATCAATCGAAATAAGAGAAGGTGGCTGTGGTAGCCATGGCAACGCCAACAAAAATATGATCAGGCAGCTATTACTGCTGTCATTTTTGGCATTATTGCGTTTAAATTTTTCTTGACGTCTATTATAATTATTATTTTTAATATGGCTCAGAATCAAAAATTTGAATATTTTGAGAAATATGATATGAACGCGTGTTTTATATTGTCTAATGAAGATGCAGATCAGGCGGCAGAGCTTTATCTGAACAGGTTAGTTCTTTTTTATCTTCCTGCATTTTGACTTTATTGGTTCGCTTTATTTTATCTTAGATATCCCGAGAGAAGACAACCAGAAAAAAGAATTTTTCAAAAAATTAAAAATAATCTTTGCCAATATGGATCTTTTAACAAGCCTCGATCGCGAACTTACAATAAAGACAACGAAGAATCTGAAATCAACGTTTTAGCCCACGTTCAGACAGCTCCTGAAACATCTTGCAGGAAAATAGACGAAGAGGCGGGTGTACCGAAAACCAAAGTGCAGAAAATTTTGAAAAAGCACAAATTCAAACCCTATAAATACAAACTTGTGCATCATCTGCATCCTGGTGATGCAGAGCGCAGATTGGAGTTCTGCAATTGGTTTATAAATATGAAGGCAGAAGATATCGATTTTGAAAAAAAGATTATTTGGTCAGACGAGGCACATTTTACTAGTTCAGGGATTTTAAATAGACACAACACGCGATTTTGGAGTCAAGAAAACAACCATGTTATTTTTCCTAGGGAGCGTCAGGGCAGATTTGGATTCAATGTCTCCTGTTTTATTTTCAACCGAAAAATAGTTTACCAAATATATGAAGGAAATCTGAATTCGATTGGTTACGTGCGAATCCTAGAAGACGCATTAGGAATTTTGGATGATGTTCCCTTGGCTCAACTAAATAGGATTTATTTCCTTATACCAAGTACAAGACGGAGCTCCAGCCCACAATGCCAGAATAAGTCAAAACTGGCTTAACGACCATTTTCCTGGAAGATGGATAGGAATACACGGACCTGTTCGATGGCCACCACGATCCCCTGACCTCTCAGTTTTAGATTTCTTTTTGTGGGGTTATTTAGAAAACAAGGTTTATGTAAGGCGATACGAAAACTTAGAACAACTAAGAATGGCCACCGAGAACGCTTTTGCAGAGTTACAAAGACAGTCATTTACAATAGAAAATGCATTAAAAAGAACGTTTAAAGTTTGTCACACTTGTAGGACACATAATGGTCTACAATTTGAACAATATTTGTAGTTTTAATGAAATTATAATTATTACCTTTTACCTACTGCCTAATTTTTTCTGATGCTGTTACTTTGTTATTTCGTTAATAAATATTTGTTAACTTTTTCCATGGCTCCACAGCCACCTTCTCTTATTTCGATTGATCTGCTATGCCATAAATCCGTTTAAAGAAAAATGAATTTTTTCATGTTATTTATGAACATAAATATGACTTATGGTATGTTTTTGAAAAGCTCTCGACACGAAGAATAAGATGAAAAAATAATATGTAGGGTGTCCCATTTAAAAAATAGTAGGTTATGCCAATATGTCAAAAACTATGACTCTCAGCAAAAATCTGAGTACGCCACTGAATTCTACGTGAAAAAATCTATAAATAACAGTTGAAACATTTTAAATATATTTTACGATAGCTGAGTTACAGGGGGTGTCCGAAAATGACAAATTTTCAAAATCACCCTGTACCACGGAAACTAAAATGGTTAAGGCAAATCTGTTTGCGGCCTCTTTAGTTTCATCGAAAAGTAGCACGGTGTCGCGAAAACCGCATCTCTCTATCTCTACTCATAAGCTGGAAACCCCGTAAAACCTACGAAAATGGGACACCCTGTACAAGAGATGGTTTATTTCGTGTGGGTTATTTTTTTGGTGTTTAATTTGGAATCCGAAGTTTGTGTTATTCAGTTTATTTGAGAGTGGATTGAGACAGAGGCAGAACTACAAAGCGCTGAGTGAATCTCCCTGGAACATACCTCGTTTGATGTAGATCTCTTCTGTTTTGATGTGCTTTTTTTGTGTTCTCAGGTTGATTTTAGTTTTCCACGTACTCATGATTTGCGTAAGAAATTGCCCAACTGTGGGGTATCGAATCAAAAGCTTTTTTATAATCTATGTAACCAGTATGAAGATTTCTATAGTTTTTCCTGGTTTGTTCTATGATGACGCTGTCTATAATGAGCTGCTCCTTGCATCCTCGACTGTTTTTCCTGCACCGTTTTTGTTCTTCCGTTAGAATGTTTTTGTGTGCTAGATGTTGTTCTATTCTCCTGGTAATTGTGGCTGTGATGATCTTATATAAGGTTGGAAGGCACGTAATAGGTCGGTAATTTGACGGGTCCTTATTGTCTGAATTTTTAGATTTAAGGTATGTTATTCCTTGGGAGAGAAAATTGGGGAGTGTGCTAGGTTTTAAAATAAGTTCATTAATTTGGCGAGTGAGAACTTCATTTGTGGAGGTAAACTGTTTGTACCAGAAGTTATGAATATTATCTATTCCAGGACATCTCCAGTTATGCGTGTATTTGATTGTTTCTGCAACTTCTTGTGTTCTCATTGCAAAGTCCTCTTGTTCCTCTAAGCACTTGTGTCTGTTTTCTTCCGCTTTGATCCATGAAGCGTTATTATTGTGTAGTTTCGGTTGTGACCAAATACTCTTCCAGTATTCTGTGATCTCTTGTTTGGTCGGTGGTTCTATTACTCATGCCTCCTCATTGCTCATGATTTTTTGGTAGAACTGTTTTTCGCTTCTTCGAAACAGGTTATTAGCGTCCTTTCTTTCATTTGGTTCTTTGTATCTTCGGAGTCTTGCGGCATACACAGATAATTTTTGCTACAGAGTGTCAAGGATTTCTGTAAGCATGTAATCAGGAGATGCAGATTTGATTTTCTCTGCACTTTGTGTGATACGTTTTGACTTGTTGCCGTTTATGGATTGGGTAAGATGTTTCAATTCTTTTCTAATTTTTTAAATTTTGTTTTCGATCCTTATCTGCCATTTGAATTTTGGTTTTATGTTGTTGGTGTTTCTGTGTCGTGGCGGGAGATTGTTTTGTGTTATCGTGGTTATAGCTGCTGCGTAGATAACTGTATGAATGTCCTCAATTGTGCTCGCATTTGTTAGGTACTCGGGAATTATGTGTTCGTTGATGGTCTTTAGGATTTTATGTGTGTTCCGTTTGAAGATTACACGAGGAATAGGATCTCTTGTTGTAGGATCGGAGCCTGGCCATTTGTTTAGATGTGACTTCATTTCTACTATGATCGCTTGTGTGAGAGACGGTCCGAGGTGTAGCTGTGTGTATGGTGCTTTGGGCGAATGATTCACTTGTCCTGTGTGCTGTATGGTGCTTGTCATCTGTCGTGGGTTGTTGCTGGGTGCTTCGCTCCTACTGAGCATTGAGTGAGGTTGCAAATCCTCTTGCACAAAGTTGGGCTGGTTTGTATGTGGGATCGGTTCGGCATCTGCCCCACTATCCTCAATGTTTGGTTGATGAATGTTTAGTTCAGCAGCTACCATAGCTTTGATGTTTTTCAATGCGAGTGGGGTGAGCTTACTGGTCTTAGTGATGACTCTTTTTTGATCTATTACTCTCTGTTCTGTGATAAGTGATTTGTATTCTGGATATTAAGCTATGAAAAGTGTATGCAGTTTATGTCCGTATCCAGATGAAATTGTCTCAAGTTTAGTAGCGGTGTAGTAGGAATGCATCACCGTTCGATTCACTTCATCTGTTCATTTTAACCTCTTCCTTGGTTTACCTGCCTTGGTAGTTGCAGGTAGTCGTTGCGATATATCCGTTGTTGTAATGGGCTCAAGTTGTTGTGTTTGGTTAGCCTTGGTGGGTGCCAGCTTAGCCGGCAAAACACTTTCGGTGGGTTTATTTTCCTTTGCCTGGTTGTGATCGTTTCGGTCGAGCTGTCGTTTCCCGCAGCGTCCTGGACCGTTACGCTGCTCGCCCGATGCTTTGGTGTTTGGATTGATGTTTTGTGGTGTTAGAAGAAGTGTCCCGACATTTGATTGCCTGTTAGTAGAAGGTAGATCATTTTATTGTATGTTTGTTTGCCTATTATTGTTGGCCTCTCTTTAATGCACATCTGTTTTGTTCTTGTTGTTCTTGGTTTTGAGAAAATATGGAAGATGTGCTTCTGGGTTTCCGAGAGAGCAAATATTTCTAGGCTCGTTCCGTATGTAGTGGTTTTGCTTAAGAACTTATAATAGTTGACGAAGTCCTTCATGTCGTCGTCGTGAAATAACGAAAATATCTGAAGTTCCGACCAGTTTTGTCGTAGGTATTTCAATGCGTCTTCTCGAAGTTTGGTATGATTGTTTTGATGGCCGTATATGTGCAAGCTGACTGATCGGAACAGACAACTTCCGTCTCCAACAATGTCAGCTCTGATGAAATTCTTGGGAATAGGTTCGGCTGTAGCAGTTTTTTCGGCAAAGGCCCGCCTGTTTAGCCTTTCGCCGCCACCGTCCCGCATGCTGTCACCTTCAGCAGTGGCTCCAAAGGTGCCCTGGCGATCCACCACTTGACCCTGGTGGTCCAGGTAACTCATGTCCGTGGAGGCGTCACTCCCCAAGCAACTTAACCGAGGTTAGTTGCTCCGGGCGGTTTCAAAGGTAAGGAGGGGTTTAGGGTGGCTAGGTTGTGGGGAGGGCAGGGATATTGGGTATTTAGGACAGCGGACAGCTGGACGTCGCTGACAGTACGGACTACGAAATTACCGTAGCGTCCTCAATACTGCTGGATGCAGTACCCAGAAGGTCAGACTTATTTTATTATTATTATTATTATCATTATTATTATTTGATAAAACTGGAGCATTTGGAGCACAACTTATAAAATAAGAATCCAGCAGCATTAAAAAGAGAGTTAAGTTCGAAATAAATTCTTTTAGGCGGATTATTTTAATACAAAAGTAAAATTTACAGACAACATCAAGAAGTTCTGGCTGTCCACAATAACCCTTAAGTGTGAGTCATTTAGTGAGACCCTGTGTTGCGTGATGACGAGATATCAAACACAGGGAGTTTGATGATCAAGATGGATTCCTTGAGTGCATACCGGTGTGTAATTCTGTCTATTTGTTTTAATACCCACTTTATGTTTAGAAAGTAACTTTCTATCTACGTGAACTAGTTTAAGATAATCATAGAAACGTCTGTAATCTTCAAAACATGCACGATGGCTTAAGAAGTTCTTACTATTCTGCAGGGTAGAGTAGTTTAGTAGAATTCCTAAATATACTTTCTGAAGATTCGATTTCTCGAGAGGTTATAATTTTATTTTAATCTGTTCCCTTTTCCATAATTTTGTGAGAGACTAATTTAACTGAGTATACAGTGTCACAATTTCTTGATCTCTTCTCTTAATATTAATCTTAAGTTAATTAAAAATGTATCTAACAATAAATTATTGGGTGCATTTGAGAGTATAGAAATAGTTAAATGTGGTAAGAAAGCACTAAATAAAGACAGAGGGCCTATTCCCTATAGTCCTCTCTATTGCTTACTTGACAACGGTACAATCGGGTGCAACCAAGTGTGACCACATTTACCAATAAATAGTCTCGGTTAGGATAAGTTACTTGAGTTTATATGATCTGCTGATGATGCGAACTTGGTTAGCCAAACGCGCGTCCAGAATGTAACAAATTGTGGTGTAGTGTGGTTAGAACTCTTGTATTTTGATCTATCTTCCACTACAGGTTCCAGTGTTAGGACTTAATTTTAATTAATGTTAGGTAAAATTGTTTGTATATATAAATATAAGTAAGTGTAGTGCATTGTGCATTATTCCATCTGAAGAAAGTACTGTGAACCGAAACAATTGTTATGGTTTATTTTAAAAATAAATAGTGGAAACCAAAAGTTCACATTTTTAGTATTTTACTTTGTATTATAGATTTCCATCAAGTAACAGCCAAGTCAATCGTAAGTTTTTAGTTTCGCTACTTCAAGAACAAAATGTTAAAAAAAAATGAAAAAATGAAATAAAAAACAAAGCGGCCTTCAAGCTCTCTATATTTAATTTGCTTTTGCTTTTTCACCAAACGTGCAAATATATTATTTGCGATTTGTGAAGTTTGATGTAAATTATATCCGAGGTAATATCCCAAGGAACACAGTTTGGAATTTATTTCTTCAGCCAAACTGTAGAAAGCAGCGTTTAAAATACCGCAGTAAGACCGAAACCATCTTTTTAGAATATTTATCTTGAAATTACCCTTTATAGTTAGAAGTTGCAATTAAAATTATTTGGCTGCATTGTCAGCTGAAATGCATATAATACGTGCATGGTGCTTTTCGATATCGGGATCCCGCATATAAGTTTTTATTTAATAGTGTAAAATTTAGAGATAACCATATGTTAATAGTAGCTACAAATTTATCGTAATACAATAGCTAATTCTCTTAATAAATATAATCCCATGTAGCAGTCTGTAAGAGTGATCATAGGTTTTGAAGCCGAATATTATAAGGTTGCAACAAGTACTTTTAATAGTTTCTTTATTATTCGAGCTAACAATTTACTTTCAACCCAATAAGGTCTTGGACGAACAATTTTTCTGGAACCTGTCACTTATAATGAGAGTATATATATATATATATATATATATATATATATATATATATATATATATAAAAAAAATTAATTAAATGAAAAATAAAAAAAAGTGTAGAGAGATGAAATTCCAGCAACTATAACTAAAATGTGTAAATATCAAATAGCATTTCCTTTGTGCTATCTTATAAATTTTTAATTTGGAGCAGAAGTTTTTCCAGCTGTTGGCAGTTGTTAGGTCTCTTTTCAAAAAGGTTGATTATAAGCAGCTAGTAACCTACAAAGCTATTAGTATTCTGACTTGCTTTTCTAAAGGTTTTGAAAATGCTATGATGTAATTTATTCTCTAATACTCCTTATGCTTACTTAAGATCAAGTCTATCGACACTGCTCTTTTTTATTTTACGAGCAGAATTCTTGAAGCTATGGAGTTAAGAGATCTATCGAGTGGCGTTTTCGTTGACCTGTCTAGGACGTTCGACTGCATCGACCATGATATACTGTTAGAGAAATTGTACAGATATGGAATGCTGGGAAACGATCTTGCATGGCTTGCATCATATCTTGGCGATTGTAGGCAGCTAGTCGAACCGCAGGGCAGCAGTGGTTTCAACCCAACAAAGTCTTAGCCGCACAATTTTTCTAGAATCTGTAACTTCTAATGAAATTATATCTATAATTAATAAAATAAAAAAAGAAAAAAAGTGCAGACATTCAATTTCACAACTATAACTAAAAGGTGTAAGTATTAAAGTGCTTTTTCTTTATGTTATCTCATAAATTTATCATTTGAAGCAGAAGTGTTTTCAAATAGGTTGCAGTGGGCAGCTGTTAGGCCTCTTTTGAAAAAAAGTGATCCAAAGCACCTAGCAAACTGCAGAGCTATTACTATTCTGAGCTGCTTTTCTAAAATTTTTCAATATGCTGTAATTTAATTTATTATCTAATACTCCTTATGATCAAAGTCTATAGACATTATCTTGTGGCATTTTCGTTGACCTCTCTAGGGCATTTGACTACATCGACCATAACAAACTATTGCGGAGATTTGCTTTTGCATGGTTTGCATCATATCTAGGCAATCGTAAGAAGGTAATCGAACTGCAGGGTAGCAGTGATTGGGAGTGGGCTGTTGCAGATGACATCAATTTTTTAATATATAGTAGGCAATGAATTGGAAAATATCACTGACCGTGGTAATCTTATCATGAATAGAACTGATCAGTATTTTAATGAAAATAAATTAATATTAAGTAAAATAAAGAAACAACAGATAGTACTATCCTTAGCATGATTCGTGCGTTGGATATACCAACTTCTGTAAATTTTGCAAGACAGGTCATACAATGCTGTAAGTCGACTAAGCTTTGGGGTATACATATCATTTATAACTTTGACTGTACCGTTCATATTGATTATTTATATAAAAAGCTATGTTCAGTTCTTTATGATTTAAGAGTTTTGTCAGAAAATGTAGATGTTCTCATCTGTATGTATCATGCTACTTTCTACTCACTAGCTAGGTTTGGTATTGTTATATAGGGTTCTACGCAGGATTTTGAGATATTTTTTTTTGCAAAAGAAAGCCATAAGAATCCTATTTAGAATGAAATTTAGAGATTCATGTAAAGGTTTTTTTCGGAGCATATACCCCGTTGATACTGTCGGTAGTCCATATTTTTGAATGTGTTAAGTTTTTAGTAAATTACCCAAAATTATTTTGAATGAAAATACTAGGTTTAAGACCGATGTTATTTTCCTGCATATAAAAGCACAACATATGAGAAAGGCATTCTTTACCGAGACATGAAGTTCTTTACTTCTCTGCCTATTAATATCTCTCTCTCTCTCTCTCTCTCTCTCTGTAATAAATACTTCTTTACATATCTGGTTAGTTTTAAAATCTTGACGGGCACGTATTTCTATTTCAAAGGAAAAGTTCTTTCTCTTATAAGAATTAATGGTTTGCTTCCTTCGAACAAACCTGACTTGTTATTGAGCTTTAATGGGCTTTATAATTATTATGTAAAGCAATTCCTGAACATTCCCGCAAAATACAATTTTAAGATTAGAATTCTAAATTCATAATTAGTTTATGGCCTAATTTTGTTTTATTATTTGTTTCGCTTTGAGGAAAATTCATCTTTATTAAATTTTATACCTTGGCACTTGCGGCTTTTTCAATTTCCAGGTAGATTTTTTATTTTTCTGAAAATGACATTTTAAATTAGCGACTCGAGAAATAAAATTAGGAAATGTTTTTCTGAAGTCGCCAAGATGTGCTTCCAGTGCAATCAATAATCTCTAAAAAAATGCCTCGATATAACAACGTGTATACAGGTAAAACTAGGCAGTATGTGTCTATAGACTTAGTGAACAAAAAAATATATTTATCTGTAATTTTATATATTTGCCCCTTGAACTAAACATAACATTAATATCACATACAGATAGCACCAATTCGAAAAATCTGTTTTTCGAGTTTTAGTGATTCTAAAACGTTAAGAAAACCCAACTTATAGTTTTCCTATTTCGTACTATCCCAATACTTCTATATGTACAGTCCATGTGTTATACTAATTAATAATTTGTAAACTATTATACGGGAAAGTCAAAATTATCTGAACACATTTTTAGTCTTAATTTTTTTTACCGGTTTTACGCGCACTTGTAATTTATTTTAATGTGCAGTTTGCTTAAAGAATATGTTTTTTTTTTAATTTTATAACAAATAATATAGAAAATATTTCAAATTGTTTATTTCGTGATAAATCGTATTCACAGGGTGGTCGTCCCATTATTATGGTAGGACTTGGGATTCGTCTACTTTGTTACTCTGCTTTTTTCAGTTGTGTTAGTGATGTTCTTGATTTAGTTAAAAAACTCGACAAATAACCATTTTTTGGTTCTGGTTAAGTATTTAACTTTAGTTTAATGGATAATCAACTACCCAAAATTCGAAATAAATAACTGGTGGTTCTCCATAATCTTATCTCTTTTCAGAAAGCAATAGTTGGCTTAACGCAATTTTATAAAACACACTAAGCAGTTTGTTATACAATAATTATATTTAAGGACTGCTCAGCCTATATAGAAACAACACTTTTGTACTTGTAGCAAAACGGCAAATGTATATGGCCTTAAAGGGGAAGGAAAGTTTTTTAGTATTTGTAGAAGCCATGGAAAGGAAGCAAATAACTTGTTGAGTATTCTGTTGCAGACAATACTTTAATCTGGTGTAGGCATAATCTAGCATCACTACGAACACTACGACTTTACAACCTTTCAAATAGTTGTCGCGGCATTGTTGTCTCAACGTTGTAATGTCTAAATATGGCTGCTGTAAAGGCTGGGTAAATTAGAAGAATAAATTAAATTTTCGCTGCCAATATTCGACATGTCATTAAATATCTTTTATTTTTCTCAATGTAGCATAAAAAAATATTTAATAAAAGTAAATGAATAATTAAATAATTGAAGTTTTCGTATGGTCGTCTGAGAAACAAATCACATTACATACAAAAACATAAATAAAAATTTTAAACACTATTTTAAAAACATGAAACCCAAAATCAATAAAACTATCTACGAATGTTTACTCCTTTATTCCATTTTTTGGCGGGAAGGGTGAGTGGAACTCGACCAGGAAAAAAGTCCCTATAGTGTTGAATATACTGCCGAAATCTTAATCTATCTGCGCATTTCATCATCAGAAAATCTCGTCGATGTGCTAATGATGGACATTCAGATTCACAGTACAGGCTTAGGACTGGGCTTGTTCTAAATGCTTCAAGAATCAATCTTAGAGCTGTATTATGGTTAGTATCTAACTTTTTAAGGGTGGTAATGCTGGCTGAAGCATAAGCGATGCATCCGTAGTCTATTTTAGAGAGTATACACGCCTTGTATACATTTAATAGAGGGATTCTATGAGAGCCTCACTTTTTTCCGGATAGCATGCGTAGTATATTTAAATCAGATAGACATTTTTTTCTTAGTTCATCGATATGAGCTTTCCAGTTTAGGCTGGAATCAAATGTTAGCCCCAGGAATTTTACTGTAGGAGTGGAGGGTATATCGCCATCATTTATTGTGAGATTAATCGTTTTGGTGCAGTTACGTTTGCGGCAAAAATGGACAGCAGATGATTTAGAGGCTTGAAATGATAAGCCTAGTTGAGAGGCCCAATGTGGAAGGGTATTGATGCAGCGTTGCAGCATATTTTGCAGCATTTTGGTCAGAAGACGAGTGATATATTAGAATATCATCAGCATACATTCTAAGTTTAAGGGAAAAGTTTATGTGTTGTTTTGTTGAGTTAACTGCAATTATGAAAAGTGTGGGACTAAGAACTGATCCTTGTGGAACACCAGTCGAATGAGGATGAGAAGGGGCTAAAATGCCATTTATTCTTACTTGAAAGGATTTATCTGTCAAGAAATCATGTGAAAAACCTAGAATGTTGCCTTTGATTTCCCAATTTTCCAATACATTCAAAATAGATGATCTTTTGATCGTGTCAAAAGCATTTGATAAGTCTAGAAAGACTGATGTAGTGTGCTTATTTAGGCTAAATGACTTGTGAATGTTAATTTCACAGCCAATGAGGTGGTCGATAGTGGAGCGATCTTTCTGAAAGCCTAGTTGTTCGCTGTTAAGTAGCCCCTTTTTGTGAAATAACCATGAAAGACGAAAATTCACCATTATTTTTAGAATTTTACATAAATGATTAGTAAGAGCTATTGGTCTGTACCCTTCAATTTTATGTCGTGTTTTGGACGGTTTATGAATAAGTAAATGAATAGAATGTTTCCAATGAGTGGGGATGGTGCCACTTTTCAAGTTCAAGTTTAAATTTTTTTGCGAAAATTAGAAGAATTTGCAATGAAGCGGAAAAAATCTCAAAACAAAATAAATTACTTTCTTTTAGTAGATTTGTGGGTAGAGAATAGCAGAAAATTAAATCTAAAAAAAGTGCTAAGAAAAGTGATCCGATAATGATAAAGTAGGCAAAGAACCATATATCTAACGTTCGGGAAAAGGCATATATACAGCAATATATCATCGTTTTACTTTAAAAATCTCGTAAGTTCTTTTTTTAAATTTTAACATTTTTCGGTAACAAAAGTCACATCTATAATTAGTAAATATAATGTAAAACATTTTTAACCGAGTTCAAAAAAGGAAGAGGTTATTAATCCCACCCTATGTATTTTTTATGTATGTATATCAATTACTCCCTAATAGTTTGATCAATTTGAGTAAATTGTTCAGGAAGTATTTATAGTAATCGTCCTATAGCAAGCATATTGAGAAACAAATTAAAATGGCGGAATGGCGCCATTTTGTATCTTTTTCCACCAGAGAGTGTCCGCGATAAATTTGAGTAAATTGTTCAGGAAGTATTTATAGTAATGGTCCTATGCAAGCATATTGAGAAACAAATTAAAATGGCGGAATTGCGCCATTTTGTATCTTTTTCCACCAGAGAGTGTCCACGATAAATTTGAAATGCTTTAATATACTGCCTTAACATTTGGTGGATAAAATGGAGCGAAAAAAAAACAATAAATTTCGAGACAATTTTAGCAAAAAAACATTGATTCCCACAGTACGCCAGGCCTGGAGAGGTAAAAGGGGGTATCATAAAAATATAGCGTTTCATACGGTTTTCGGGGATTTTAGGGTCACGATGTTCAATTATACTAATACTTTTAATTTTTGACGTTATGTATGGCTGATTTTCTGTAAATAATATATATAAATATATGGGTATAGATGAAGCTTTTTATATATATTTATATCTTTCTTACAGAGATTCCGAATAATCCTCGAAAACCTTGAAACTGGTCTTAACAATGAATCTTCGTACAAAAAGGGTGAAATAATAATTTTTATAAAAAAATTCCTTGAACTTCCTGAATATTTCGTGTTATTAGGAATAGTGAAGTATGACCCTAGTTAGTTCGGTACGTAATCAATTAGTAACACTATACTGCTTTTTAAACATTTTTATTGGACGCCGTTTTGTTTCACCGCATTTTACAAGTTTCTACTTATGCCACACTTTATTTTTAAAATTGAATAAGTAGTTTTTACATTAATGCAAAAAGGAAGAAAGTCGTTCTCCACAAAAATAAGTGCATTTTTTTTATTTAATAAAATGTACAATTGTTCCGCTGGCTCATTACCCATGCATCATCAATCGCTGAAAAGACGTGCTTTCTAAACATCGTACTTCGCTCATGGACCGGCACTCCATAAATCATAAATAAAATATTATATTTCAGAAATATTATTTCCGAAAATGAATAGATTCAAGAAATATGTTAAAAAATTAAATTACCAAAACGAGCTTGCTAGACGAAGTCATCATCTTAGGTAGGCTTTTCACGTCAAAGCCTCAAACATCAAGGATTTGTTTGGAGGTTATTATTATTGCCATTATATATTGTTGGTATTTGGGATTTATGTGTCCTTTAATCTTCAAAACAATGCAATAAAATAACATTTTATTCTATTGTTTATTTTATACAATAAAATAAGCTAAATTCTCAAGTAACAAAATTACAAGTTCTTTATGAAACAACGGAATTTGCGCCATTTCATGTTTTGATAGATAATGATGACCCATATTTTAAAGATAATTTAATAATGTAGAGTGCAGTGTAAGAATAGTAAAACTGCTAATAATCTAGTCAAATTAGAGGAAAAACTTAGGTCAAAAAATATAATTATGACTAATTTACTATATCTTGATGGTTTCGGCTCTTATTTGATGAAAATCCATAATAATAATTATTAGATCAATATTGTCTAACATGATATATGTTTCGTTGGCACAGCAACTTTTCAAATGTAACGATTTTAAAGCAACATTGTATACATGATGGCCTATCGACTGTGTCGAATAATATAATCAAAAAAGGTACATCGTACATAAACTTATCTAAACATGACGGTTGAGCAATATAAAAAATTGTAAAATATAGCGTTTACCAGAACAAACCATAAATAATAGACAAACGGCAATGTAAATATGGGAATTTTGAATTTAGAAGAATGTATAATACAGTAAATGGATGTGAACTTAATGGCCTAATATATCTAAGGAGTATAATAAGTACATGTATTTAACATAAAATTGGTCTAGACATACTACTGAGTTTTTACTCAGATTTAAATTCTTATATAAGTAGAAATAAGCGAAAAAATATGTAATTAAAGACTAAACAAAAATTATTAATACAAATTTAGAATGGGAGAATTGTTAATATTTAATTGGTCATTTAAAATAAGGTCAGAATGTTCGAATTTATTGATTTCTAAAGCTTCTAAGAAATTTAATTTTTGGATCTTTTGTTCTACCTGTAAAATTTTAAAATTGTCATAAAAATTGCGAATCTCTTGTTTTAAAAGATCTACCAGTTTGTGCTTTTTTCAGATTTATCTTTGTTATTCTTAATTATTGAACCTAAATTATTATTAGTTCTGTATGTATGCTACTTTAATTTGTTGACTGTTTAAACAACGTTCCGTTCTATTAGTACTAGATTTGCCAATATAGGTAAGGATAGACAATTTATTTTTTTGGTTTATTAATAGGGTATACTTCTTTTATAGCTTTTTTGTACGACATTTTAGAAAAAACATAATTTATTAGTATCCATTGTTAACTGCATTTTGTTTAATTGGGTTAAGTTCTATGTCAAAATTTTCTTTTGACATAGGTACGTTACGTAACCGATAAATCATACTGTTATATGCTGCTAATTTGTGTTGTATTGGGTGCTGTGAGAGGTTATGTATCTTACCATCGTATATGAAGGCTTACGATAAATTGAAAAATTGAGTTTATTATTGAAACGTCTAATAGTTAAGTCAAGAAAGTTAACTGAATTATCGATTTCAGTTTCGATAGTAAATTTAATCTTTGGGTTAATGGAATAAACAAAATTGAAAGTGTTGAGTTGTCTATCCGTACCTGTAAATAAGATGAGTATATCGTCTACGTACCTGTACTAAAATTGACAAAGATTTGCTGACGGGTGAGTGAGTATGAATAAAATTCTTTTCTAGATTATCCAAAAAAAGCTGTGCTAATAAGGGGCTCAATGGGTTACCCATAGTTAAGCCTTCCTTTGAGGTATAAATTGTGTTATTGAATTGAAAATAATTTTGTTTTAGACATATTTGCAATAAATCTATAATTTCATAGATAATAACTACGTTGACTTTATTTTTATAGAGTATATTTTTTCTTAAAGCTATTGTTTCCAGGGGTGGGATGCTAGGAAATAAATTTTTAACATCAAACGAAATTAATTTTGAATTTTTAGGTATATTTAAGTCGTTAGTTTTGTCAATTTAGGTACAGGATTTTTTTATACTAAATTGGGGTGTAATGTTACAGTATCTGTGAAGTATATCTATAAGTTTATTTGATATTTTCATTGACGGGGCAAAAACAAAGCATACCACCGGCCTAATGGGGTTATCTGGTTTATGAAGTTTTACAACCGAATATAATTTAGGAGGCAGATCCTTTACGAAAAAAAAACAATTAAAGAAGTTAAAAAAGGAAACTCTTTGGAAATACTTTTGTCGATCGTTAAACCAAAATACATATACAAAAATCGTTTTAAGAATAACTTTAAGAGTAAAAAGAAAGAAAATAGACTTCCAATTTTGTCAAATGACCCAAGTTGAAAAATTTCACGACAGATTAGCTCCACTGTATGAAAGTTTCCAACCGATAAGCTTTATCAACCAAAATAGCAATAAAATATTTTTTTTTGGAAAAAATCAGTATGGATTTAGAACAGGAACTTCTACTCAAGAAG
The DNA here is from genome assembly GCA_030620095.1 of Kuschelorhynchus macadamiae. Classification (NCBI taxonomy): domain Eukaryota; kingdom Metazoa; phylum Arthropoda; class Insecta; order Coleoptera; family Curculionidae; genus Kuschelorhynchus; species Kuschelorhynchus macadamiae. The sequence goes on along the minus strand of JAUTXW010001428.1, from coordinate 37,587 downwards.
TTATTTTACTTTTGTAATAGACCTTCAATTAGGATATACGAAGAATCACTCCACTTTGGCTGTCTTTTTGGATATTTAGGGATAGGACGATAATGTCGTGTACAATATTATTGTTAAAAAATGTATAAAATTGGTATCCCTTTGAAAATGGTAAAAAAAACTTATAGGACATCTAAAACAACCTACAATTTTAATATATACATATTTTTAATAACGGTAATGTAAACATTCTTCAAGTTGCTATATATATATATATATATATATATATATATATATATATATATATATATATATATATATATATATATATATATATATATATATATATAACTATATATATATATATATATATATATATATATATATATATATATATATATATATATATATATATATATATATATATATATATATATATATATATATATATATATATATATATATATATATATATATATATATATATATATATATATATATATATATATATATATATATATATATATATATATATATATATAACCCCGAAATACGCCAACAAAATCTGCAAGAGCATTTTATCGAAACATTTAGGTGGCTAAAAGATAATAGATTAAACCTTTTATCCGAGAAGACAGTATTATGTAATTTTACAAGAAGCTAAAGACAAGATCAAAAAAAACATCAATTTAGGTGGATTACCTATGCCTCAAAATGTAGCAGTTAAATATCTAGAACTTTTTCTTGATAACAAATTGAACTGGAACGACCAAAAATACATCTTAAAAAAATAACAAAAACGGATTGATTTTAATGTCTAAGACAATGCCTGGGTTTTTTGAACAGTACACCCGTAATTGAAGCTGAAACCACAGAACCCCCATTAGAAATAGTAATTTATATTAATAAAATTATTCAAGTTACAATATTGTGTTATGCACACTGGTATTGGAAATTAAAAAGCTACCTTTGTTAGTACACAGTTATTCTTAAATAACACAGAGAAAAAAGAAAAATATAGTAATACCATACCTTCAATTAGAATATTCAGTTTTTAAAAACCCTAATACAGTTTTTATTAGAGACACTATGGAAAAAGATGATTTAGTTTTAGAACATACCTTTCTAGAACAACAAAATACAAATTGGGTAAATTATGAAGAAATTTTTACACACGGATCACTTTTAAATCGACAGCGCCTTTTATCATAACATGAATATTAAACAATTTCATTTACCCAATGCCGCCTCTATTTATCAGTTGAATATTGTATTAATTTTACTGAAAATATTAAGTTTTTAATATTTTTTGATAGTTAAAATGCATTATTAACATTATCTAATTTTGTCTAGTTGTTCCGCCTGCCAATTATTTAAACGCCTGAATAAAGCTAAAATATGCATGTCTATTTTGTCTGAGTTAAGACCCCTGTAGGTATTCCTAAAAATAAGCTTGCAGACCATGCAGCCAAAGAAGCCACTGTCATTGGCTCTTCTTCAAATTTTAAATTACCCCATACAGATGTTGTTAATCTGGCAAAAATGAAAGTGATGAATAATTGACAGCTGCAATATTCAATAATAGAAATAGGATTAAAATATAAACAAAACTTTCCAAATTATTGCAAAAGGACATGTTTCCACAAAGAATCAAAATGTTTTGTATCCTCAACATGAGAAAAAATTGGTCTTCAAGATTAGGGAAACTGTGAGTCTGGTAAAATCAGAGACTTAGAACATATCATTTTAAAGCGCCCTAGACTAAAATCTCACATAGGTTTTTTGAAAAACATATCAACTCTCAATTTTCTTTTAATTTAAATAATTTATTTGCCCTAAATAATACTAATATAGAGACACTTTTATAAAAGATTTATAAACGAAGCAAAAATTAAATTGTAGTTGAACTATTATATTAGAATAAGTATATGTTCTGAAAAAAATTCAACAGAAAAAAGGGAAAAACAAAAGGAAATCTTAAAAAAATTAAACGGAAAATATAATTAAAAATAAAAAAAAACGTCATTGAAAATATAAAATATTAAAAAAAATAACTGGGAGTCTCCGGGAAATTAGACAGTAATAGAACAGAGTAAATAGCTGACAGTTATATAAATCTATACGTATAAAGAGCAATGCTGGCCATTTGGTGAATATACAGTGAAACATCCCTTAACGGACACCTCCAAACAATATACACCTTTGCTGAACGGACAATTTTGAAGTCACCGACCGTCAGTATATGTATTCCTGTGTATTAAACCCTCTTGACAACGGAGACTCCCAACAACGGAAACGGACAGTAAAATTTGGAACATTTTTAATAAAAATAGTAAAATTTACCTGGTCAGAACGGACAGATGTTCAGATAATTTTTGAAAAACCCACAATTAATGCCGGTATTTTTATTGCATATTATGGGCAATATTTAGATCTATGCTAATAAACGGCGCGGTGCCTACCTATTGTTAATAGTACTAGTTTAATAATAGACTGGCTTATGCTGTCTGGCTTGTAGGTAAATTGCGGTGAAGTGCATAACAAATAGATCACTTTATATTTATAAAATGTAGTCTTCATCAATAGAATATCTTAGTTTTGATGTTACTTTGGTGCGATCAATATTTCTTCAAACAAAAGAAAGTTTTTGAGTCTTCAAGAAAAATTTGAAATAATCCAGTACGTGGAAAAAAACAAACTTAGTGTTAGAGTATTAGCCGAAAAATTCTGTGTAGGAAAATCTCAAATTAGTAATATTTTGAGAAACAAGAACAATCTTAACAAACGATTCGCCGAGACCGGGAGTATAAAAGAGAGAAAGAAATTTGCGAAAACTGAGAGTGCTGCCATAGACTAAATTTGTCTACGACTGGTCTTGTAAAGTACGCTCCAAAAACATGCCAATATTCGGTACAATAATAAAGGAAAAAGCACAAGAAATTGCGAAGGATCTAGAAGTTTTAATCATCATAATATCTCTTTCAAATCCATCTGTGGCGAAGCAGCGGGTGTAGACTGGATTCAGGTAACTGATTTGCGGGCGAAATTATGTGCTATTATCAAAAACTACGCACCGAGAGACATTTACAACGCCAATGAAACGGGACTCTTTTTCCGTGCCTTGCCAAATAAAAGGTTTTCTTTATAAGGCGAAACATGTGCTGGCGGGAAAGCGTCCAAGGAGAGACTCTTTATTTTACTTTGCTCCGTTATGATTGGAGAAAAAGAAAATGCACTGGTGATTGGAAAAGGTAAAAAACCCCGTTGTTTTAAAGGATCAAGCGTGAAAAAATTGCCACTTGAATGGTACTATAGCAAGAGAGCCTGGATGACAAGGGATATAATGTCGGATTGGTTGATGAAATTTGACCGAAAAATGCAAAGGCCAAACCGAAATGTACTTTTATTTTTGGATAATGCTGCATCTCACCCAAAACTGCCATCCCATTGCCAGCCATTGGACCAGGGCGTGATTCAAAATTTTAAAAACCACTACAGAAAGTTTTTAATCAAGCCACTTTTGTCATCCATGGAGTATTCTCTCTCTCTACCGAACAGAAATCCATAAATGTTGTAAGTGCCTAGATTTGGATTGTTGCTGCATGGAAAAAAGTCGAATCCAAGACCATCAATAACTGCAACCGCAAACCTGGATTCGACGAAATCGAGGAAAACGTTGACTACGATAGTGAAGATAATGTGCCATTGTCGGAATTATGTAGAAATATTAACGTATTCTCTTCCGACTTAACTTCATATTCAGATATAAATTAACTAGTTTAAGACAAAAACAGCACTTGATAATTTTTTTAAATAGAAGCTTTTTATAAAGTAGAACTGTATCATGTAGTAATTTAGGTTCAACCCTTAAGGTTACGTCAATGATACGACTTGTTCGTTCTATCAATTGGTTTTATTCTAATTAATATTATACATTACAAAATCATGCAATAGACAAGTTCATTGCTTTGCCAGCAATTGCTGACACAGCTGACCTACATTATGTTGTTAGTTCAACACACTTTATTGTTCAATAGTTATAATATACAGGGTTATGCAACTCCATACTACATCTCCCCTGAGACATTGAAAGAATTTACATTTTATTTTAATGGAAATTCTTTCACATGTCTATTGGATAATTAATAAAATAATGGTTAATATTATAATTTAGAGATGGTGCAAGAAAGAACAGAAGAAAGGAAAACAACGAAGTAAAAGAGTAGAGAAATAGACGTATAGAAAAGCGGCGAGATAATACCTTAAATATAGTATAGTATAATTAGTATCCCTAGTACTGCTTACTATCTAGTCTCTTACTGAAAATACAATTTAGTTCTATTTTTATGAATTACAGTTTCCTTATTATCTTTTAATATAGTAACATTTGGGGTGTCCATTGTGTCATTTTTAACAACTAAATATGGACCTAGGAAACAAGGACTCGTTAATTTATTACCTACCTCATTTTTTACCAAAATCAAATCACCCTTTTTGTATTCAATCGGATTGGCTCTGTTATCAAAAGTTTGTTTTCTTTTAATTTTTGATTTCAATAAATTGGTTTTAGCATCTTCGTGTGCTCGTTGTAATCGATACTTTAGTTCAAGAGGGTAACTTTCAAAATTATAAAGAGGTTCCACAGGATTACTTAAATTACTTGGTATGTTACACTCTCTACCAAAAACTAGTTCAAAAGGGGTATATTTAGTTTCAGTGTGAACCGTTGTATTATACGAAAAACACCAATAGGGAATCCACATACTCCAAGTGTCGCTTAGATTTTCGGTTTGCATTCTTAGATATGCCCCTAAAACCTTGTGGGAATTTTCTAAGGAGCCGACGCTCTGGTGTCTATAGCTAGAGGCGTAAATCTGATTTATCTTTAAGAGAACACATACTTCCTTCATTGTGGAAGAGATAAATTTCGATCCTCTATCCGAAGCAATCTCCTGTGGTATCCCATATCTCAAAATAAAGTTTTCCACAAAAGATCTTGCGACCGATACAGCATCTTCAGTGGGCAAAGGTCCTACAATGTCTAAATATACCTTTTGAAAAGAGAAGTCAGCAGTAGAAGTAATTACCATAGGTTCTCGGGTATAGTGACTAGAATGCTTCTGTTTTTGACATTTATCACATTTTTTAACAAAGTCTCTAACGTCCTTATCTACACCTGACCAAAAATAATGCTTTTTTATATTATTTAACATTCTATTTATACCTGCGTGACCACTAGTGGGGAGTAAGTGAAAATCATTTAATATAATTTTTCTTTCATCCACATCCATTATTCTTTTTACTCCTTTTATAATATGTATACGGGGGCCCCTCCAATTTAACATATTTTTTATGCCATTACCTACGCATTTAATAAATTCCTTACTAGTCTCATCTTTTAAAATATATAACTCCTCTACTTTTGTTTTATTACTTATTTCAGTCAGATCCTTCAACATTTCGTCTCGCGCCAACATTGATCCGGTATTCTGACAATAAAATAAAGTAGAGTGTAATGGTACATAATAAAAGTTCCCCACGTGTTCTGTCACGTCTTTTTGCATAGATATTATGTTTGAGTATGTCGTTATGACTAGCTCAGTACAATGTTTTGGTTTTTTAAGAATTGTTACAATGTTCGGTTGATCAATCCCAACATGTGTATTATTCTTAGTTACCTCTAATTTTTGTTCTTTTACATTCCTGCACTGATTCCTAGTCATAACGGCCACTAAGTTATTGTTTATATTTTTTAACTCGTCTGAAGTTAATTTTATTCTCGATAAAGCATCGGCAGTGACATTTTCATTACCTTTTACATATTCTACATAAAAATCATATTCTTCGAGCCCCAAACGAAATTTTGTTAATCTGCTTGAAGGGTCAGCTAAACTAAATAAGTATAAAAATGGTTTATGGTCTGTTCGTATTTTAAATCGACGTCCATATAAATACGGCCTAAAATGCCTCACTGCCTAAAAGATTGCTAGTAATTCTTTATGCATAATGGGATAATTAATTTCCGCTTTATTCAAAGTTCTGCTCGTATATGCTACAGGTTTATTATTTTTATTTGAAAACACGGCCCCGATAGCAAAATTGGACGAGTCCGTTTGAAGAATAAACTCATTTTGCTCTGAAAAATCAGGATAATCTAAAATTGGATAATTTATAAGAGCGTTTTTTAAGGTTTCAAAGCTTTTGTTACATTCAATCGTCCACTCAAATCTTGCATACTTTCTACATAGTTTGTTTAACGGTACAGATATTTCCGCAAAATTTGGAATGAATTTTCGGTTGTAGTTTGCAAAAGCTACAAACCGTTTTGCCTCGTCAGCGTTTTTAGGAACAGGGTATTCTTTCAAGGCTTTTACTTTGTCCGGATCAGGTGATATACCTTTATCGCTGACAATGTGCCCTAGATAAAGTATCTCCTTCCTTAAAAAGTCGCATTTTAAGGGGTTTAATTTTAAATTTACTTGTCTTAACCTTAAAAAAACATCCATAAGATTTTTATTATGATCCTCTAAATTTCTCCCAAAAACAATTAAATCGTCTAGGTAAACAAAACATTTTTCGTAGTTGAGACCTGCCATTGCGACTGTCATTAGCCTAGAAAAAGCACTAGGACTAATTTTCAACCCCATTGGCAGTCTTTTCATTTGCCATTGACCTCGGTCAGTCATAAAAGCTGTTACCTTCCTACTTTGTTCGTCTAACTCTACTTGATAGTAACCTTGACTTAAATCTAAATGAGAGAAATAAAAAGCACCTGCAAGAGCATCTAAAATATCATCTACACGTGCTATCTGGAACTTAATATCAACTAAATTACGGTTTAAAAATCTGTAATCTAACACGAGTCTTGTACGTTTCTGTCCCGATGAATCACTCTTCTTTGGTACTAGCAACACTGGAGAGGACCATTCGCTCTGAGCTCTTTCAATAATGTCATCTTCACACATTTGCGAAATTTGCCTATTTATTTCCTCTTTTTGGGTTTGTGCCAGCCTATAAGGTTTCACGTATACCGGTTGTGTACCTGGTTTGACTTGAATTGATTGTTTATAAATATTTGTAACAGATAGTTTATCCCCCGGCATATGAAATATATCCGCAAATTTGGTCGTGCTATTACACCTGCCACAAATATACCCTGGCATATTTCATTCGGTAAAACCACACACATCTCAACGGGACTATTTTAATGTATTGAATAATTTCACACCTGGGAGGAATCACCAAAATGTGATTATCTGTAGCATTCAAATTTAAGATTACTTCTTTTTTATTGTTTAAAAGAGTTAAAGTATTTTTTTCGTAATTTAATTTAGCTTTGTATGACCTTAAAAAATCTTCTCCAATTATTCCACTGGTATGACATGGTAATGTCTCGAATATATAACATTTTACTCTAAACTGTACACTTCCTACATACAGGTTTAAAAAACTATAACCTATGGAAATTAATTTACCTCCTATGCCATTTATTTCTAATTTTTCTTTAAACAAGGGTATGGTTGAGTCTAAATCTGACAGTTTAATTGCGCTTAAAGTAGCTCCGGAATCTACGGTGAAGTTCACTTTTTTACTATTTACATAAAAAGATACCGCATTAGAGCATGTGTCCGAATATGTAAATATTTGTTTACTACATTTTTCATTTTTAGGGACGAAGAAAGGTTTCCCCGCTTGACGGCGAGTTATCTCCGTCACTTACATTTAACACTTGCTCAGCAAAATTAATGTTGTTATTCCGTCGAATTCCTCTAGACCCGTGTCGCGTAAACGACCGGCCTTGCTGACCACGAAAATTATTGTTGTTACCTCGGTTAAAATTGTTATTATATCTTGGAAAACGCTGATTATTACGATTACTAAAATTCATTCTATTATTAAAGCTGTTATTATTATGCTGTCTTGAAAATGTTTGTGCCCTATTATTAAAACTCCTATGAAAATTTCTGCTATAATTTGCTCTCCCCCTATGATTTAAATTAAAAATTTGGGGATTATCTGATGGTTGAAAAGAATTTGATTCATCTTGTGCCTCTCTTATGGCATCTTTTAAAAACTCGAAATTTCTTGACGATATAATTGTACTGAGTCTTTGATTTTTAAGGCCATTTGCAAACCTTTTTATTGCTGTTTTTTCGTTAATAGGCCTTAAAATGTCATAGACTTCAGGGTCGTCGTTTGCTTGTGAAATTGTTAATTCGACAAAAATGTCCTCAAGCTCTTTGCCAAATTCTTCGATAGATTTATTATTTTGTCTGATAGAAAATAATTTTGTTTGAAGGGCAGTACTTGATTTTTGGGTCAAAAGATAAGTTTTTATGTCGGTTATAAGGGTTGCAAGAGACGCATAAGTAGATTTTAGCCTTAATTTCGCGTTACCTGAGAGCCTAGTTTTCAAAATAAATTTTATTAAATGTGATTTATCGTCATCTTTAAGAATAGAATTATAAAATTCCGCTGATTCAATCAAACTTTTTATAGTTTCTTCCGATCCGTTTAATACAGGTAAAAGGCTAGATGCTACTTTTAAATCAAAAGACGACATATTTTCACTGGAATTAACACTTTTTTGTTGACTAAACGCTAAGATTTCCTTATATACTATCTTTATTTTTGAAACAATATTCTTAAGAACTAAAATATCGCTGTCATCTAATTCTGAATCGTTAATTTTCTTATTTATAACATAAATTTCCCCTTCTAGCTTGCTATAAATAATTTTAGCTTCATCGATTCTTTTTTCTGTTATAGGCAATTTTCGCCTTTCGTAACTTGATTTTACTAAATTATTCTTAATTACAGTTAAGGAGCTGAGAATTTCTTTAAGCTTATCTCCCATAAGAAACTATATTAGAACTTATTATTATCATTTTTTATTAATAAAATGCGTATAACGAGTCCTTACTTCCTGATAACGATTACTAGGTTTAACTATTTATCTAATAAAAAAATTCTACAAAATAACAGAATAATATCACCACTTACATGTAGAACTTAGCGTTAATTTAGTTTATATTATGTATGCATAATTATTGTTTCTTCGTATCTTTAGCCATATTATTCCATATGCCATTACTGCTTTTTCCATTATTTTCCATATCCATTCATTAACTTGTGTATACCTAAAAGAGAACCCTAAAATTTAATCATTTTCCTCTTGGTTCAAGCCTTCAGTGGATCTGCGCAAAACTTCTTTGTTTACTTCTCGCCTAATTGTCTTTTTCAACCCTTTTTTGCATCGTTTTATTGCTAGATATGTTACACTTGTCAGTAACGCTGAGATCAATATAATTAAAAGGTACTCGGAAAGAGAAAATCCCTTATTTTCATTGGTTATTTCTCCCCTTGAATCTCCATTCGACGCCTGGTTTATAACAATTTCTTCTTTAGAATTGGCCTTTCCCATCGCTTGTCGGTTGTTATAGTGGTAAAATAGTAACCCAGTTTCTTCAACCCTTAAGTGGCACGGCTACTGTCAATTGAGGGCTGGCAGGGTCGCCATGTAGTAATTTAGGTTCAACCCTTAAGGTTACGTCAATGATACGACTTGTTCGTTCTATCAATTGGTTTTATTCTAATTAATATTATACATTACAAAATCATGCAATAGACAAGTTCATTGCTTTGCCAGCAATTGCTGACACAGCTGACCTACATTATGTTGTTAGTTCAACACACTTTATTGTTCAATAGTTATAATATACAGGGTGATGCAACTCCATACTACAATCAAACTGTATATGTAGGTAGTATAATATTTTATATTAGTAACAATTGTAATAATAATTTGAACTAAACTTATTATTTTTTAAATTTTTTTTTAAATAAAATTACATGGGTATTTAGTTTGGTTACTCCCCACAACCGACATTTCTATACAACGGACAGTTTCTGTGGCACGGCTACTGTCAATTGTTGAGAGGTTTTGCTATATATATATATATATATATATATATATATATATATATATATATATATATATATTGATTTAATGCATGTAATTTTGATTTCGTTTGTAAGAATATGAATAACGAAACATGGGTAAATATCCAACAGATCAACTGTAGTGTGCATTACATGTTAAAATATAACTCACCCTATCGTCGCACATACAAAAAACAAGTAGACAAAAACTAAACCCAATCTTTAAACATAACAATACTCGACGACTGCTGTAAAATAAAAAATCGACCTACAGAGACATCTATATAAAGGGATGAGAATTATTGTATGATTATTAACAATAAAACTATTTTTAGATAGAGAAGGTAAGAAAGAAATACTAGTTATTGAGTGTTTATAAGTAATGTACTCGAAATTTAGAAATTAAGATGTATATGGGTGTGTAATGGTTATTTATGTGTAATATTATGTGAGGCTAGAGGCATATGTGTCAGCGTGTTAATTTTTAGAGCTTATGTAGTACTTTCGTATTTGATTGACAAATGAGAAAGAAGTATTGGTGATTTAATAACGTTTGTTCCCTTACTTTACCTTAAAATGTTCATTAACGCGTGTTTAGATCTTTCTTCCGCTTTGCTCTACATAATATACATTGCCAGTTCGATGACTTTTTGTTTTATAATAGATTTTTGATTTCGAAGAAGTATTTTTTATTATAGTTTTGACATTTATTTAAAATTCCCCAAAATATTTAATGCCTTTATAGGAGAGATCCTTACTGTCGTTATTATTAAGTAACGTTTATTGAGATTATTTATATGTTTCTTACACAGTTTCTTGATTGTATGTAGCAGATAACCCTTATTATGTGCAATTTGTAATATTGTATTCCTTATCAAAACGTGTAGCTGGCGGTTTTCTTTATAGATACATCCAGGAAAGGTAAATAGTTATTTTGTGCAATCTCATGGGATGGACTAATTTAAGAAATTTTTAAAAATATCAATTTTTTGTTCCTTTATATAAGACAAAATGTCATCTACATTCCGGGACCATAAGTCAAGTAGGGAGTTGTTAGATATGTTTTATTTTTCAAGAATAGATATAAAGGTATCTGCTAAACAAGGGGAAAGATTCGATTCCATTGCAAGTCCGGATTTGTGTGCATAAAACCGTTCATTAAACTGAAAGAAATTTTGTCTAAGAAGTCAGTAAGCGAGCATAAGTCTAAAACAGTATTTGTTGGGAAGTCAGTAATTTTAAATAAAAGTTTTCTGATTCGACGGGCACAATCATTAGGGGATACGCTAGGAAATAAAATAGAGGCATTAAAAGAGACCAAAATAATATTGACAAAAACTTTAGATAGATTGTTAGTTAATTCATATGAGTTTTTAATTGAAAATCGATTTTGAAAACCGATTACAGAAGAAAGTTTAGATGAAAATCAAGAAGAGAGAACTTAGAAGATAGGGGGCTGTCATATGAAATAGCATTGCAAACAGGGTAGTTCTCCTTTATTATAAATTTTCGGAAGGTAATATTATATCGGAGTTGTGAAGCTCACCGGGTAAATTTTTTGCCTAAAATAGAAAAATGCTGAAAAGTAAGCTGCTGGCAGGATTTAATCAAATGTTTGATGGAAGTGATATATTTATTTATGGGATTTAAATTTTGAAATGATTCGTTGTTAATTATGTTTAATACGTTTATTTGCTTTGATAAATATAAGATCTTTTTCAAATGTTTTCTTCTTATGATTTTTAACTTTAGATAATTCGTATCACTGGCTGAATATTGTCTCTATTCGAAAAAGTATCCAGTTTAACTGTCAATTTAGATCTGGTGAGGTTTAGGTTTTCAGATTCAGGATTCTTCAATACTCTTTCACAATCTCTTAATAGATGTTGAGATAATAATTTATGTCACAAGAATTGAAATTCAATATAAGTCCCAGGTTTAAGATACCAATGTCATTAACTGTTAAAGTAATATTTCTCAAGTTTAAAAAGCAAGGGTAAAAGTTATGGCGGCTGTAATTAGAATAATTATTATGTATCTTTTTACTTTCCTCGTAAAAGGGAAGTATTGTAATCGTGAAAAAATCACACTCCGAGATTTTTTCAGATCTTCACGTTTCAGGGTTACTAGATAATGAAAAACATGTTTTCTCAATTCCATCGGTTTGTCTGTCTGTATGTCTGTCTGCCTGTCTGTTCGCGGCGTAGCTAACAAACTACTTAGCCGATTGACTTGAAATTTTGATCAAAAATTAAAGGTCATATGGGGATGACTTGGTAACATTTTGATAAAAATCCAATATGGCGAAACAAAATGGAGGCTTAGGTAGTGATTTGTTAAATTGAAAAATTATTAATAAAAAACTACTCATCCAATGTATCTCAAATTTTGCAAAAACATCAAGTATTATGTTGGAATCAACTGATAGCATTTTGGTACGAATCCAAGACGGCGCGCGGCGGAACAAAATGGCGAATTAATAAATTATTTAAAAATTCAGCCTGAAAAAACTGCTTAATGGTTTGATTTTAAATTGTGTGCCATTAGTAAATGCGGTATAGTTATCAACTAGTAAAATAGTGGTACTAATTCAAGATGGCCGAACAAAATGGCGGCGAAATAAAATCTCCGTAATCGTGAAAGTTACCCCTCTCACTTTTACACATATTTCCGTTTTAGCGTTGCTAGATGCTAACAAATATGTTTTATCAACTCCGTCGGTCCGTCTGTCGGTGTTTCTGTGTGTCAATTCGAGGCATAGCTTAAAGACTACTTACCCGATTGACTTAAAATGTTTGTCAAAAATTAAGGGTCATATGGGGATGACCTGGTAAAATTTTGGCAAAATTCCAATATGGCGAAACAAAATGGCGGCTTAGTGAAATGTTAAAACATTTATTATTACAAAACTACTCATCCAATTTATCTCAAATTTTGCAAAAACATCAAGTATTATACTGGAATCAACTGGTAACATTTTGGTACGAATTCAAGATGGCGGAACAAAATGGCGGCTTAATAAAATATATAAAAATTCAGCCTAAAAAACTGCTTAATGGTGTGATTTCAAATTGTGTGCCATAACTAACTGTTGTATAGAGATCAACTACTAAAATCGTGGTACTAATTCAAAATGGCCGTATAAAATGGCAGCAAAATAAAATGTTTGTAAGCGTGAAAAAGTCACTATCTCACTTTTACATACCGTTACGCTTTAAAGTCGCTAAATGCCAAACAATATTGTTTTATCAACTCCCACTATTCGTCTGTCGGTCTTTTGTCTGTCTGTCAGGTCGCTGCATAGCTTAAAAACTACTTACCCGATCGACTTCAAATTTTAGTCAAAAGTTAAGTGTCATATGGGAATGGCCTGGTAATTTTCTGGTAAAAATCCAATATGGCTGAACAATGTTAAATTTTTTTTATTAGATTGGTGTAATGTTTGGGGTTAAGATCCGGTAAAAAAAAGTCTTTTTTTTCAAATGTCAACGTTTCGGAACTTAATTTGCGCATCCTTAGGGCATATATTTAGAACCATATTGTGCTGGAAATCTATATTGTCAGTCTTTAACTACTCCGTTGGTCCGCAGATATTTCTTAGATATTAATTTTCTAAATGGTTTTCGTTAACAAACCTCTTGTTATGATACAGTGGTGTATTGTTTGGAATTAGGGTGCAGTAAAGAAACAGAAGTCTATTTTCAAGGTGTCGACGTTTCGCAACTTTATTGTTGCATCCTCAGGACACATATAGTTTCTATATCTTGCATGAACCCCATATTATTAGTCTTTTCCTACTCCGTTGGTCCGCAGATGTTTCCCAGATATTATGTGTCTATGGTTTTCGTTAACGATCCTCTTGTGGTTATGTTAGAGTGGTGTATTATTTGGGGTTAGGATCCAGTAAAGAAACAAAAGATTTTTTAAATTGCCGACATTTCGTAACTTTATTGTTGTATCCTCAGGACACATATATGGATTCTATATCCTGCATGAAACCTGTATAATCAGTCTTTACCTATTATGTTGGTTCGCAGATATTTTCCAGATATTAAGTTTTTAAATGGTTTTCGTAAAGGATCCTTTTATTTATATGCCAGAGTGGTGTATGATTAGGGGTTAGGAAATATCTGCAGATCAATAGAGTAGTTTAAGACTGATAATATGTGTTTCAATTTAGGATGGCGAAACAAAATGGCGGCCAAATAAATTTTTTAAAAAATCAATGTAAAAAAATATTGTTTAATTGATTTGGCAGAAGAATTAGATGTGAAAATGAAATAAAATGGTATTTTATTATGCCCAAAAGTCAAGTGTGGCAGAGGTAGAAAGAAAATGGTAACATATATTTTGGTGGGAATCCAATATGATGGAACAAATGGAAATGAAAAGACAGTATATGTAACACATATATACTGTGACTATATACTGAACACTTAACTATTCCCAACAAATGAAAAAAATTCATAACGAGCGAAGTTCCGGGTAAAGAAATTTACCGAATGTTTCATATAATTTAAATTTTAAATTCTTGAGCTTTCTGTTTTGATTTTTCTTATCTTCCATTACAACGTGTATATAGTCACAGAAGGTTGAATATGCGACGTGATGTCACATTTTGTTGTTAAAAATAGAGAAGTTTGAGTATTTGGTTTATTATATTTAGGCAAATATAATAATCCAAAAGCTTAATTTTCTCTATTTTTTACTAATAAATATGTTAAATCGCGTCGAATTTAATATTTAATTTTAATATGGAATTATATTTTAAAACAGTTAATCTTTTTAAGGTATCTAATGATGGTAGAATAATCTACCAAAATGTATAATACGTTTAATTAAACGAAAAAATTTGCATTTCTTTTTTTGAAGAACTTACCATGGATTTTTACCAAAAAGGATTTTTACATTTACACACACCGCTTGCAAAAATTTGAAATTAATTAATAAGTAGATTTTTAGGCTGATTTTTTAAATATTTTATTAGGCCGTCCTCTAGTTGTGCTATCTTGGATTCATACCAAAACGTTACCAGTTTATTCTTATGCGACGCTTGATGCTTGTGCACAATTTAAGGTAAATTTGATAATTAGTTGTTTAGTAATAATTTTTTCAGAGTTTCACTAGATTCCATCTTGTTCGTTTGTATATATATATATATATATATATATATATATATATATATATATATATATATATATTTGGGCATCCAGAGACGCTAAAACGAGAAAATATGTAAATCTGGAAGGGCGTTTTTTCACGATTGCAAACATCTTATTTAGCCGTCATTTTGTTCCGTCATCTTGAACTCGTAACAAAATTTTGCCACGATTAATTATTGCACACAATTTTAAATCAATCCATTAAGTAGTTTTTTGCGTTTTTATCAAAATGTTACCAGGTCATCCCCATATGACTCTTACATATTACTAAAATTTGAAGTCAATCGGGAAAGTAGTTTTTTAGCTATACCGCGAATAGACAGGTAGACAGATTAACGGAATTCAGAAAACATGGCTTTCGGCATTTAGAAACTCTGAAATGCAACGATGTGAAAACATTTTGGAATGTGATTTTTTCACAATTACAATCCTTCGCGTTTTCTATGGAAGTAATAAACTCGACTTCAAAATAATGCATCAAAAAGTAAAAAATAATATTTTATTCCAGTTTAAAGCTATCTTATACGTAATTGTCCAAAACTTTGTTGTTTTTCGGCTACTATTTGTTAAATCTTAATTTACTCAATTCATTTACCTTTTGTTACTTTGTTGTTTGTCTAATCATTTTGTTTGGTTTGAATACCGATCCAATTATTTCGATTCTTATTATAACATTTTCTATATCACTAAATGGTAGTCATCCACTACCTAAAACCTAAAAAAGCATATTTTTAAAGGCAATAAGTATTACTGATTTATATTTTGTCTTATATTTAGAACTACTTTTATTTATTGAGTGGAAATAGTTATTTTCCAAACAACTGCCCTTCACGTTTAAGTGCGCGAAAGGCACTTTGTGCAAGTGTTAGAAACGCCCTGCGCCTGGAGGTGCTGAGCGCCGATCCCAGAAGGAGGTCCACAGGCAAGATTCCAGGCTTGTACAATAAGGCCTGGTTGGCTACAACTTACCTGTGCAGACGAAAATAGCCTGAGCTGACTGGAAGATGCGGCTAAGCAATTCCAACTAGCAGAGGGCGCAAAGGTCAGGTTTGTGAAGGGAATAGACCTTCCTAAACCTCATGTCTACGTGGTATACCTTCCGGACGACTCGCCTTATATAAAGGTTGTCGGCGGAGGATGTGCTTCTCGGACTGAGGAAGATGAACCATGACCTGGATACTCGGGAATGGGTTGGCCTACACTGCGTGGATTCGGGTCCTGGTCAAACTGTCAAACTTGGACTTTCGCCATCGATGACGCTTTTATGGAAGTACTACGAAGCATGGACTACAGACCATACTTTGGGTTTGGGCGGGTCACATTCCACCCAACAGAAAGAGGGCTGCAGGAATCTAAGAAGGCAAACCAGACTGTAACTGAAGGAGGCAGCAAAAAGCTGCCTCCCGAGGAGTCTGTAGCTGAATCCTCAAAACGTCAAAGCAGCAAGTTCAAACAGGCCACATAGTCTGCGAAATGCACATCCTTTTCGGGTAGGAAGCCTATCAAGAAGAAAAGGTCAAAAAAGAGCAATGGAAACGTCAAGGACTCAAAAGATTCCAAGAATCGGAAAGGTCCTGGCAATCCCAAACCACCTCCTGGCGCCTCAGGAGAACCTAGTGGCGGCTCCCTCAAAGGGAAGAAGGGCGGTTCGAAGGGCCGTCAACTCTTTTCGGTCCTTCAAATCGCCTGGGGAGGATGAAGTCTTTCTAGCTCTGATACAAAACGGGTTGGACGCACACTCCTGCCTTTCATAACAAGAATATTTAGAGCAAGTGTGACATGGAACTGTACACCGGCCAGATGGTCTGTATAAGGTAATATATATACCTAAAGTGGGTCGAAATGATCCTCTACCAAGTTCGCTTAGACCAATAAGTCTAACCGTCTTTCTGTTGAAAAGTCTGGAGAGAATCTTCGATGAGCACATCAGGGACGTAGCTAGAGAGCATCAGTATGTTTACCCAACGGGCAAATCAACAGCACTGCCTCCCAGCAATCTTGATGAGAGCATAGACAACTCTTTAGAAAACAAGGAGATTGCGGTCGCTGCAATCTTAGATATCGAGGGAGCATTTAACAATGCCCTTTCTAAATCACTCTATTTATTCAATTACTGAAAGATGGGTAGAACCCCTTATATGTGGCTGGATATCGGCAATGCTTGAACACAGAAAAATAACAACATCTCTACAGGACGAGACAGTGAGCTTTAGAGTTGCTTGAGGGTGTCTACAGGGAGAATCGAACTTGCTGTGGTCACTACTGGTGGACAATTTCCTAGCTGTGGTTCGGCTGTGGGAGGTTGATCTGCAAGCATATGCCGAGGATCTAGTCATTATAGTAAAAGGAAAGACTGAAAACGAAATCTCAGCAACTCTTCAGGAACACCACATTAACGTGGTGTGAGAGTAAAGAGATGTCTATCAACCCTAATGAAATGGTTCTAGTCCCCTTCACAAAGAAAAGGAATCTGGAGAGACTTCGACCACCTTTCTTACGGAAACAGGTAATACCATTTTCAGCTGCCGTGAAATATTTGGGAATTATCATGGATAAAACGCTGAACTGGAATGTTCATCTGAATAAAATAATTCAGAAAGCTAAACTATCCCTGTGGACCTGCCGTAAAATCTGCGGGAAGTTATGGGGTATGAGACGAAAACAGCTATATTGGCTGTACCTAACGGTCATAAAACCAATAATAGTCTATGGTTCTGTAGTCTAGTGGAGCAAGGGATAACACAAAGTGTTGCCCAGGCCAAACTGAGTGGACTGCAGAGACAGGGTTGCTTTTCAATTACAGAAGCGATTCGCTTCAGTCCGACAGCGGCCATGGAACGCCTTTTGAAACTTCCACCACTCCACCTATTTGTGAAAGGGGAAGAAATGAGAACAACATACAGACTTCACCGTGTCATCAATAGCATGGTATATAGCACGAGTCACATGGAATCATCCAACATGCTGAAAGTTGTGAAAACCCATTACATGTTGGGAATGCCATCGGACCTGCTACCAAAATCTGTTGGTGCACAGCAACTCTACTCCGTGATCTTCCCAGGGCGAGAGGAGTGAGATCAGAATACATCTGATCTAGTGAAAGGAGAGCTGTGCCTATTTACAGGTTGCTCTGTCAGTAAGCCTGGGCAATAACACCTCAATATTTCAAGCAGAAGTCCATGCTATCGAATTGTGTGCTAGAATGTTGCAGGATCAACAAATAACACATAAAATGATGAAAATATTCTCGTATAGTCAAGCGGCCCTTAAAGCACTTGAAGCAAGTCATTGTACATCCAAAACAGTCTGGAACTGCCAAAAGGCACTTGTTGGCCTGAGGAGCGACAATAAAATCGCTCTTATCTGGAAACCAGGACATGCAGATTTGGAGGGAAATGAGTCTGCGGACCTTCTAGCAAAGAAAGGAGCAGAGACAAGATTCGTGAGACCTGAAGCAGCTTTAGGAGTAGCCCACGAAACGGCCAAGCGCGCAATTTTGGACTTGGTTGAGGAAAAAGCTAATCTCTATTGGCTTGGACTGCTATGTCTGTCCCATGCAAAAGCATTTTGCATGGGACTATACACTGGCCATTGTGGTCTAAAACATCACATGCACAGGATGGGACTTGAAGACCAATACGAGTGCCGCCTATGTATGGAGGATGACGAGACTGCCAGCCATGTGCTGTGTGATTGCCCGGCAGCTGCCAGGATCAGGTTCTCTATATTCGGTAGAGATAACCTGCTACCCAACGACTTAAGAAATACCTCCCCAAATGCAATGATAAGACTCATTGAGGATCTAGAGTTGCTTGGGGAAGTGTAAACATAGGTGTGAGCCACAATAGACCACAGAGTCGCAGTGGAGGGTCGGTTTAATCTACTCACTTTAACCTAACATAGCCTAAGTTTTAGGAACAATATTTTTTCTACGAGTGTTACAAATTTTACAAACTTTATACCTATTTTTAAAGGTAGGTTCTAAGCGCGGGTAAAACAATATTTTTTATACATCATAAAATTGCAAAAAATCTTAAATAAATTAGAATTTTTTTATTTTAACTTAAAACAGAAATTATATTATTTTTATTAACAATATTAATATTGTTTGTGGCATGTTGCAAATTTAAAGGTGAGTGCAGCTGGTTTGTTGGGAAAGCTGATGAAGATGGTTCGTTATCCGGCGTTAATGAATGAAATGTAACTTCAATGGTTTTCTCGAAAATTGAAAAACCTGGTATTTCAATTGGATGATTTTTTTCACTGCTCGTCAATCCGTTGTTGTGATCTATTGGGCTGGAGAATGGCGCTGAAAGCAAAAAAGAAGCAGCCGACTCCGTATTGAAAAACAAAGAATGAAAGAAAGTATTATTTTTAAAGGCACGGAAGGAAGAAACCCTATATTCAATATTTGATATTAGTAATATTGAGCAAATAGAATATATTATGCCTTAAGGAAAGAACATTTCAAGTAATGTCCAGGTGATTGATCAGTGTAAAAATGTATAATTAAAAAATAATATAAAGAGAAAGAAGAAAAAATTATAATAGAGAATCGGCAAATAAAAACAGCATGGAGGAACAGAAGAGACAGTTTTTTAACAAAATCAAATATATCCGAAAAAAAAAATGGAAAATCATCTACCCAAACAAAAAGAAAAAGAAGTTTTAGAAATGTATGATGATAAGGCAGAACCCGATAATGTGTCAGAAAATGAAGGTTCCTATTTTCCTGAAAGTGAGGAAAAAGAATCCCATTGAATCGAACAAGCTGAATTAAATGACCTAGTTCGGGACCTCCACTTGTCCAAAGAGCACGCTGAACTATAAAGTTCAAGATTACAACACTGAAATTTACTTGCCACTAGAACCAGAGTTACAATATTTAAGAACCTTAATCGGGAGCCACCTTTGTTTTTTTACTATGCAGAATAAAATGTGTGTTTGCGTTAATCCAAATAATATTATATACAAATTAGGCTTTGCAAATAACCCAGACTAATGGCGCTTATTTATAGATTCTTCTAAAATAAGTTTAAAAACAGTTCTGCTCCATAATGGCAACAAAAGACCCTCTATTCATCTTGCCCATGCAGTTGACATGAAGGAAACATACGAAAGTATGCCACTTATTCTAAATGCATAAGCTATGATACATATGAGTGGCAGATTTGCGGCGACCTAAAAGTCATAAGACTGTTACTAGGGGCTTCACGGTGGATTTACCAAGTAGTGCTGTTTTCTTTGTCTTTGGGACAGCAAAGCAAAACAGAGCCGTTACCGAGTAAAAGAATCGCTTCAGGGAGATCACTATAGTCCAAGCCAAGCTAAAGTAAAGAATATACCTCTTGTTAATTGTAAAAAAGTTCTGTTATCTCCATTACAATAAGCTTAAGAAATGAATATTTGTTGAACTAGAAATTAGATAAGGGATGAAAAGTTTGATAAAAAATTAAGTGATGTTTAATTAGCTGCGTGGAGGTCTTTTAAAAGAATTGTTTCGGGGCTTTTAGGAAAACAAAAACTACGAAAAACTTGTAGAAGAACTACTTGAAATTTCCTGCAAAAAGGATGTCGCATGTCCCATTTAAATTTTGTTCCCAAAAATTTGGGTGCGTTTAGTGATGAGCCAGGAGGAAGGTTCCATCAAGATATACTAAAAATGGAGTAAAGCACCAAAGCAGATGGGATCCATCAATGATGGAATATTATTGTTGGTGTGCTATGAGAGAACGCGATCAGGAATATAAACGAAAGTCAGCATTTACAAAAAGTGTATCTACAAAAAACTTACACT
The DNA here is from genome assembly GCA_030620095.1 of Kuschelorhynchus macadamiae. Lineage (NCBI taxonomy): Eukaryota > Metazoa > Arthropoda > Insecta > Coleoptera > Curculionidae > Kuschelorhynchus > Kuschelorhynchus macadamiae. Next base: position 16,707 of record JAUTXW010001428.1, on the reverse strand, counting down.
ATAAAATGTTTGTTTTTGCGAATAATACCTGTTATCCTTCGAATATTTTGATTTTTTTGCTTGGTTTGAAGGTATATATAAAAATTATATAAAACTTTTGGAATAAAATAAAAATAACTAATACATTATATAACTCAAAATCTATACGTGGTGAACAATTTTGGTTGTTGAATTCGTAATCACGATGCTTTAAACGCACCCGTACAGCCATTATAATATCAGTAGCAATTGTTTTTTGTATTGGTTGACTAGTAATATTATTACAATAATATAATTTTTTCAACTTGAACGAAGATATTTTTGATCGCCTGAAATAATATTACAGGAATTCTTTAGTTTTTATCTTTAACATTAAAATAAAAGTAGGAATCCTCACGGCACGAGACAAACATTGAATTGAAAACGTACATAAATCAAAGAACAGTAGTAATTTGTTTTTAAAGCACATTAAATCAAACATGTCGAACTTATAGCTAAATCCAAAGTATTAATAAATAATACACTACAATAAAATAAGACAGGGTACTACATGATAAAACCACAATTTAAAAATTCTTCATAAGAATAAAAAGCCCTCGATATGAGAATATTCTTGTTTTCCTTTTTAAATCTTCCATAACAAATTCTTAACCTCTGTAGGGATTTTATTGAAATAAATACTACAGCAACTCTGACATTTCCCTAACGTTAAAAATGAAATGTTAAATTTTGTCTATTACGGGTTTGGTACATGTGGATATCACTGTTGGTAGAAAATGTAATAATATTTACCTTGGCATAATAAGGGTTGACTAGCACAAACAAGGATGTCACATCAACAAATCTAAAACATTATAATATTTTCTTTGTTACCAAAGAAAATTTCCTAGAATTAACTATAATTTTCTTTGTTATTATTAACTGGAAATTATACTTAATTTCTGGATAAGTAACCTAATACAAAAAGTACGCCCCTTTACAAAACCGTTTACTGTATCCAAATCAATAACCTGAAACTATTTTTTTTGCACTCCTGGATTTTTTGAAACTATCTCCCTTTTTGTACCATTTTAGAAGCATATATAATTTAATCATCAAAATTTCGAAGAAAAGCGAATGTCAGTATGTTTGTTTTAAAAAAACTTCTCCTATAAGAGATCTAAACCAAAGCGTTTGGCGTGGTTGGTTTTATATTGCCTCTCGCAAAGTTACCGAAAGAAATAATTTGTGTATTTAGGTATCAAAAGTAAAGCAGTGTTATAAAAAAACATTACTTTAAATGGTTTCAACTTTCGCATATCGCTAGTTCTAATATAGACTTATTTTTCATCGCCCTATTTATATTTGTACGTGCAACGAAATGCACAGGTTCAGCTAATAATAAATAATCACTACAAAATATACTTTGAAATTCAAGCGTATGTTTGGATACTTGAATTACGTTGACAGAATTTACGACACCCCACCCTATTTGAAAGAAAATGCTCAGAAACAAATATTTATTTTCCGCCAAAATCAATAAAAAGCACAAAAGAAATCCTAGTAAGTACATCTTTCCGGTTTAAGCAATGCATTAAGTGGCATAATGTCAGCACAATTATTTCTTTGTAAACATTGGAACATTTTACGAATCTAAGTAAAACAAAACAATGGAATTACTTATGCGAAGGAAAAGCCAGACACACAATAAGTATTATCATTTTGGTTTATTGTAATATAATACTATTATGTTCCTTTATACCGTCCCTGTGACAAATGGATTTGAGGCGTAGTTCTAGATGGAACTGCTTTAAAAAAGGAAAAACTCAAAAAATTAAAACTGATTTTAAAATTTTTTATTTAATTTTTCTTTTTGTTAAGTGCAGGATGGCAAAATATATTGTTAGTATTTATTATATTCTAGATGCATATTTACACGTCCTCCTTTATTACGGCACCAGTGAGCTTATTAAGATATCTGTTTTTGCAGATGCTCCGTGTAAGATTAGGGAAATGCGTTATTAATTTTTTCCTGTCGATAAACGATAATGATTTACTTGCCGATCATTCTCAGTTTTCGATAAGTCAATAATTATCAATATTTCGATAAACATCGATAGCTATTTATCTATATGTAAATAAAAATTATCGATATTTATCAATCTTTCGACATTTTATTTGTCGATAACTAGATTTGCCAAACTCAATTAAACATTTCCAAAAATCCAAACTAATGTTAGTGTTAAAAAGTTAAAATCTTGGGTTTATTAGAATTTTTTTTTATAACCACAGATAGTATTGTTTTTTGTGACAATAATGGGAAGCTAAGCAAAAAGTCGGTAATATAAAGCAATAAACTTTAACATTACATTACCTCAGAAAACTTAGCTGAGGTGTTTGATAATATTAATAAATTGGACATCAGTATTGAAGTTGACGAAATGTCCCTCATTGAAGTGGCGGATTGCTAGACCACTTTTTGGGTTGTCCCTGTATACGATATTGCAATCCCGTTTTTGTTGTGCATCAACATGCAATAACGTAGTGTATAGAATCCCGTGTAGACATTGTCAGTATTAGTATACAAACTGCTCAATTGTTAAACAAACGCATAGCACAACATCAACGGTATTGCAATATCGTATACAGGGACAACACAAAAAGTGGTCTAGCAATCCACTACCTTAATGAGGGACATTTGTTTGATTTTTCCAAAACAAAAATTCTAGACCAAGAACCTAATAAAAGGAGGCTATTTCTCGAAATGACATATTATCAAACACCTCAGCTAAGGTTTGCGCCTCCCCATTTAATGTCAGCTACATCTATCAATCGACGCCTGTCCCTCTCCACTCGATTGTCAACACCACTTATGTCACTGTGGAGTACCTACCAAATTTACTAGGTGAGTACCATCTAAGATTTCGTACCGAAAACAGAATAAATATTAATTTAATAATTCTTGTATTCTAAAAAGTCCGAATTTAAATTAATTAATCAAATAAACTTGCAAGTGGCCACAGATGAATTCCCCGTTTTTTGTTATTATTTTTTCTTGTACTGTACCATCGTCCTATTGTAACACTCGTTTATCTTACATTATATTATTATCAGTATTTTAACTGTATTAGCCTTGAAATATGTATATGTATGTATATGAGTATGCATAAATATATATATATATATATATATATATATATATATATATATATATATATATATATATATATATATATATATATATATTTATATATATATATATATATATATATATATATATATATATATATTTTCGTTTATGTTTCTTAGCTTAAGGTCATTACATTAACAAAAATTAGTACATATTTTTTAAAAATGCATCGCAATTACACATTACGTTTCGGCCATAGTTTTGGTCTTTTTCAAACGTAAATTTTTTTACTAATTTTTGTTAATGTAATGACCTTAAGCTAAGAAACATAAACGAAATATTTATATATATATATATATATATATATATATATATATATATATATATATATATATATATATATATATATATATATATATATATATATATATATATATATATATATATATATATATATATATATATATATATATATATATATATATATATATATATATATATATATATATATATATATATATATATATATAAATATTTCGTTTATGTTTCTTAGCTTAAGGTCATTACATTAACAAAAATTAGTACATATTTTTTAAAAATGCATCGCAATTACACATTACGTTTCGGCCATAGTTTTGGTCTTTTTCAAACGTAAATTTTTTTACTAATTTTTGTTAATGTAATGACCTTAAGCTAAGAAACATAAACGAAATATTTATATATATATATATATATATATATATATATATATAATATATATATATATATATATATATATATATATATATATATATATATATATATATATATATATATATATATATATATATATATATATATATATATATATATATATATATATATATATATATATATATATATATATATATATATATATATATATATATATATATATATATATATATATATATATATATATATATATATATATATATATATATATATATATATATATATATATATATATTTATGCATACTCACATACATACATATACATATTTCAAGGCTAATACAGTTAAAATACTGATAATAATTTAATTTAAATTCGGACTTTTTAGAATACAAGAATTATTAAATTAATATTTATTCTGTTTTCGGTACGAAATCTTAGATGGTACTCACCTAGTTAATTTGGTAGGTACTCCACAGTGACATAAGTGGTGTTGACAATCGAGTGGAGAGGGACAGGCGTCGATTGATAGATGTAGCTGACATTAAATGGGGAGGCGCAAACCTTAGCTGAGGTGTTTGATAATATGTCATTTCGAGAAATAGCCTCTTTTTATTAGGTTCTTGGTCTAGAATTTTTGTTTTGGAAAAATCAAACAAATGTCCCTCATTAAGGTAGTGGATTGCTAGACCACTTTTTGTGTTGTCCCTGTATACGATATTGCAATACCGTTGATGTTGTGCTATGCGTTTGTTTAACAATTGATCAGTTTGTATACTAATACTGACAATGTCTACACGGGATTCTATACACTACGTTATTGCATGTTGATGCACAACAAAAATGGGATTGCAATATCGTATACAGGGACAACCCAAAAAGTGGTCTAGCAATCCGCCACTTCAATGAGGGACATTTCGTCGACTTCAATACTGATGTCCAATTTATTAATATTATCAAACACCTCAGCTAAGTTTTCTGAGGTAATGTAATGTTAAAGTTTATTGCTTTATATTACCGACTTTTTGCTTAGCTTCCTATTATTGTCACAAAAAACAATACTATCTGTGGTTATAAAAAAAAATTCTAATAAACCCAAGATTTTAACTTTTTAACACTAACATTAGTTTGGATTTTTGGAAATGTTTAATTGAGTTTGGCAAATCTAGTTATCGACGAATAAAATGTCGAAAGATTGATAAATATCGATAATTTTTATTTACATATAGATAAATAGCTATCGATGTTTATCGAAATATTGATAATTATTGACTTATCGAAAACTGAAAATGATCGGCAAGTAAATCATTATCGTTTATCGACAGGAAAAAATTAATAACGCATTTCCCTAATCTTAACATACACGGAGCATCTGCAAAAACAGATTTCTTAATAAGCTTCGCAAATGATGCTCACTGGTGCCGTAATAAAGGAGGACGTGTAAATATGCATCTAGAATATAATAAATACTAACAATATATTTTGCCATCCTGTACTTAACAAAAAGAAAAATTAAATAAAAAATTTTAAAATCAGTTTTAATTTTTTGAGTTTTTCCTTTTTTAAAGCAGTTCCATCTAGAAATACGCCTCAAATCCATTTGTCACAGGGACAGTAGAAAGGAACATAATAGTATTATATTACAATAAACCAAAATGATAATACTTATTGTGTGTCTGGCTTTTCCTTCGCATAAGTAATTCCATTGTTTTGTTTTACTTAGATTCGTAAAATGTTCCAATGTTTACAAAGAAATAATTGTGCTGACATTATGCCACTTAATGCATTGCTTAAGCCGGAAAGATGTACTTACTAGGATTTCTTTTGTGCTTTTTATTGATTTTGGCGGAAAATAAATATTTGTTTCTGAGCATTTTCTTTCAAATAGGGTGGGGTGTCGTAAATTCTGTCAACGTAATTCAAGTATCCAAATATACGCTTGAATTTCAAAGTATATTTTTTAGTGATTATTTATTATTAGCTGAACCTGTGCATTTCGTTGCACGTACAAATATAAATGGGGCGATGAAAAAGAAGTCTATATTAGAACTAGCGATATGCGAAAGTTGAAACCATTTAAAGTAATGTTTTTTTATAACACTGCTTTACTTTTGATACCTAAATACACAAATTATTTCTTTCGGTAACTTTGCGAGAGGCAATATAAAACCAACCACGCCAAACGCTCTGGTTTAGATCTCTTATAGGAGAAGTTTTTTTTAAAACAAACATACTGACATTCGCTTTTCTTCGAAATTTTGATGATTAAATTATATATGCTTCTAAAATGGTACAAAAAGGGAGATAGTTTCAAAAAATCCAGGAGTGCAAAAAAAATAGTTTCAAGTTATTGATTTGGATACAGTAAATGGTTTTGTAAAGGGGCGTACTTTTTGTATTAGGTTACTTATCCAGAAATTAAGTATAATTTCCAGTTAATAATAACAAAGAAAATTATAGTTAATTCTAGGAAATTTTCTTTGGTAACAAAGAAAATATTATAATGTTTTAGATTTGATGATGTGACATCCTTGTTTGTGCTAGTCAACCCTTATTATGCCAAGGTAAATATTATTATATTTTCTACCAACAGTGATATCCACATGTACCAAACCCGTAATAGATAAAATTTAACATTTCATTTTTAACGTTAGGGAAATGTCAGAGTTGCTGTAGTATTTATTTCAATAAAATCCCTACAGAGGTTAAGAATTTGTTATGGAAGATTTAAAAAGGAAAATAAGAATATTCTCATATCGAGGGCTTTTTATTCTTATGAAGAATTTTTAAATTGTAGTTTTATCATGTAGTACCCTGTCTTATTTTATTGCAGTGTATTATTTATTAATACTTTGGATTTAGCTATAAGTTCGAAATGTTTGATTTACTGTGCTTTAAAAACAAATTACTACTGTTCTTTGATTTATGTACGTTTTCAATTCAATGTTTATCTCGTGCCGTGAGGATCCCTACTTTTATTTTAATGTTAAAGATAAAAACTAAAGAATTCCTGTAATATTATTTCAGGCGATCAAAAATATCTTCATTCAAGTTGAAAAAATTATATTATTGTAATAATATTACTAGTCAACCAATACAAAAAACAATTGCTACTGATATTATAATGGCTGTACGGGTGCGTTTAAAGCATCGTGATTACGAATTCAACAACCAAAATTGTTCGCCACGTATAGATTTTGAGTTATATAATGTATTAGTTATTTTTATTTTATTCCAAAAGTTTTATATAATTTTTATATATACCTTCAAACCAAGCAAAAAAATCAAAATATTCGAAGGATAACAGGTATTACGCAAAAACAAACATTTTATAGTGTAAGTTTTTTGTAGATACACTTTTTGTAAATGCTGACTTTCGTTTATATTCCTGATCGCGTTCTCTCATAGCACACCAACAATAATATTCCATCATTGATGGATCTCATCTGCTTTGGTGCTTTACTCCATTTTTAGTATATCTTGATGGAACCTTCCTCCTGGCTCATCACTAAACGCACCCAAATTTTTGGGAACAAAATTTAAATGGGACATGCGACATCCTTTTTGCAGGAATTTTCAAGAAGTTCTTCTACAAGTTTTTCGTAGTTTTTGTTTTCCTAAAAGCTCCGAAACAATTCTTTTAAAAGACCTCCACGCAGCTAATTAAACATCACTTAATTTTTTATCAAACTTTTCATCCCTTATCTAATTTCTAGTTCAACAAATATTCATTTCTTAAGCTTATTGTAATGGAGATAACAGAACTTTTTTACAATTAACAAGAGGTATATTCTTTACTTTAGCTTGGCTTGGACTATAGTGATCTCCCTGATTCTTTTATATAACGGCTCTGTTTTGCTTTGCTGTCCCAAATATATATATATTTTAGGTAATATATATATATATATATATATATATATATATATATTTATATATATATATATATACATATATATATATATATATATATATATATTATGACTTTTAGGTTGCCGCAAATCTATATATGTATATATATATATATATATATATATATATATATATATATATATATATATATATATATATATATATATATATATATATATATATATATATATATATATATATATATATATATATATATATATATATATATATATATATATATATATATATATATATATATATATATATATATATATATATATGTTGATTTTTTACTCCTTCACGGATGGAAAAATACAATGTGTTTTCGTTCCGGGTGTACATCGAGAAAGAAAGCTTCGAAAATGCCAAATGTGATTTTGGCGAAACGTCAGCAAAACTGTTCTTTTCAGAACTACAGTAGTGAACGGATGTACACCCGGAACGAAAACACATATATATATATATATATAAATATATATATATATATATATATATATATATATATATATATGTATATATATGTGTATAAATATATTTAAAGGCTGTGATATTATATTTTTTACGTTTAGTTTTAGGCATTTTCTAGAAGACTTTAGTTTTAAGTATTTATCGTATTTATTATTTTTGTTATAATTAGTTTAATATGTTGTATATTTATCGTATTTAAGTTTCTAAGACTCCAAGTCATCAAACCATTAGTGTTGTTATCGAACATGGATAAACATCTTGATCCCTCTTCGATCCAGTAATGCATATTAAAGTATCAAAAAAATCCTCGATGCTGTAGAGGAGCTACAAAGACTACATTACGTCGTTATAGCTATATTTTAAAGCACAATATTTTATTTTGTTAATATTATCATTATTGTCAACAGGTATAGGAGTAATTCTTTGACCAGAACAAGACTGATTTGCGAATTTTGGGGATGTAAACACTTTATCTCATCTAGGTTTACAAAGTTAGTAACCATTAAACTTTTTTCTTCGTAAAGCTTCGAATCTTTTTTCAGAATTGATAATTCTTTAAAGTAATTTTGAAGTCTCGTATGTAGTGATCGCTCCATAATCTCTAAATATATTTTAAAAGAACAACCAATTATAGCAAAAATAAAAAACAATGTTTAGTAAGAACGTTTAATCAGGTAAATAACTTACATTAAATAGTAATTCTTAATACTACATTAACAATAATTTTATAGTCTGTAAAACTACGTTCTAATTTAGATGTTGAATCCGAAGAAAATTGCATATTAACAATATTAAAAGCTTGTAGTTTCAGATCAAAATATGCTTTAAGCAAATAATCTCATTTTGTATAACTCTTAACATGAACAGTGTTGACATTTGTTAATCCTTGGTTAACGATATTTCTAATTCCTTAACTTGGAAATTACTAGTGAGATAGCCTTGAACATCTAGAACGGTAAACTTCATCTTGCGAGAGGCCGGGAACAATTCATCCGGTTTATAACATTTCATAACAAGGGTCTGTATTTCAAAACACGATCAAATACGATGACGCAATACGCACGGGTATCAATTAAAAAGTTCAGAGAACTTTAAAACTCTAATTTTACATGAATATAGATATATACCTACTCAAAATCGTAAAGTCTAGTAATAGTTCGCTTAGTTTTCCCCATATATGTTTTTTGAAATTTATGATACATCCTCTAAACTGCATACTATCTGCTTTTAAAATTCAAATTCATAGGTTAATATGAGTAAATTTTAGAGTTTGAATACAGCTTAATATCTGTAATTTCCAAGTTTCCAAAGTAACTAATATCATTTTTAAAATTATCTTAAAACATGTTTAACTCTCAACTGGATATTAGAAACGGTTAGTGTGTGTTTATTTCTAATTCAAGAAGTGATAAAAGCGTTGTAGCTTCAATATCGGTTAAACACCAGGAACCATATTTATAATAATATTTCTGATACTGTTTCAATCAACTAGAAAATAAATTAAGTTTCTAAGTTCTATGACTCGTACTCTCTTGTTTTGAACTCGTACAATGTGTGCGAAGGATTACTGGTGTAATAGGAACCAGAGATAATATTACAATTTATTCTTATGGAAACCACTTGTACTATTTCTACCGGAAGATCGCACTCGTAAAGTAAATTAGACTTATATTTTTCATAAATATCCTAAGAGTTTCATATATCTTTTGGTTGCAAATATATGCCGTAAAGACACTTTAACTCACACCATGATGTATTTATAATAGGTTTCAGAAAAATAAAAGTCTATTTCTTATCACCAGCTAAATGTTTGTGCCGATATGATTCGATTTGGAATAGAGTTCCAAGTGTTAGTTCTATCGGTAGATCAATATCAACAATCAAACAGCTAGATCGCCTTTTCAACCTGATTGTTTGACACACGAATGACTGATCGAAAATTTACCAAAAATTTGTTTTATGTGAATTTATTAAAATCATTATTACAAGTGCCCATAGTTATAGTGTTATATGTTTGGCATTCATCACGATTTCAGATAATTTTACAGTTTTTAAAACAGTGGATAAATTCTTCTGGTGAATTAAGTTTCCCAAAACTCTCAACTCTTTTTGCTTTTCCTTGTTTTCTTGTAAGCTACCCAGTGAGTTATAGATCCTTTATTCCAATCTAAATTAAACACATCACATTTATTTTATCTAGGAATATTTGTTAAAATATAATAACTCGTAAAAACTCCTCTGAAATTGGGTAATTTTAAACAAGAAGCAAATCGCTTAATGTCTCCATCGGCGACTGGACTTTCAGGTAGCTTTACTGGAAGTTTTTTGATATTTTCCTTAAGTTATTCCTGTGCTGAACGCATATCGTTGACGGCCCTGGTGACGCCGGCGATACATCCCGATAAAGAGCCCAGTGCGCTTAAACTTGCAAGAATAGGAATAAGCGGAAGAATATCTTTCGGAACGCAAATGACTCTTGGAACCAGCAGCTTTTAGAACTAAATTAACATCGGATTTTGAATTTTTTTTTCTAACCAATTTCTTTATCTTGCTAACGATTGATGATCTGAATAGTTTGAAACCCATTCATAGTTTCCTCTTTGCATTCATAGCACTTGCAATAAACCAAGTCCCACTCTTTTCAATAAAACTGATATGCTTAGCTTCAACTTGCGTCCAAGCTCTTTTCGCTCTTTTAACATCTCTTTTTCAAAGATCTTTATTTCTGAAATATTCGATATTTGTTTTGCAGTGACTCTCTAACTTATTACTATGTTGATTACCAACAGCTAATTTTTCCTGGAATTGGAATGTCTATAATCTAGTAGAAGTTATTCAAGCGGGTGTCAGTTGGTGCTATTCTGCACTGTGTGATTTGACTATTTAAATAAGTTTCGAACCTCAAGAATACCTCAGAAGAGACATTTTACGAAAAATCTAAAAAGTTTCTTTTCGAAACCAACCAGGATGTGTAGGTTTTGACTTCACTATCGTGTTTTGGATCTCAATAGCACCTCAGAAGAGACAGTTTTAGAAAATTATTTTTTAACTATGCAAGACTTATAGAACTTCCAATCGTCGGTACGTTTTATACACAAGAAGCTTAAAAAAATATTTGTAGGCCTAATACTAGATAACAAACTGCTAAAATGGAAGAACATGTAAAGAAGATGGCAGATAAGTCAACCAACTACACTTAGAACAAGATATCCTAGCAAAAAGATCATACGAACAAGAAGAGAAAACAAGAAAGCTGCTGTAGAGGACAAAAGACAGAAAGAATAACAGGAAATATTAAAATAGCTTCAAGATTTAGAGGCTAAAAAACTAACAGAAGAAAAAGAGAAAGAAGTCAAAAGACAAAAAAAAAATCAGAAAGAAGGCAGAAGGCAGGAAGAACAAGAACGCCTTGAGAAGATTTGAAGTGGACAAGAAAATAAGACAACAAAAACCCCGTCAAATGCAAAACTGGATTCAGAATGTCATTGAAAAAGAACAAGGCCATTTGCAAAAATCATAGATACTGTTAAGAAAGCAATGCACAAGGTGAATGGAGAAATTGAAGAAAATATGGAAAAAAATGAGAAATGATCTTGAAATTTAAGTAGAAAGTTCATGAGGAAGTAAAACTAGTTCAAGTGGAAATTTAGGTTCGTAACATTGAGTACAAAGTTCAAGATCTTAAAAAAGAAATAAGTAAACTAAAATAATAAAGTATTGGTGGTCAAATAACAGTTTTTGGCTTTAATAACAAACCTTTGATAGGTCCACTTCCTGGACCACGTATGTGCGTGAATTTGAGGTCGCAGCAACAACTAATGATTGGACGATAAAAATTTCACTTTTCTAATGGTCTCGATAAGTGGACTGGTATTGAACTTATTACAAAGCAGTTCGGTAAGTCATCAAAAAAATTATCAGAAACTTGTTCGTTCAAAAGAGCTTCGATTTGGGGATCAGTACCGTACAAGAAATATACAGAACTCATCTTAAAACTAGGGCACAGAACTTCTACTAAGAAAACTGAATGCGGTCAATCAACTTACTCAAAACTTAAAGAAAATTTAGATATTAATGTCTAAAATTGTATCTACAAATAAATATTTTTCTGATATAGGTATATCTAGAGGTAATAAGTCTAAAAATTAATGAACTATGTTTACAGCTATACGGCTTATTAAACGGTATGATATTATATTTAAAAATAGTTTTTTGATTGAATCTAAAGTAGTTTTTTAGATATTACTTTACTTTAAGATTAATAAAAATTTTTATAAAAAATATAAAACCGACTTTATTTTATCTTATCTGGAAAATTTTACTTTGGGAAGTCGGCGCCCAACTTATTCTTAATTACTTTATAACAAAAATATATTTATGCACTGAGGGTTTTAATGGCTAATACCATGAGTATAATGTCTTACAGTCTTTATTAGTTTGGCACTGACTTCCAAAAGTAAAATTTTTCAGATGAAATAAGATAATATTTTTCACTATCCAAATTTTTATTTTGACCTTCTTAGTTCTATATTTATGAATTTGATCGTAAAAGTCAAGTTTAACAAATAGCGGTTAGGTCCACTGCATTTATTAAGATTTTCATAAGATAATGTTCACTATTCTGTCAGGAGTAGAGAACGATAACAGTTTAAAATGGCCGCTATCGCGCCATTTTTAATAATTTTCTCAATATGCTTATTATGAAACCACTCCGGCAGTATATTGGATATGCTCTGAAAATTTGATTTAAATTGGTCAAACGATCGCGGAGTAATTGAAGTCGATGAAAAATAAGGCAAGTTTAAACTCGTTAATATTGAATAATTTTGTTTTCTTTTGCCTACCTATGATAAAATCCAGAGCTTGTTATTCGGAGTAATTTTTGTCTTCATGCTACCTCTATCTGTGGAGATATTATATATTACCGATTTTAACACGAGGCCACGGTCCGGTGAGCACAAGTCGGGCAGAAAGACCTGCCCGAATCTCTTTGAACTAATTTCATGCTTAGATTTCGAAACATAGAGAAGATTCTTTGTGCAATCGAGGGCAAAACGTCGGGTACCTGTTTCAGTTTGACATGTATAACATAAACAAATTTACACTTAGGAACAACCATTTTCGTTTTATCCAAGTTTCCCATTTTAGGCACATTTCTCTACTATATGGAAAAATCTAAATTAACCAATTTTCGTTTATGAAATTGTCTGCCAATGTAGTTTTAATTAACAATTATTAATAACACTGGAGGCCTTAGCAAGTAATTTTGCTTAATCTTTAAAATGTCTCTTTCCAACGGCTTTTACGGTTATCGTCAACTGTTGGAGTTAAATCCAGCACGTAATTCCTTAGGGCCCAAGGAGTTAATACTTTAAATACACACTACAAGACGGGTTAAGAATATTTCTTGGAAAAAACCCAGTTTTAGTAGATTATACAGAAGCTCTTTTAATGTAATGGATTTTATTTAACTTGAGAATAACATATTTAAATTTCATTGTCATATGATATAAAATTTAAGTTATTATTATGTTGACAAAATTTCAAACTGATGAAATTAAACAAACAGAAAAACTAAAAATGTGATGTTAGCAAAGGTCAAAATACAACATTATTTTAGAAGCCGTTTTAATGCCGTTGTCGCATTAATAAAATATATAGTCCTGAACATTGATTATTCTCTTAATAAATCTTGGTTTTTGGGTTCCGGCGCTTCACTTTCGATTGCACGACGCATCTTTAGTAATCCTTATTCTACGAGATCTGTATATTAAATGAAACTTAAGCCGGCATTTATTAGGGTTTCACAAGGCGAGAAAACTCACACATAATTAAAAAATCTTGTCTGGTCTCGCAAACCGAAACGAGAATCTTCCTTATCTCTCGCAATTTTTTGAGTATTACACGTTTAGCGAAGACAATTCATTCAGGTTAAGTTTGTCAACGGTTGATTTCGGTGCAAATAAAAATTTGTAAATTCTGAACTAATTGTAACTATTGCTGTTAACCTAAAAAAAGAAACGGTAAAATCGCCATTACCCAGAACTTTCTTCGTCCATATATTATTAATGTAGCTTTTTGATAATAAATTTTAATTATAATTTATTTCTTTTTACTTCCTTCGTAAAAGTGAAGTATTGTAAACATGGCAAAATCACCCTCCGACATTTTTTCTGATATTCACGTTTCAGGGTCTTTCTCAATTCCGTCGGTCTGTCTGTCTGTCTGTTTTCGATTAGCTAAAAAACTACTTACCTGATTTAATTCAAATTTTGGTCAAAAATTAAGGGTCATATGGGGATGACTGATAACATTTTGGTAAAAGTCTATTATGGCGAAACAAAATGACGGCCTAGTGAAATGCTAAAAAAATTTATTAAAAACTGCTTATCCAATTTATCTTAAAAACATCAAGTTAGAATTAACTGGTAACATTTTGGTATGAATCCAAGATGGCGGAGCAAAATGGCGGCTTAATAAAATATTTAAAAATTCAGCCTGAAAAAACTGCTTAATGGTTTGGTTTCAAACTGTGAGTCCTAATTAATTGTGGTGTATTGATCATCTTGTAAAACTGTGGTACTAATTCAAGATGGCCGAACAAAATTGGGGCCAAATAAAATGTTTGGAATCGTGAAAAAATTACCCTCTCAGGTTTTACATATCTTTATGTTTTAGCGCCCTAGATGCTGATTGATGATGATTTTATCAATTCCGTCGGTCCGTTTGTCGCTCTGTCTGTCTGGCTATCAGTTCGCTTGACGATTACTTACCGATTGACTTAAAGGTCATATGGTGATGACCTAGTAGTATTTTGGTAAAAATCCAATTTGGCGAAACAAAATTCAGGCCTAGGAAATGTTAACAAAATATCATTAAAAAACTGCTTATACAATTTATCTCAAATTTTGCACAAACATCAAACTATTGTGTTGGAATCAATTGGTAGAATTTTGCTACTTATTAAAGATGGCAGAACAAAATGACAACAAATATTTAAATAAACAAAATATTTAAAAACTAATTAATAGATTGATTTCAAATTGTGTGCTATAGCTAATTGTGGTATAGGGGCAACTAGTAAAATTGTGGTCCTAACTCAAGAGTGCCGAACAAAAGGGCAGCCAATTCAAATGTTGGTTATCATGAAAAAAATCACCTTAACAGGTTTTACATATCTTCACGTTCAAACTAACCCGATTGATTTCAAATTTTGACCAAAAATTAAGAGTCATGTGGGTATGATCTGGTAATATTTTGGTAAAAATCCGGTATGGCAAAACAAAATGACGGCCTAGTGAAATGTTAAAAAATTAGTATGAAAAAACTGCTTATCCAATATATTTCAAATTTTCGAAGGAATAAGATGACGGTATAATAAAATATTTTAAAATTCAAATAAAAAAAACTACTTAATGGATTGATTTCGTATTTTGTGTCATAACTAATTGTGGTATAGGGATCAAATAGTTAAACTGTGTTACTAATGCAAGATGGCGGAACAAAATGGCGTCAAAATAAAATGTTTCTGATCGTGAAAAAATCACCTTCTCAAGTTTTATATATCATCGTTTTAGAGTCCCTATATGCCAAAAACATGTTTTCTTAATTCTGTCGGTCCATCTGTCAGTTTGCCTGTCTCTCTGTCAGTTCGCAGCATAGCTTCAATACTACTTACCCGATTGACTTTAAATTTTGATCAAAAATTAAGGGTCATATGAGGATGACTTTGTAATATTCTGGTAAAAATTCAAACAAACAATGTTAAAACAATTTTCTTAGAGTGGTGTATTATTTAGGGTTAAGATCCACTAAAAAACCACATATACTATTTAAAGAACGACTATTCGACGTTTCGCAGCTTACTTGTTGCATCCTCAGGACACATATACAGACCTTATATCCTGCATGAAACCCATATTATCAGTCTTTACCTACTACGTTGGCCCGCAGCTATTTCCCCGGTATTAAGTTTCTAAATTGTTTTAGTTAACAATTCCTTTTTTTTATTGCAGAGTGGTATATTACTTAGGGTTATCTACTACATTAGTCCGCAGATATTTCCCCGATATTAAGTTTCTAAATTGTTTTCGATAACAATTCCCTTGTTTTTATGGCGGAGTGGTATTATTTAGGGTTAAACAAAATACTTTTTTAAATTGTCGACTTTCGTAACTTTGTTCTTGCATCCTCAGGACTAGTTATGTTAGGAAAGATTTTTTTATACATATTTAGTTTAATTAAAGGCACCCTTAAGATGCTTTGAGCTCCTTTAGGATCTGGGCCGTCGTACCCTGTATGACTTTTTAC
Source organism: Kuschelorhynchus macadamiae (assembly GCA_030620095.1). Taxonomy (NCBI): domain Eukaryota; kingdom Metazoa; phylum Arthropoda; class Insecta; order Coleoptera; family Curculionidae; genus Kuschelorhynchus; species Kuschelorhynchus macadamiae. The sequence goes on along the minus strand of JAUTXW010001428.1, from coordinate 241 downwards.
ATATGAGCGGCGAGGCCCTGATCTATCTATTTTTAGCTGTAAGTTAAGAAAAGTTAATTTTTCAATAAATTTTTTAGTTCAAAAATGATTCAAAAATGAAAACTTGTAATTTATTATATACAACCCTACCAAAAAGAATTACTTTTTCCTCATAATTCTCTTTATAAATCGAGAAATAGAGAGTGTTTTTGAAATTTTCCTGAAACAGCACAAGTTAAAAAAATATCCGGTAGAAAAAAAT
>JAUTXW010001427.1:180000-321397 GCA_030620095.1 Kuschelorhynchus macadamiae | reverse complement strand
ATGTTATGTATATTTATTAATTTTTTCATCATCTTGCTGTTCTTAATTGGGATCCTTATTTCATCATTGTAATCGAATTTTGAAGGAATCTATGCGTCATATGTGTGAAGCTCAGAACTGACGATGGAATTGCTGCATAAAGCTTTTCGTTTACGTTTAATATGTTCATTATTTTAAAACAGTGAAACCCAAGGATGTGAGAAATTTACGATTATCTCGTCTTAACTTGTTGGTGTTGGATTTGATACTGAACTGTTGTTTAGGCTTTTTCTTTTTATAAGTTTTTACTTTGTTGATAGTGGTAGGGGCAAGTCTCATCATTAGCTGCTTTAGCATCATTTACTGCCTTAGCAATTCCTGCCGCGCCTCCACCTAGTGCACCCAGGGCGCCAAGAATGGGAAACAAAAGAGGTAGAAATCCTCCAATTTTTTTGGGTGTTCGAATGATACGTTTTTTTCTCAATTTAAGTTTACCCCCTTTTGTATTTTTTAATCCCAAACCGAACTTTCTTTTACCCTTCATTATTCCTGCAACACTTAAAGCTGCAATTTTTTCACCAATAGAAGAATCTTTAGGTTTTACCCTATCCTAGGCTTTTTTTTCTAATATTTGGTCAGATATGTGTCTTTTTGATAAATCTTCAGTCTGAGAGTAAGATATATCATGTTCTTTGCAAGCGGAATCCAATGGATTTATACCAACGTCACCTCTAGTTAATCTTTTTTCCAAGTTGGTGCCGGGACCACAATAATTATATCCTGGTATATGAACTTCGAAAGGTAGTTTGCTAATTAATTTATTTACTAAACCAGAGCCTTTTCTATTACGTGTTTTAATAGTTTTTTTCAACTTATGGCGACCCACAGTCATTGAAGTTCTTTTTATACTAAAAGCACATTGACATTTTTCTGGTATAAATACTTTTACAGCTAAAAATATTTACTAGTGTGATTAAGAATGAGGATTGAAAAACAAAAATTCTCATTACCAGTAAATAATCATGATTAAAAAATTTTAAGTAAACAGTTGAGAAAGCATGGTGACTTATTTTGCGGTGGTTCAAAAAGAGGGCTTATAGTTGGTTGCAGTGGTAGCGGTAAAACCAACGTTATGCTTACACTGCTCGAGCATCCAAATGGAATTAGGTTTGAAAATGTCTATGTTTATTCAAAGTCATTAGATCAACCAAAATATGAATATTTAAGAAAGTTGTTAAAACCTATGAAAGAAATTGGATACTTTGAATATGATAGCGATGAGAACATTATTTCACCTCATGAGATAAAGCCAAATTCCGTTATCATTTTTGATGATATTCCTTGTCATAATCAATCTATTATTAGGGACTATTTCACGCATGGAAGGCATAGAAACACCGATTGTTTTTTTATTTTTCAAGGATATTCCTCAATCCTTAAACGTCTAATTCGAGAAAATGCAAACTTATTAATTTTATTTAAACAGGACTGTTTGAGTTTAAAACATATATATAATGACCACTGTATATTGGATATGACATTTGATCAGTTTAAAAATATTTGTGCTAACTGTTGGATGGATCCATATGGCTTTCTTGTAATTGACAAAGATTGTGAAGTAAATCACGGCAGATATAGGAGTAAATTCGATTCCTTTATATATTTATAAAAGTAAAAAATTTGCAGTTTTATTTCATTTAAAACTTGTACAGCATGGATAAACGTTTAGCTCGAGAATTAATAAGATCGAGACAAGCCGTGAAGCAGAAATATCAAAGCTTGAAATTAGCTACTTCTACTGCTCAGTCCGAATTAGAACAAACTTATAGACCAATAACACAACCACTTAAACAGCTAATTTCAAGTATTGGTAAATCCGAACCATTCGATTTAAAAGAAGAAAGAGTTTCAAAGTATGAAGATTTCAAAACACCTACAAAGCTTTATAAAACATCAACTCCGACGAAAAATATTCAGAAAACAGGAAAAACTCCGTCACTCCCTACAGAACTACCAACATTTTTAAATGACAGTAGTATCACTTCTTCCTCTCCTGTAGTACAACCATTGTCATCAACTGTTATAGCAGAAACTTCAGATCCTTCTAGTGACACAACAACAAATTTAAACTTGTCAGACATATTGGAACAAACTAGAAAAACAATTCAAACCTATGTTGGTACACCATCATATAAAGATTACTTAGCAGATTTTCATGAATTACCCAGATCATATATTGATGAGGGTGTGAAAGATACACAACATAAATTTGACCATTATTATGGAATAGTTCATGACCTCGAAACGGATAAGTTTTCTTTTGGTTTAACACAGATACCGGTAGAAATTATTGGAAAAGACATTAAAGTGGGAGGAATAACGTACACAGGCACGCCAGGTTTATACGAATTGCTTTTCAAAAAAGAACCGAAAGGTTATAAGAAGGAAGATTTAGATAATTACATGAACATTCTAGCTAAAACAAATGTATATCGTAGGAATTTTGATTCAAATGAACAAGTTCAAGGAAATACATCACACAAATATGTTACAATAATAGGACCATATTTACAAAGAAAGGGGATTACAAAGACAAAAACCTTGCCAAGATTAGTTACAGCATTTAACAAACCAAAACCTCCGTTTAGAACAACTAGAGCCAAATCTACAGGAAAGGGATTAATTTTGAAAACAAACAGATCAAATACAGACTATGTATACTGGAATAATGTTAACGAAATTGTTGATAGGCTACGTTTATTAATTTCATCAAGTGATGCGGGAAATAATGCTCATAGTAACGAGATTATCTCTATTATTGAAGAATTAAGAGAAGATAAAGTAATACTATAAATAACAGCTATCAAATATAATCATATTTATTGTTTAATGAAAGCTCAACATGACAGTTGATAAATTTGGACGCCATATTTCAAAACAAAATCAAGAGAGAATAAGTGACATTAATAATTTAAAAAGGAGATTAGGTGAAAATGAAACAAATAATGAAATCTTTGCTAAAAAGCTTAAGGTTTTTGATGAAAATTTTTTAAAGTATGAAAACCAGATTAAAGGATGCTATACCTCAATTGAAAACGTTAATAAACAGTTGCTAACGCTAAATCAAATAAGTAAAGATTTGCAATTTTTAAATGAACATGTTAAAAAGGAAGACAAAAAATTAAGTGATGATATCAACAAAATTAATAAAATAATGGAAACAAATATAAGAGAAGTAATAATTGAAAAACACAAGGAAAAAATTAAACAATTAAGAACTTTTATAAAAAGGTTAGATGATGAAAAAAAAAAGAAATCAAAATAGCATTCTTAACAGTAGAACAATTGACCAACTCACTTTGGAAGAAAATCAACAATATATTTCCTTGGAAAATATAATGTTCAGTGTAATTAAGAAATTAGAACAAGAATTAAATAAAACAGAGGAGGAATTAAAAAATAGTGATAGTAGATCAACTACTTTCTTAACTGGAGAGATAAAAAATCCTTTAATGCGTTAGAAAAGGAGATTACTAAAATTAGTAAAATTTTAAATGAAAAAAGTTATACAATACAAATTGATAAATTGAATGAATGGGAAAAAACATATAAAAGTTATATTTCGAATTATTACAAAACATAGAAAGTGAACTTCCTTAAAATTGAATAAACAAGTTTGTTGTCATGACAACCGTTAAACAACAAGTCGTTAATGAATTACATAAACCTGCTAGAAAAAACTACAAACGCAGAAGGGTGGTAGTGAAAGGGTTAAATGATCTTTTTCAAGCTGATTTGGTTGAAATGTTACCCTATGCCAAATTTAATAAGGGATTTAAATATATCTTGATTACCATAAATGTATTTTCTAAGTATGTTTGGGCCGAACGGGTAAAATCTAAATCTGGAAAAGACGTAACAGCAGCCATGAAAAAAATATTAATCAGTGCAAAAACTCCACCAAAAAACTTGCAAACGGACAGAGGGAGAGAGTTTTTCAATGTAAATTTTTAAGATTTGATGCAACAATTTCGAATTAACCACTATAGCACGTTTTCCAATTTGAAAGCGAGTATAGTAGAAAGAGTGAACAGGACTTTAAAGAATAATATGTGGAAAATATTATCATTCAAGGAAATTACAAATGGTTTAATATATTAGCGGATATTGTAAAAGATTATAACAATACAAAACATTCTTCAATAGGAATGAAGCCAAAACAAGTAAATAAAACAAATGAAAATAGAATCTTGAAATCTGCATTTACTCATGCTAAAACGTTAGATATAAAATCTCCAAAGTTTAAAGTGGGTGATCACGTACGAATAAGCAAGCATCGAGAGGCATTTTCAAAAGGTTACACACCAAATTGGTCAAATGAGATATTCCACATTAAAGAAGTTAAGATGACAAACCCTTGGACATATTTAATTCAAGACGAAGATAATCAGGACATTCTGGGTGGTTTTTATGAGCAAGAATTACTAAAAGTAAAGCATACCGATGTGTATCTTATTGAGAAGATTTTGAGAAGGAAAGGAAACAAAGTTTATGTGAAATGGTTAGGACTTGATAAAAAATATAATACATGGATTGATAAAAAAAATATTGTTTAATTAAATTGAAATTAAATTTTAGTTAAATTTGTTTTATTTTAGTTCCTCACTTTATGCTTTAGCTGATACAAATTACAAAGTCTTAATGTGCTAATTAATTTCAAATAAAATTCGCATTTACTAAACTAAAATTTTATTAAGTAAAACATCAAATACAATTTTTATTAAAACGTGTCAAATATATTTTATTTCTATGTTCCTCAGATAATATCGAATCTAGAATAAGTTTACAATCATTTATTCTTTTTTCAAAACGGAGTCTATCTAAGTACCACATCTGAAAGTTACTCCTACGGGCTTGTCTGTAAGCAAAGCTCCACTTCACTAACACATGCACCTTATTGTTCTCTTCCAGAACAGATATTGTTTTCTTCGTAATATTTTCTTTTTGATCCATTTTCATTGTTTTCTTCGTAATATTTTCGTTTTGTTCCATTTTGCTTCAATTTGTTTTCAATTTGTTCAGGATATAAAGCAAGTAATTCCATCATAGTTGAAACATTTTCACTGTTAGGATTTTCTGTTGGACTTATTATATTATAAACATGCGTACACAAGTCGCCACAATCAGATGAAATATTATTTTGAAATATTTTGAAATATGTATTGAATTCTTGCCTTTTAAGTATAGATAATCTATAATCAATAATTTCCTTTAATCGCCACAAATTGTCCAAAGACTCTTGTCCTAAGTATATGAAGTGTGGGCCTTTTGTAATTTGTAGAACAGGGGTATCATTTATTTTCTGAACCTGCAGATGAATGTTGTTTATATTCACACTGGTTTGATCAACTTGAGGAAAGTAGAAATTGTTTACAATAATTCCTTAATGAACACAAATGTCTTTCCAATTTTCTTCGGTTAGTGCGATTGAAAATCCAGTTTTTCCACCAATTACAATTTTTGGAGAAAAATCATTTAAACTAATGCCAACAAGAACAAATTTTGACAAAGAATTATTTAAAAAATAAATTTTTGAATTAAGAAGCGTTTCCAAAGGTTTATGAACCACGGCGTTGTTCATAATGACTAAACGAGACTGAAACATATTGTGTTATTCTTGTACTTAAATATTCTCATCCCCACTTTCTTTAAAGTTTCGATTAAAATGGATTAATGAAAAAATAGATTTCCAGTTTGAAATTTGTAATAAAGATAAATAATTAAAATGGTAATGTATAAAAATAATGCAAAGTTTAATGTAACACTAATGATGGAAAAGTAATAATTTTTGAATCCGTCATAATAATTGGTACAGTTGGGGGTTAAAATTTGTAACTGATTATTTTTAAACTCTAACCTTTCTATCCAATTTGTATCAAAAATAGATCGATTTGGATAATGATACAAAATTTTAAAAAATTTACTTGCATTTTCATTTCCATTTATTCGTTCCATCCAACTAATTGTACTATTGTTAATTAATCCAATTTTCATAAATTTACAATATTTACTTAGAGTGACGTCTGTTTTATTAGAAAAACATATTTCACACTGTGTTACGCCAGGGGTATGATGAACATAAAAAACATTTTGGAAAATAAAATAAAGAAGAATAAATTGAGATCTACTGATAGTCATTAAAACAAATTAATAATTATATTCCAAATTTATTAACATTAAGCAGATACTTTCACCACGAAAGCAAAAGCAGTTGTAAAAAAATAACAATAAAATACTTAATTTAAATATATGTAAAAGTTCATAAATAAGGATATTAATAATACTATATAAAATGTGTAGCTTGAAGACTTATTTTGAATGGTTACAATTATTCGATTCCTATTTTTCCATAAACAGTTATTTAAATCACAATTCCTAGCAAATTTCTTATGCTCCACAATAGGATCATCATAACTTAACCAATCAAAAATTTCAATACCACAATAAAAACATTTACAAATATCATTGATTGAAGTATAGTAAAAGCCAGCTCCAGCTAACACTTCTGGTCTCAATTTTCCTTTCCATTTTTTAAAAGTGGAAAGTCGTTTTTCATATGTTTTAAAATAACTATTATCAATTTCTTTGTCAAAAGTTTCTATGCACATTTTGTGAAAGACTTATGAAGACTAACTTTGGTTTCAAAAACAACAAATTTAAATACCTTATAATATCTACATAAATATATCTAAATCTTCATGTTCTGCATTCCATTGATACAAAGCAATATCTTGGTGTCCCCAAGCTAATGTATTAAAACTATAGGGAATATTATACCGCTTATCATCTTCGGAACTCAAAGCCAATTTATTAATTAACTCTGTAAAAATTGTATGTTGTCTAGATCGAAAAACATACATTGAACAAAAGGTTTTAGAATGATTTTCAACAACATCTTTATAATGAATAAAATCCAACTGCTTTTTAATTGCACTTTTTTTAACACCTTTTGCTTTTTTTGTTAAACTGTTTTCCGTTTTAATACAATATGCTTTTGCTCCAGTACCAAAGAAAGCAGTAATGGGTTCACCAGCATATTCATCTTTGAATTTTCCTATAACTGACTTTGTAATAGGCATTTCATGAATATTATTAAATTCATAATTAGATGTGTCAAATTTGTGAATATTTTTTATCATGTCAGAATAAATATTTGGAGTTGTGACTTCTAAAATGAACGAATCGGTATCGGTGTATAAAAGTGAAATATTTTCCTGATAAAGAGGTTTTAAAAAATTATAAAAGAAATCATACATGACAGTTTTAGATATATCTAATATTGAGAAGCCTACATATATTGGTTTATTGTAAGTAACTTGAATCTTTTGCATTTGAATAGCTACCAAGTTTTCAGAAAATATTGTTAAGTCCTTGAAATATGGTTTTGCAATTAAATTCTCAGCACCATCTTTTCTTCTATTTTTTTCCCACTCTGTAACAAGTCTTACGTCAATTCTCCTATCAACATTTTCCATAGTCTTGGCATAAATACTATTATTTGCCAACTTGTAAGTATTACGATCAAATTCATTCTTTGAATCATTTCTTAATCTTGAATTCAAGTCTATATATTTTTTCAACCAATCAGATTGAGAAAACTGTAAAACTCTATGAACTTTAGTTAACTTGAGTCCATGTTCCAAACATTGTTTTAATAATTGATAGTGAATAACATATTTTGATTTATCATTTAAATTGGGTATTAATTTTATGCATTTAGAATTTGGCGGTTTAAAGTTTTCTGGACAAAACGGAAAATCGTTATGATAGGAATGTAGACTTGTAGGATATTCTAAATCAACTTCTAAAACATATCCCTTATTAGATTTTTTAGAAATATTCATAATATTTAAATCATTGATTTCTTTATCTGTTAACCAAACAAAATCTCCCGTTGGAATGTGCTGTGACATTGCATAACCATACAAATTTGTTGCATCATAATAAATTATGTATTTAGTTGGCTTTAAAGGATCAAAATTTAAAAGAAATGGGCTATTAGCTTCAGATTTTCTACAAATGCAAGAGCTCACACCACCGCGAACGCTTTTTTTGAAAAAGTGTATCATATCTGGATCAGTTAACAATTCTAACTCTATTCCAGTATAACGCAAACACGCCTCCCAGGATAAACCTGGAAAAGTGTAAAAATGAGCTGGATCGAGCTTATATGTGGATAAACAAGTGCTTCTAAAATTTTCAAAAATATCTGCCAAAAGTAAAGTATCAGAGAGTAAGTAAACGTCGGAGTATTGACCAAGAGATTCACATTTAAACAATTGCCAAACCTTTACAGCTCTTTGGTATTCTGCATCACTGATGTGCTCATCCGTTAAAGTATTATAAAATTGGTCTTTCTGAGGTAAAGTTGTTTCTTCTAATTTTAAATAATCATCAATGTAACTGTAAGGAAATACACCTTTTTGCCGAATAAGTTTAAATCTTTCTTCATCATTGAAAATTTTTTTTATTTCCTTACATTGTTCATCTTTTAAGCTTTCAGAGAGTTTTGATAAAGAATGGGATAGAAATTGAAAAGAATCAATAAACCTTAATGATATATTTTTTTTCTTAGCCTTTTGTGTCTTTTTATCAAAATAGTTATCCACATGAATAAGCTTTTCAAATGAAATATATTTTTCCTTGTTGTGTGCGATAACTGTTAGTTGTTCTTTGTTTAAGCATAATTTTTTAAGAAATAGATGAGAATCATAATTACGCAAATTATGCAATATAACTGGAATAAAGTTAGGTATTCTGTAATTTATGTTGCAGAGTGAATGAGCTGGACCTCTATAAAGACCGGTTATATGACAATGATCTGCAACCCTGTCATTTAAAAGAGGTTTATTACAAATATGACAAACTTTTTCATAGTTATGATAAATTTTGTCCAGTTCGTTCAAAGGGATCATTCTTTTAGGAGCCTTTAAATATTTATTGTATATGTTATACACATCTCTTTCTAAAGAATTTATAAATAATGTATCACAATTTTGACCTCTATATTTTTCAAATTTAGAATAATTATCGTCGAAGGAACATTTAATGTAATAGGCAAATGAATGTGGAATATGTTCATATTGTTTTAAGGTGTATGAAGTATTAGGATTTTTATCAACATTGTCATTATTTAAAGGCTTTAAAATGCATTCAAAATCTGCATACACCACGAAAGGAACTTTCATTTGTTTATGATAATTTACAAATTTCAAAATATTATCATATGAATAGTTTCCAAACTTATCTTTTATTAATTCTTTAGAAGGTAGGTTAATTCGTAAATGATCACAATCATAGCTATTGTGTTGTAATAAATTTTCTTCTGTAGGGAAATATTGTAAACAACCATCGCAAATATATTTTTTTCCGTGAGGTTTAGAAATTTGTGCAGAAACTAGTTTTGATAAATCTTTAATATAGCAATAATGAAAAGTTTTTTCATCATCATCACTTATTAACAATAAATTGACATGTTGATTTTTTTTATTCGATGAATAATAAAGTGGACCAATTACTTCATACCCCTTTTTAGGATTTATAATTTCTAATCCATATACATTAATAGAAATGTTATTTTTTTCTTCAAAAATCTTAATGTTCTTTAGCAACATTGGAAATTCTATACCTGACATATCCAAAACAGAAGAGTAGTGTGGGTAGGATGAAGTTTCAAAATCTAATCCGCGTGGTTGGTGAAGAGCAGACACAACTGCCCAGGCGAAGCAAAAGTTGTCATCATTCCTAATGTTGATCACAGCTTGACGTCTCTTGATCTCTTGAGGAAGTTCGATAAAAGATGAGGCTCTCAGCGGATTGTGCTTGTTAACATTAATTTCCAAATGAAGTAAATTCATCAAAGCCCATCCTGCAACGTAAAAATTAAAAAATTACTTTTTTTGTTGCTGTTGTAAAATCGAAAATAAATTCTTTACCTGAATCTCTTTCTGCAAATTCGTCAGCTTTCTGGTCAATAATGGTGCAGATTTGCTCTAACAGTTCTTTTTTCTGATATCCCTGGCAAATGACTTGGAACGGCGCATTAAAAGATTTGACATCATAGCTGTCGCTGCTGGGGTTAAAATAGAAACCGAACAGTTCCATATTTAGCTTGATACATTTATGTTTCTGCAGTTCTTGATCTATTAGATGTGCAATTTTGTATTCCAAATATTGAAAATATTCTTTCACATTTATGAAGTTTTGGTGTGAGGAAATCCTATAAGATATTATTCGTTCCCTGAATGCTGACTTGATAATTTCAACACCTTCCTCCAAGCCTATTTTGGAATTGTTCTTGTGCACACTAGATCGAAGATGTCCACCCCATAGACTTTGGTTTATATTTTTCTTGCATTCTTTACAATATTTTACAATATTTGTAGAATCTATATAAATTAAGAAAAAAATATTTTACAAAATATGACATGAAAAATAAAATGTTCTTACCTTTAACAAGCTTTGGTTTTTTCAACCAACTGTTGAGTTTTGTGGAATTTCCGTTAACATGTTTTTTAATATGTCGCAGTAAATTATCCTTTCTAGTAAAGACTTTATTACATGTTACACACTTATGCATTTCTGAAGTTTTCTGCATAATAATAATAATAAAATTAATATTGTGCAATTCTATTTAGTTATAGTCAAATTTTGAAAAAAGCAATTGCATTTTTGAAGTTCTTTGTATAATAATAAAATTAATATTGTGCATTTTTATTTAGTTATAGTCAAATTTTGAAAAAAGCAATAGAAATTAATTGACTTTATGAATCCATTTCTTCAAATGAGTCAACTAATTTGTCAAAGGCCTGTTTAACATAATTCACCGTACTTTCGTCTCCCTTTTTAATTGTGATCAAATTAGTTAAATTTTGAATAGCGAAACCCAGACACTTAAGGTTTGCTATTTGTTTTTTATTTTTTTTATTAATTTTAAATTTTTTTTTAATGATAAATGATGGTTTCGAAATTGAATTTTGTTCAACTGGTGAATTATTAGGAGAAATATCCGAAGTCAAATTTGCATCAATTTGTTTTTCTTGCGGATCAGAATTTACAATAGCATATGGTGAATTAATAGAAGATATAGCCGAACTTAAATTTTGATCAATTTGTTTTTCTTGCGAATCAGAATTTACAATATCATATGGTGAATTAGTAGGACAAATAGCCAAACTTAAATTTTGATCAATTTGTTCTTCTTCCGAATCAGAATTTTCACTAAACAAAAAGGGAGAGCAAATTGGTCTCGGAGAATTAATTGGCGATTTTAATGTTAAATAATTTGGATTAGATTTTTGAAAACAAACAATATCCTCATAGCTAGAATTTTGAGTTTCGTCAATGTCATTCAGTTCTTCAAGAGTTTGTTTAGTTTTTGTTGTAATTAAGTCCGTTTTGTTGTCAATAATGTCATTAAGATCGTCAAGAGTTTGTTGTTGAGTAGCTGTAAATAAATATTTTTCGTTGTTGTGTTTGTTGGCATTATTCTGAACTTGGCTATTGTAAATAATTTCATTCAAGTCCTGAATAGTTTGTTGTTGACTAGTTGTAAATACGTCTGTTTCATTGTTTTGTTGGTTTGCAAAATTCTGCATTTGAGTACATGTGTATAAGTCAAAGTCATTGTCAATTATTTTGCTACTCGATGCCAAAAAATTGTCCATTATGAAAAAAATCGTAATAACAAATAAAAATGCCACAAATGTACATAAAAATGTCACCAATATATATAAGAATTAAATCTTGCCAAATAAAAATGTTAGAAATAAAAATAAAAATTTACCAAATAGACACAATGTAAACACCAGAAAACTCGCGAGCTCTGCACAGTGTGAATGCAGAAATCAATTGCATTCGTCTCTTCGCTGAGGCGATTTTATATGCAAAAGTTAATCACATGTGTCCTACTTAAAGTTGAACGACAATCTCTAAAAACCACTTTCCCAAGCCGATCAACAACCTTACCCCCCCATTCCCCTCCCCCCTCTCAGTTTTATTCAAATTTTTTAAAACAATCCCATTATTTTCTTCTCGAACTAATGGTATATTTTCTTCTTGAACTCCTGGTATAATTTCTTCGAGGCTAATTGTCTGAAGCGGAATGAATCGATTTCTTTCTCCAACTGATTCACTCATTTTATTTTAATATTATTATTAATAAATTTATTCAACAGATTTTTTTCTTTTAACAGTCACTCGTACCTTAACATACTAAAATGATCTTGATGCACCTATTTATAAGACTTAAGAATGCAAAATCAAATGTGGGAGAACAAAGAGAAAAATTAAAAAATATGATGCGAATGAGAATAAAAGGGGAGGAAGTTAAGAATGAGGGACATGAGAGAGAGGAAGAGGAGGAGGAGGAGGCGCTCCCCTATTATAACTACTCATCCTTTTTGGATCTCTATATATAAGTCGCTCATATTGATCTTGTGCCATTTCGTCTTTAATTTCTTCGAATGTCTTCTTAGATACCGCAATGCCTTTAAGTGAACTGATATTGTCAATTTGATCAAATATTTCCTCCATTTGAAACACATCTATTGTCTATAAGTATATAAAATTGCAAGCATCTCTTTTTCAATTTGACAATATTTTCTTTGTGAAAAACTTAGCAGTTTTAAAGGAAACGCCACAGGTTTATTATGTTGCAACAATGTTCAACCAATCGCAAGTAAATAACTGTCTGTTTGAAGAGTCACACTTTTCTTCGGGTCGAAGTACCTTAAAATAGCTTCTTTTTATACGGTTTGTTTATTTTTTTAAATGCACTATGTTTTGAAATCCAGATAAAAGTTTCTCTTAAATGAGTTAGGTTTTACAAAGATTGCGCCAAATTGGCTAGATTAGTTATGTATTTTATCAAATAGTTCACCTTTCCTAAAAATGTCATAACTTCTGTCCTATTTTTTGGTGTTGCCATATGCTTTATTGCTTATACTTTTTCAATTTAATATTATTTGTTGCAGCGTTTCCAGAAGCTTTCGTAACTTTTTATTGTGATCTGCCATTGTCGCTTCCTCCAAATATTAAAAGATCATCTGCAATGCAAATTACTCGATCTAATCATTTATTACTTCGTGATGTTTCATCACAAAATCGAGGGTGCTAAACCGAATGGCAGACGAAGCCATCTGTATTTCGAAAACGGCGCGCGGCGTCCAAAATGAAGTTAACATGCTACTTTCTTCATTAAGTCAGAATTGTCCTGTGTATAAGTTTATATACTTCGCTACTGTCTTCTTGAAGGTTTGTACAAATCTTGATTAGTCCTAGGGTTTCGCAAATATCAGATTATAATAGAGGCTCATGTCTATTAGTTACAACTTCAAAAAGTAATTTATATTGTTTGTTATTTATTATGCATGGAATTATTTTCTTGTCTATGGGAATAATTATTTGACTTCCAAACCATTTTAATTTTAAATCTGATTTTTTAAAGACTAGGCTTATTATCTCTACTTAATGCGCATAAGTTTTCAAATCCTATTATGTTACAAGTAGCGCCCGTGTCTAATTGACATTCGATTTTCTTATGATTGTTTATTTCAAATACTAATTCTGTGATAATGTCTTTACTTTTTGTATTACCTACTGTAACAAACTTTTTCGTTCGTTACAATGTTTGGCTCAGAATAAGCAAAAATATCAATTTAAATTAAAACTATGATACGTTTTCTAAATTAAAAGCATTAAATCCCAATTTGCCTGGATTAATTAATATCAGACACTGCGTGAATGTTCAAGGTACTATTTTATCGATCCGAAATCAACTAAAGTCTCCCATGGCAGGAAATACCTGAAAGAAAATATTCTAGTTTGGATAATAACCGCTGCATTTGATATGGTTTCTAATTGATTTCTTTTGAGGCATATTATCTATTTATTGGTTTTGTTGTTATTAAAAATCTTCACTGCTAAGAAATAATTTTGTAATGGCGCCATGTTTCGGAATGACATACGCAGGGTCTGTTTTTTGTTTAATTCGAGTGAATAAAACCGAATGGGACAGTCATTTTAGGTCTCTTTTGCATAACTTCAAGGTTAAAAGCAACATGAGATAATTCTGTATTGGATTGTAGTTAATATTTTAACTTAGTCAGACTAGATGCTGGATTTTATCCGATAAAAGGGGATGGATAATTGCTTTCATAAGCTATAATATCTGGTAAGTTCTTGATTTGATTAATAATTGCAAAGACTCCATTCTTGTATGTTAAAAATGTGAACTTATATTCGGCATTTTGTTTCAGGCTTTTACCTTTTACCTTTTTTTCCTTCCTTTTTTTTAATCCTAAAATTTAACATGGGTATTTTTTTTCAAATTTTTAAATAGATCCATTCATACTAAGAAATCTAAAGCGGTTCCTGGCTGAGAGAAAATTTAATGTTTGCTGTTACTTATTGACGAATTTTTTAACACCTGGAGTAAGAAATTTTCTTGCCTTAGTACCGTGTGGTCAATTTTCTGGACAAGTGCTGTGTGGCCGGTTCCAGGGTGTCACAGTTCCTGATTTGAGCTTAGGTAGTCTACATGATGTGATGTGACTCCGTAGCGAAGACAAATTCCAGATTTGGGTTGTGCAAAGATAAGTAATTTGTATTTTTTTTATATTTTCGCTTTTGTGAATGTGTGAAGTGGCCATGCAATAATTCATTAAGAATTACATAACGAGTAAAAAATCCTCTAGTTACCAAAACCTCTATTCTGTCTACATATAATTAATAGGTACTTATTTTCCAAATTTCTGTAAACTGTATATTTTGCAAATTGGTGTATATCTATTATATATTAGTATTTTTATAAATCAAAATTTAAATATATTTTTCTAATTAAACATCAAAAATCATGTATAAGATGTACTGAGTTTACATGAAATATGTTGTTTGGCATTGGTATAGTAATTATAACTTTATTACTATTAATAACTTGTCAACATTTTGTATATTAGATTTTCTATTTTCCCTCTTAATATTGATGTGTTTTGTCTACCTAAATTATTTAAATTCCACATTTAACTGACTGCATTCCAGTTAAATAAAACCATTGGTATTTTAGTAAATTAAATATTAAAACATATCAAAATTTTGATTCAAATTTGACATGAAATTTTTATTGGAATTGTGAGATTGAATTTTTTGATTTACTTTGCTTTTTGTATTACCTCTGATATTATATATTGACTACTATAATTCTCTTACGTAACTTTTAAATGGGGTATATTAATCTTATGGGTTTAATATTAAACATTTTCTTAACTTATTAAATTTTGCTTCGATTATAAAAATCCAGTTATTGGAGTAATATTTTCAATATAGAAATTTTGCTCAAGATCAGCTATCAACCGATCATAAGTTGGGTTACATTGTTTTTATGACCGAGAGGACTTCATGTTTGCAATTTAGTAACTTTTATCAAACTGATTAAAGATCAGCTGCTTAAAAAACGAAGATTTAGCTAGTGATTAACTGATTAACTCTTCCAATATTTTTTTACTTGCTCTGCTCTCTTGAATCATTTGATTATTTTGCATACCTAATTTTCTTTTGGAGAAGTTGCTTTCCAATATTATATTATTAATCGGTTGATGATTATGCATATAATAAGTACTAAATTTTGATAATTTCACTAATACATTAATTAATTAAAATAGTTAGATGTAACTTATTTGTCAATAATAATTTTGAATAATAGTAAATATTAACATTCTATCTGATTTTCAAATTTTAAATGCAAAGCCCGTTTTAAATTAACATCTCCTTCTTATAAGAGAAATTTAATTATTTTCATTTCTTTATCATATGTTGTAAATCTGGTTATTGCACACTTATATAACATAATTAATTAATGTCTTGTATGATTCATGTGTGAACAACAAAAAACATCTATAAGTATAATTGTAGTTCGAGGAATAAATAAATTGGTAGTTATGAAATATGTCATTTTCATTTGTTGTATTTTGATATATTTATAGCATATTGCCTAAAGCTAATTATTGTTTAGGATTGGGTATTTTTAATACCTAAATTTGTCTATCTGTTTTACTTTATATGATTTATTTTCCTTTTTCTCTCTCCGAGCTCCTATAGCTCTGGCGCCCATTGCCAAATTAAAAAATATCAATTAAAAACTTTTGCAAATTTCAATTAGATGGAATATTTTAAAAACTAAAACCTATCCGAATGCTCAAATTCAAAATCAGCTAGCCGAGTCGACCTCACAAATTTATAATAATTGTTAAAAAAGAACCTTATACTACTGATAAGATTACTTCTTGACCTCCTGGGTCATCATAATTCGATCGTCATGTACCTGTTTCACTATAACCCTAGTACGTTCTGAACGCTGAAAACAAATCCTTGCATAGTTTCATTTTTTACTGCCAAATTTCCATAAATCTTCTCTAGCTGGATAGTTCTGCTTGATGTTATAATCCACCATATATCCAATATATCTTTTTATAATAAAACTGGCCTTTTCTGTTTTTGAAGAAAAATGTGGATTTTGATAACTGCCAATTTTTTGTTTCACCCTGTATAGTTTATTTTGTTCAGGTTACTCAATAGCATTTTTATCTAGCCATAACCTGTCTCTTAGTTTGGTGTCTTTTATTGAATAAATAATTTTATCGGGTAATAATTCTTCCTCTAACCTTCCATATTGACAGGTGTTTATTATAGATTTAAGCCCGTTAGAGTAATGTGAATATTTTTCTATTATACTATACTTTTTTCAAAATTTTTTACTGCTAATTTCACCACTGTCATTTAGGCTTTGCAGGACCCAAGAATGGGAGCTAACGCTTATAACTATGGTAATTAATACCTTAAAATTTCATTATATTAGAATAAAATATTTTTAACAAATCTGTCAAAACTCAACTATCCCTATCTTCCACCTCTCTTATACTATACCTCTGTTACCTACTCTGTAATAGTAATAAAAGCACTGCTTAAGGTACTGCCTCACAATAAAGTCAAAGCTATCAAGAGAATGTTTAATTGGAAGCCTGAAGTGGACTCAGCCTATTACATGGCCTTACTTCCTACAACCTAATGGAATCATGCTTTACTTTGCCTCAAAACAGTAGTATATTTGTTTACGTTTGTTAAGTTTAAAGTGTACATATTATTATTTCTGTTTATTAAGATTTATGTTTTGAATAAGGAAAATTTCCAGTTATGTAACATAGTGGTATGTTTTCTTTCGTTCTGTCTAAAAACAAAAAATGTTCTAATTTTTAGTTGTCCGATTCAAAAATATTGTTTCAATTTACCCCAATGGTAACCGTAGCCAAAGCCATATACAAAATTACGTTTATGTCTTAGTAGGTATCTTTAAACTATATTTTTCTTTTCGTTTTTCTCAAAACCTAATGTTCTGAACATACAACAGTATAACTGTGAGCTGACTTTGTAAAAAATCATATAGTTATTTTTTTATAACAAAATGCTAGGTATATTTTTAAATTATTCCAAAAGATATTACTTTTAGAAATTTACGTATTTGGGAAATAGAACATTAATTTTATTATTTAGGTTAAAGTTATTAATTTCTTAGTGAAAAGTTTCCTCAAGATGGATGAGAGACTGTTTGGAAAGAAATAAATAGAAATATTACCAGCAGATTGACAGTACTGATAAGAATATGAATGTATATAACGTTCAGTGTTTTTGATTCATATATTCGGTATACCATTTCGAAAAAAAATTATGTGTTGCGAGTCCAATGCAATTACTACTGCTAAAAATATATTATTAAATTACAAACTTTTCTTTACATCCACTTTTTAGACATTTACGTTTGGGTCTTTTCCAAAGTAGCCTAGCAACAGAAACCAATGAAATAAAAAATGCTTTAAGCCCCTAAATAAATGAACTCAAATGAAATTTGGCTTTGCAAAGACCGCGTTAAATAGCGTTTTGTTCATTTTGCAGCCGTTCAGTGGAAATCGCGTTAAAAAGGATGCTTTGTAAACAAAATTTCTAAGCCTGGTAAGCTCCCTTTCGGTTTATTGTTCAGTATTACTTTCAAAATAAAACTTTTATATTACCACGAGCATAGCACTAAAAGGAAACGTGATCTTTTAAGTACCAATGATTTTATTTGTAATTAATACTTTAATGGATTTTTAATGTAATTTGTCGAGTAGAAAATCAAAGCGAGAACATCGAAACTCTATTTTTTACGCACTTTAACTATTGATTGAACTCAAATACTGTGACTATGGTCACTAAAACATTTTTTTTCTGTGCGCGTTGATGAGGGTTGCTGTACTGATGTGGGTTTGAAAACTCATCCCAACAAGTGTATATGTGGCAACTACTAGATATATTGTTGCATAAAATGACGAGCGAAAATTCGAAAGCTCGACGAAATGAAATAAATATTTATTATAACGAAAAACCTTGCGGGAAAGAGTTTAAATTTTTGCCAATCAGATTCTAATACAGAATTTAAAAATCGATGCATTGCCTGTAACCGAAATTTACGAGGGACATAAAAAGATAGATTTGCGTTTAGTATGAGCTTAAAAACGAAAATGTGTTGATAACCTATAAAGATGAAAATGAGACAGCAAGAAGGTAAAAAAACAAAGATAAAGTAGCTAGTGAGAATGGGTCATGTCATGCCCGTCAATTAATGCAACTTCAACCTACTATAAAACTAAAATACGTGTGCTTAATTTTACAATATTTAATTTAGCCAATAAATAGTGTGCATAATACTGGTTCAGTGAAACGGAAACTGATATCCGAGCATCCATTTTTGCAACATGTTTAATTGACTATATTAGGAGAGACCTAAATGATCTTAAACTAGTTATTATCTATTCTGTTGGATATTCATACCAAAATATAAACGATGTAATGTCTGACGCTCCTCTATTTATTAAATGAACAAAATTGAATAGAAATATCTTATAAAGGTACACGCACAAATGGAGGTTGATAGTGAGCATCATTTGATTTCAAAAACCAAATGAAAAGAAAGTCAATATACATACCTAATAGGATTTGTGTAGAGGCACGTTTAAAAGATCTGTATAAAACTCTTATGCTGGACCACACTTTAAAAAAATCACATTTGTTGCCATTCAATAAGTTCTGGAACCAACTGTTAACGACATTCTACAAGATTAACTTTGACAGTGATTTTATGGATCTTCCTATAAGACCCAAACCTGTAAAACCAAGTACATTTATGCCATTGCATATTGATCGTATGCCAATAAATATACGATCATTTACATCAATTAAAGCCCCACTTAATTACTATATTTTTGGAAGTGATGGTCATATAAATTCAAAATTAACATGTTTATTTATGTCAGTTTTACCAAAACACTTTTGTTCACATACTTCTTAACTAAACACTTTGTTCAATTAAGTCGTAAGTGTTTATTTTTGCTGTTCAGTAGATCCTAAGTCACATATAAATAAAAGAGATTTTATTTTGATATAATAGTTTAAATTAATGCATTGTATCTACACAGGGTCCTGCAACATCGCGTCGGGCATCTATGGGTTTTATAATAAAAAAGTTAGGAATTCCATTTAACTGTGTACTAGGATGTATTTCATGAAAATATGTTTATTTGTACAGGGTGTCTGAAAAAAATGTGAGCCGCTGGGGTACATTTTTAAAATAGAACACCCTGTATTTCTTTACTCTTTTGGGTTTCTTCCTGATTACTCTACATAATCCTAGGAAATTAATAAATTTGGTTTGGTAGATCCAGAGAAATAAATAAATGAGCAAAAAATATATTTTGCTACATTTTTTAGAAAATTTATTAAAAATCAAAAAACGTCTTGAAATCAAAACTGCGCTAGATATTTAATATAGTCGGTCTCTATTTTTTTAATTATAAATATTGTTACCCTAACTTGTACAGAGCGTTCAAAATTCAATGCCAAATTTGCTAAAATATAAAGCAATATTTCTTGGTTTCTCTGAAAACGGAACATATTGTATACTTTTTTCTATTAGATACAGAATTAAAAAAATGAAATTTTTTTTGTATCTGAAAATATTTCGAAATTTTTAACGGTTTTGCAGATATTTGTCGGATTATTACATATGACCCTTGCAACACAGACTAGAAGACAAAACATCATAGATAGCTTTAGCAAGATAATTATAAAGTAATTAATTTTTATCAAAGCTATCTACGATTTGTTGTCTTGTGTCTTAGTGTTGGAAGGGCCATTTGTAATAATCCGACGAATATCTGCGAAACCGTTAAACATTTCGAAATTGTAGATACAAATACAAAAAATATACAGGATGTTTCATTTGCAAAAACGAAGAAAAATTGTTTTATATTTTAGCAAGTTTGGTATTGAATTTTGGGCACAATATACAGTAATAAGTTAGGATTACGATATTTATAATTATGTAAGGACCAACTATAATAAATATCTAGCGTAGTTTTGATTTCAGGACGTTTCTTGTAATTTTAATGAATTTTTTAAAAAATGAGGCAGAATATTTTTTGCAGAACCTTGTAGAGTTTTTTTATTTGCAACAATTGCTTTTAACTTATAAATATACAATTTTTATGATTTCCTCAGAAAACTTGATTTTTGAGATACGACATATGAAAATGTCATGGTCGATATAGAGGAAGTATTGTATTCGCAAAAAGTTTCGAAAAATGCAAATTGGGTTTTTTTGGACGTTTTAGACTCTCTAGATCACAAAAAAACGAATTTTTAGAACAAAAATGTGTGATGTCTAACCGGATGTGCGTATGTAAATAAAAGTTTGGCCAACGATAACTTCAGAACGGTCAAACCGATTTGTTTGAAATTTGCACCAAAAATAATTTAGGTCAGTGTCTTGCCGGCATTAGTTGTTCAATATCTTTAGGTAGTAGAAAAGCATAAAAAAGTCCTGTTTAGACAACGCGCAAACCGATATTAGTTAAATTAAAAGTAATTGGTGTAGAGACTTAATTTTTTATTTTTATATATTTACAAAAAAATAATAACAGAATATTTTGAAAATATTAAATTATTTTTACCTTTGAAAGGTAGCTCTCAAATCATTCATGAGGCAACTTTTCCCTAAAAAGGAAAAAAAATGTATTCAAAAAGCAGTCAAATACGTCAAATTTATTTTATCCTTTTGATTACAAAACATTTTTTTCAACTATACAGGGTATAGAGACAACCTTCTGAAGAAGCAAATTTGAATTTCAAAAGTATTTAAATTTGTTTAAAGATGGTCAAATTCATTTTTTCGTTTGCAAAAAAATCGTTTAGCTTTTTCAAAAAATGGTGGTCAAATTTTTTATCCTTTTGCATATTAACATATTTTTCCAAATTACTTCTGAGGGATGAAACAGCCACCTAAAGAAAAAAAACGGTGAGATTTTTTCAGAAAACCGTGAACCACGTCAAAATTATTTCATCTCTTACTATACAGAGAGATTTTTTTTACGACAAAGGACAGCTCTAAGGAAAAAACATTTTTTTATTTTAAAATGTTTTACCTTTTTTAAGAAACGGGAAAATACTCAAATTTCGATTCCCTTTATATTTAAAACTGTTTTTTTTTCACTATAAAAGGCATCTCTACATATTTCGGCATGAAGACAAATGAATAGAATATTAGTCAATCATAGTTGAGTATGTTCTACTAAGTGTTCTCACTATGTTCAAATGTAACGCAAGTTGTGACAGCCATTGTACATATATAGAGAAGTACTATATTTGACACAGTACATTTTTTATGTGGAATATTAACAGAACGTTAGTATTTTTTTGACAGATTTGCGATGTTTATTTTTTTCTGATAAGAAATTCTCATGGTTCACGCGAAACCCTACAACTTTTAGATTTAAAGTTTCTTTATATCTTAAAAAATAAATGCTTTAAGGGAGAGGGCGCAAAGTATAATGAGACAACCTATACAAGGTGTCCCATTTTCGGTACTTTTCTCCGTTATTTTTATAGATAGAAAGTTGTTGTTTTCGAACAGAATGCTACTTTTTGGTAAAACTAAAGATGCCGTTAACAAAATTATCATAGCCCTTTTAGTTTTTAGGATACAGGGCTAAATTCAATGTTGCATTTTCAGGCATCCCTCGTATCTCAACTATCAGATAACTTATCGAAAACATGAAAACTGTTTCCTATATAACTTTTCCCGTAGAACTCAATTCCGCCTTCGGATATTAGTTATGCATTTAATATCAAAGACTTGTCATTCATTTGCGTGTTTCTGAGAAAAAGTGCATACTATTATATACTTTTGAAAAGGTAAAAAAAGACAAATTTTATAGGCTATAAATATACAGGTTGTTCCATTTAAAAAAATAAAGTAGGGTCCGATAACTTTTTGACCTGACCCTGCATACTAATTCCGGCGGAATTGAGTTCTACGGGAAAAATTATATAAGAAACAGTTTTCACATTTTCGTTAAGTTATCTAATTGTTGAGTTGAGGGGTGCCTGAAAATGCAACATTTTCAATTTAGCCCTGTATCTTAAAAATTAAAAGAAGCGTACTGTCGCGAAAACCTCAACTTTCTACATACAGACGATTTTATAAAGTTCATGAGCGATCGAGGAGGGACACTGCTACTCTAGCAGTGATTCGCAGTTTTGAAGAAAAGAGTATTGTCGCCAATGCTTTTCATACTAGAAAAGGCTTTTTAGTACTCGCTCGGTAGAAAATATCAAACTTGAGTCGAAGGCGTCCGACAAGAAAACAGAATCATAAATTACGTGTACGTTGTAGCATATTTTAGCAAATTTAAAACTATTTTCTTGTAGGATCTAATCCAATTATCTAATCCCCTTTCCGAGAACAAGCAGCTTCGTATGGATTACTATCGTTTATTTATTAATCTCAAAGGAAATGAGGATACATTTGTTACAAATTTAATAATGAGCCACTGTAACTTAACTGAGGCTACCTTATAGACAGGGTATATGTCAATTAGCCTCAATCTATACAGACACCAAAAGATAACATTTAGTCCAAAATAGCTTATTTCCTCCTGAAACTCAGGCAAGCGTAATGGAAGACATACTAAATTGAGCTCTTACTTGAGAACAAGAAAAGTCTGTTTTTTTTGCCCAATATAATATCTCATATGTAGTGATATAAAGATCCAAGTATAATATTTCCATTAAACATTTAAACCGTTTATTTATTTTGTACCTTTCAAGATGCAATAAGAAAAAACTTCGTGCCTTGGTTTATGGCACTGTATATGTACAACTGTACCATCCCTTTTATAAAAGGAAGGGATTCATAACGAGGGAAGATCTGAGAGAAGCCAATTTCGGTTTTTTAAGTACGAATTTTGTGGAACACCTAAATTAGAACATTAAAAAAAAATTTTTAAAAATCTAAGATGTGTATAATTGTATTTTCCCGCTAGAGTATTATAAACACCAATATAACAAATCAAAGCGAATTATAAAAATGTGTTTTGGCAAGCATAGTACGTCCTTGTATATTTAGGTAAAAGGTATTCTCAATTTAAAGTTTATGAGCAAATAGATAAACTAAAATTTTACTTAGTTGACAGATCGAAAAAGTTGTTTCATGTTCCTAGTACCACCCCGCATAGTCGAAAAAACTGTATATACAAACTTTCATTTTGTTAACTGTCACTTATTTTACTTTTGCACCAGGCATGATTGCAGTTTCGTATTATTAGTACATTTTCAAACGCAATGATTATATTTAGAATCAAGATAGGTATATATACAGATAAAAATTCTTAAGAGTATGATTAAGGAAAACCAACTGTACATTTTTTATGGTCAAAAAGTTTCAATAGGGTGGTATTTCCAACATCTATTTGTGAATTTAAAAGGCTAACATTTGGCTCTTTATGGTGTTTATTGCCTCTAAACAATCCAATTTTCGTCTTTTTTGTTCATAATGTAATACATCTAAATTATTTATGTCAGGGAATTTATTTAAAGTTTCTAAGAAATTGTTGGTTAAATGATAGTTCTGTTTTTCTAATCTATATGAGGCGTTATGCTCTTTGAATCTAACATCGAAATTTCTCCCTGTTTGCTCTATATACAGCTATTGCATTCGTCGCATTTTAACCTATAAACTACTTTTTATACTTATTTAATTTTGTTTGAAGTTAAAAACAAAATTAGAGTTTTTGTGACAGTCGAAAAGTAACTTTAGTATTTTTATTTCTTTTTAAAATATTTACAATTTCGTTAGATATTGATCCAAAATATGTAATTGTCGTATATTTGTTTGTTGTTAATTTCAGATAATTTGTAGCCATTATTTGTTGCAATAGATCTAATGACGTCAAATTCCCTTTCTAGCCAATTTTTGTCTAATGGCACAGAAAAAGCTCTATGAATCATAGACCTATATGCTGATAGTTTATGGTTTACGGGATGAAGAGAGTCCTTTGTTATAGTTAAATCTGTATAAGTGGCTTTTTATATTACATTTTAATTCATTAAATTTAATGTTTTTTAAAATGTATTGTATTGTTTTCTACCATTTCGAGTGTAAATTTAATTTAATAAATTATGTATGGTTGTTATTTATTTCCTGTGAAGCAGTAGGTCATTCACGTTCCAATAACCAAAGAATATATCCTTTGCACAGGGTGTATTTAAAAAATTTCTTCAAAATGTGCTATATAAATTTGTGCTAGTAAGCAGCCTATTGCTAAACCCTATTTTTGTTTATAGTATTCCCCGTCAAATTCAAAGTAATTTTCGTTTATATATAAAGTAAGCATTTTTATAAACTCTTGATGTATTAAAGGGTTTATATGATTTTTTGTAAGTATGTGGTTAATTATATTAAGGCAATCTTCATTTGGTATATTGGAAGTCATATTGATGACATCAAAGGATACTAAAATACTACCAATACTATTGTTTGGCAAGGTTATACCTTTTAGTTTTTTAGTGAGTTCGATGAAGTTTTTAACAGAAAGTTTCGGTTTGAATTGTGTGATATTTCTAAAAATTGTATTAAGTTCTACAGCGGTCGCTACCTAAGTAAAGGTGATAAAGGTAATTCTATAGTAGTGCTACATACTGAACAATATAAAAATAAAATCAAAAACTTCCTTCAAAATGAGAACCCGGTTAAAGTAAAAAGTAATCCAACTGATAAAATTCAAACCAGGTTAAAAAATATCTTAAAAGAGACCAGTGCTATACTTAGTGAAAAAGAAAAATACGTTCTTATTAACAAAAATCCATCTCCACCAACAGGCACCAATAAGGCTGGTTGTATCGTACCCAAACACCCCTTAAGAAATAACTAAATCACCTCAATTCAATCTACAAAAATCGAAATTTACACTCAAAATGGAAGAAAACAATCCAATACATTTTCTAGACACCGCATTATAAAAATCACTGAATAAATTGAAATTGAATATCTACAGAAAACCCATTTATACTATACCAAATGACCCTCTTCATCGCGTAGACCATAAACTTTCAGTTATAGGTCGATGATTCTTAAAGCTTTTTCTGTACCATTAGACAAACTTCGCCTAGAAAGGGAACTTGACGTCATTAGATCTATTGCAATAAATAATGGCTACAAATTATCTGAAATTAACAGACTAATTTTTAAAAAATGTAAGCTTTTAATTATCCAACCTATATACCTAATCCTATATAAAATATACAACAATTAACTACATAGTTTGGACTAATATCTACCAAAATAGCAAATATATTAAAAAGAAATAAATCTACTAATTTGATAAACTCTCAAATTTGATTTTAAACGTCCAAACAAAAATAAATAAGAATAAAAAGCCTGTTGCATATGTTAATATGTGACAAGTGCAATATCTGCTATATAGGGCAATTACGAAGAAATTTCGATGTTAGATTCAAAGAACATAACGCCTCAAATCGATTAAAAAACAGAACTCTAATTTTGCCAACCATTTCTTATAAACTTCACATACATTCCCTGACATAAATAAGTTAGATATATTATATTATGAACAAAAAAAACGCTAAATTAAACGAATCAATAGAAATGTATAAACACCATAAAAACCCAAATGTTAACCTTTTAAATTAAAAGATTTTGGAAATGCCACCCAATTAAAACTTTTCGTCCATAAAAATGTACGGTTGGTTTTCCCTAATCATATATATAATTTTTGTCTATATATATATATATATATATATATATATATATATATATATATATATATATATAAATTGATTGTAAATATCTTCATTGCGTTTGAAAAAGTATTATCATATATATATATATAATTTTTGTCTATATATATATATATATATATATATATATATATATATATATATATATATATATATTGATTGTAAATATCTTCATTGCGTTTGAAAAAGTATTAGTAGTACGAAACTGCAGTCACGCCTAGAGCAAAAATAAAATTTCATTTATTTGTTAAAATGTTACAAAGTAACGGACGACTTCATTAATTGTTTATATATACAAAGAGTAAAATCATTTAATGTTTTCGGTTCTTTAAGCTGAGGTTTATAGAAATAAAAATAATTAGGGCTCTTTTATTTCTCTAAGCTACCGTGTATAGTGAAAAAAAAGTTTTTACTTACAGAGAGATAAAATAAATTTAAAGGTATCAGCTTTTTTAAAGCTAATATATATTTTTCCCATGTTTCATATATGTGTAAAAAAAATAGTTCGCTGTTGTTCGAAATATTCTATTGACTTTTTTAAAAAATATATTTAATCGAAAAAAATCTATCTACGAAAAGACTTTAACAAATTTTTTGTGACAAAAAAATAAATCAAAGTGTATGTATGTTTCTCTGCTTAAAAATAAACTTACAACTTTATTTTCGTTATTGGGCACTTTTTTATATGCAAAAAGATAAGCTACACTTTTTTGAAACAAAAAATATTTTTTTTAAAGGAATTCTTTCATCTTTTAGAGATACCCTGTGTATTAAGAAAATATATTATAAAATAAATAAATTTGACGTGCTTCATTGGTTATTGAAAAACTTACTTTTATTTAAAGTAAAATTAATTTTAGTGTATTCGGAAATAAAACAAATAATGATAATAAGCAAAACCCCTCAACTCCAAAGAACCTAGTATTAAAAAGGAGAACATAGAACAATCAGAAATGCCACTGCATTTGAGACATTACAGAAGCTATGAGAGTCTTAAGCATTCGAAGATGGAAATTAGACTACCTCGGACACGTATGCGCAATCAAAATTACCTCCTTCTGCAAAACAGAAGGATCTAATGGCTGAAAATCTACGCCAGCGATTTAGACAAAATACAACTTCGTCCTTCCAGAAGAAAGTAGAAGGATTTCATGGCTGAAAAATCTATGCCGGTGGTTTGGACAAAATGCAGCGTTAATCTTTCGATGGGCCGTAAACACGATTCACATTTTAATGATGATCGCCGACGTTCGTTAAGGACTTGGAACTTGAAAAATTTTAAAGCTGAAATCATTAGCATTAAAAGACGAAAAATGGACTACCTCGAACATCTTAAGTCCCATTAAGAGTACTTCTTTTTGCAAAACTTCTTGCAATTTTGACGGCAAAAGTATTCGCGGTCCAGTACTGAAACCAGGACGCAGAACAATCTCATGGCTAAAAAATCTGCGCCACTGGTTTCGACAAAATACAACTTTAGTCCTTCGGAAAGCGGTCGACACGATTCATATTGTGCTGATAATCGCCAACGTTCTTCAAGGACATTGCAAATAAATTGGAGTAAAGCCGATATCTACAGGTGTTATAAAGAGCATGAGCAATCATATATTATATTAAGTTATTCTCACCCTATCAAACTGATAACGATGATTTAATGTTTCATCATTTCAAGGTCATAAATTAACCGCATAGTTACTGCTATTATTTGTTCAAAATAAAGAATTCTAGGAAAAAACATCTTCTGCGAATGCTCGAAATGTTTCTCTCTTTATCTTGAAATGACGACATATTCGAGCAAGTTGATTTTGTAAATTACTGTTTTGATATTTCTGCCAACAGCATATTGTCTTTCACAAGGATATCGTCAGTATTTACTCCGTAATATTGGATTCGTACTAAAATTTTAGCAATTCTATCTTATATCACAAGGTAAAAACATTAAAAATCAATCAAATAAGAAGTGTTTTTTATAAGACCGAAATTTTGTTTCGACTTTTCTTCTACCTACCAACATAAATACATAAAATTCAAAAATAAACAATCTAAAAAATATATTTTTTAAAATCTAAACGTGACAATCTAAACATAACAACATAATACACTTATAAAAGACCACCACGCCGCTTATGGAGAATGGCTTCCAGCTAATTTTTTTGAAAATTTGATATGTTGGAGAACTCAACGTTCTGATCAAAGGTCTTCATAGCCGCATCGCATTCTACTGGGTAGTTTCGGAAATACAGGGTGTTAAAATTATGAATTTGTCAATTTTTATTTTTTACATCTTTTCAATGTTCTTACGTTTTTTCTGCTTTTATGATTTTTCTAGTAAAAGGTTTTAGCAATTTATATAGCTCTATAGTCACTCTTTAAAGCTAACCAGAAATCCTTTCTATAGATTGTTCATAAAAACCGTGGTTGCTGGACAATTTTGAATAACCCATAAAACACTTCTTTTGTATGTTATGACATTTGATAAAAAAAGGCAATTTTGCTCAATACAAAGCTAAATGAATTTTTTTTAGCTATACTATGAATGTCCCTGATTGTATACATATCCATATACATGGTGCACGCCAGACATGTAAATGATATTAAATATTACAATCCCTTCTAAGTTTAGTATTTTTTTAGATAAGTTTTCTCTATAGTTTGGTATTCTTGTATTTAGTTTCAAGTGACGTAAATTGAAACATAACAAGTTATCTTGGGTGGTTGTTTTAAAGTGTTATAAAGCGATATTGAGAAAACGGCTGATTGAAAATAAATGAAATTTCTAGGGATGCAATGGATGGTTGGGGGACATTTTTTCACGGAGTAAGTAATGTTTTAACCCTTTCCACTGTTTAGGGGTGGGGGTATCTTTTAAATGTTAAATGGAAAGATGCAGTTTTTTCCCAGATTCGTAATCTCCAGAAAAAACTACGTTATAATCAATGAATAATTTAATGTCAATGTCAATATCACTACGCTAAATTCAACAAAATTAAAAAGAAAATTAACAGAAGAAAAAGCTGATATTAGGTACATGATTTTATTTCCGCACTCTGAATAACATATCTGGGGTGATTTCACGAAATGCACGCGTAATACTTTCTCTCATGTCTTCGGCTGTAGTTGGAGCAGTCATGACTTTTTCTTTGACAAAACCCCACAAGAAAAAATCAAGGGGGTTTAAGTCTGGCGATCTTGCAGGACACTTTACTGGTCCCCCACCTCCAATCCATCTGTTAGGATAAGTGTCATTCAATATAGCACGTGCTTCTCGACAGTAATGTGGTGGTTCGCCGTCTTGTTGGAACCAAATTGCTTCACGTTGTTACTCTGGAATATTTGGCATCAATCTTTGCAAGTCATTTCGAAGGAAATCGCAGTATCGCGGTCAATTAAGATTACCATCGAAAAAATGAGGTTCAATAACAACATCGCCAAATATCTCACACCAAGGGTGTTGATTAGCGACTGTTCCCATCCAGTGTGGATTTTCTTCAGCCCAATAATGCATATTGTGACGATTGACTTGACCATAGTTAGTGAATGTTGCTTCGTCAGAAAATATTATGTTTTCCAGTGGGTGGTTTTCATTGATCCATAGTCGAAACCACCGACAAAATTGCACCCGTCTCTCGTCTGTCCATACAATTCTTGATGTAAGGTAATATGGTAAGGATGAAATTTAAAATTGTGCAAAATCCTGAGAACGGATGTTTTACACCAATATGAGGGTTGAGAGCTACTGTTCCCAAAACTCCTACCGCCATGTCATCGTTCGTTTTGGTTTTCCTCCTGCTGCATTTTCTGGATGTGAGTTCGCCGGTCTGCCGACTCCTAGTCTCTAATCGTTTGAACGCCATGTGAGATTTTGGTGGTAAGTGGGGAAATCTTACCGCCCAAAGTTCAGAAGCATTGCGATAGTTTTTTCTACATTCTCCGAGAATCAATAACATGTCAACTTGGCAGTCGAATTCATTCATTTTAAGGATAGGTAGTTAAAATCTCAACTAAGATTATTAAATAAGAAATAACACAGCTAAATAATAAACGAACAAAACTTAAAAAAAAACAATAAACGAACACAATGAACACTTATTTTAAGAAGACGCTTGAACTAAAGACTTTAAACTCGAAGACAATTTAAGAAAATTAGTGGCAATATCATAACATGTCAAGTCGTTCGTTGTCATGATAACTGCAATAGTGGCGGCTGTTGAATCATCGCTGGAGTGCCGCAGAGCTCCCAAAAAAATTGGGAAAAAAATAGTTAACTACATAATCTAACCAAAATACCGTATTTTTTTAGCCAGTTGACATGGTAAATCTCGGAAGATGTAGAAAAAACAACGACAATACTTCTGAACAAAATGGTTGTCATTTCGAACACCTATTATAATAAAATCATGTACCTAATATCAGTTTTTTCTTCTGTTGATTTTCTTTTTAATTTTGTTGAATTTAGCGTAGTGACACTGACATTGACATTAAATTATTCATTTATTATAACGTAGTTTCTTCTGGAGATTACGAATCTGGAAAAAAACTGCACCTTTCCATTTAACATTTAAAAGTTACCCCCCACCCCTAAATAGTGGAAAGAGTTAAAACACTACTTACTCCGTCAAAAATGTCCCCCATCGACCCATTTCATCCCTAGAAATTTCATTTATTTTCAATCAACCTTTTTCTCAATATCTCTTTGTAACACTTTAAAAGGACCACCCTGTATAATGCGGGTTATTTTCTATTTGCTGTACTTTTTGTGTCCACCTGAAATTGGGGCAAACTCTACTAGTTGATCAATTCTTGAAAACATGAATGCTTAACTCTTATTTTACGTAATTTCTTCAAATTGTCTTAAAATATTTTATTTGTAGTAACAGAAATCTCTAATTATAAGTGAGTGTGAGGTGTAACTCTTCATAATATTGACGGAAGTAGTCTATTAAAATGTACGTAACGATAATATTATAATAATATGTAATATTAATAAAATTGTATATTGTTATACATATTTATTATATCCGCAATATTTTACATTCTTTTTGTATAGATTTAACATAAAATAAATATAGGTAGATACCACTGATACCAGTAGGTAGATCGTGCTAAATTAAGATGGAGAAATACTGTTTGTTTTGTAGGTAATTTTTGTTTCAATTAGTAAATACGTTAACTTTTACAGTGTACACAAGTTTCTTAATAATTTGAGGTGGGTATATAAGGATCCGAAATGTTTATTTGCACAATTTACATATTTTCTTAGGATTTCTGGTTAGCTTTGAAGGATGACTATACAATTATTAAAATTGCTAAAACCTTTTACTGGCAAAATCATAAAAGTAGAAAAAAGGTAAGAACATTGAAATTATGTAAAAAAATAAAAATTGGCGTTGCGGCTATGAAGACATTTGATCAGAAGGTTAAGTTCTCCAACATATCAAATTTACAAAAAAATAGCCGATAGCCATTTTTCATGAGCAGCGTGAGGTGTCCAAATTTAGATGCTGTGTTGACTATTATGTAGGAATTTACGTTTTTGATGTTTATATCATATTCCTGATTTCTCGTTGTTAAAAATGTAACTTTCTTTTTCTATTCTTAAATTAGTAATCCATTTTTTATAATATTACAGAACTGTTTACATAATAGTCATCCAAATTTATATTAAATTTTTACTATAAAATGGAGTAACATGATATGGTTACCCCCGTAGTTTAAATACAGGAATTTTGGAGTTTCTGAATTTTACAAAGATACTCCTTTGTCAGAGAGCCAAACTAAACTGGAGAGCAATAGTCACAATAACAGAGAACTAGAGAGTTAAGGTGACATTAAAAGGAAGACAGTTTTTAAATTTATATTTTCATAGATTTTAATTTTAAATATGCTAAAGCTATTTTTTTAGATGAATTTCAAAGTTTAAAAATGGATCAAGATACTGTTTTCCTGAATTTAGGACAGAAGTGTATATAAATTGCTTTTTTGTTCTAAGATTAAAAATGGAGGTTAATGTGCAAAACACTTTATTAAAATAATTTAACTGCAAGTAGATACCAGGCAGACAAAAGTAGATTCTTTGTATCTACTTACAAAAATCACAAATAAAAACATTTGTTTCTAAACTAAAATAATTTTATTGTGGGTAGATACCAAACAGAAAAATAGATATTTAGAATCTACTTTAAAAAATTACAAATAAAAACATCTGTTTCTAAACTGCTTCATGCTTCGTGGGCCTATTCATTGCAGATGACGCACATAATCCATAATTCTCTACATATGCTCATGGAGTAGTTTTCTGGATAGAAGATACATCCTGCATCACTATTGTTTGGCTTTTTGGTATTGAAACAGCTTAGTGGAAGATTTCCATCTGATGAGTCATTAACTACAGGTTTAGACTGTGAGAGAAGAATTAAAGCAGACACATTCTTTTGTGACTTTACGTTTCTTGGTTTGTAATCCACTAGAACAAGCTTGATCGATTACTCTTCACATGAAAGATTTATTGATCGTTTAGTTCGGTGTTAACGTCATCATTTTAGAGCGCCCATATTTTCTTCCACGAGTTCCCGTATTCTTTACTGAGATTGGGACTGGAACTATGTCACAACGAAGGGTATTAATGAACTCATTGTTCTCCATATCTTTAAGCTTACTATTACTCTGACAAATTAGCATTTCGTCCGTGAAAATGTTTCTCCTTTCGGTATAAATCTCAGTTGTACTAAACCCCTTTACAGCCCTTTCCTTAGATTACACTTTAAGAAAGGCTCTACCTAATAACTGGTGGACATCAAAATACGTCACTACACGCTTTTCTGTTCACATGAAAATTCTTCTTCTTTATACAAAATTTTCACGGCACCCATGACGGTCTTATCAAGAGGTTGTATTTTATGCGTCGTGTGGGGTGGTAAGCATAAAATGGTAAAAAGTTTTTTTTTTGGCTTCCAAAATCCGCAATACTGGGCCTGAAGATTTGGCTTTTGCTATGAAATGGTCAAACAATTTCGGAAATGAATCAGTTTGAGTCAGTAGCGGCTCGTGGATATAAGAACGGGTGAAGTGCAGGTAGCTAGGTGTAAAGCGTCGCGGGCAAAAAATGCTGTAGGCAAACATTTTTCGGGGTTAACCTTTTGATGATGTTAATTATCCATAGCTTTGGAGCGTTTTTTAATACTTAGGAGAAATAGTATAAATTTATAAGATTTTAAATATTTTTTTGTTCTTAAAAAACAGTTATGTACCTATATCTTAAAGTTAATTTCGATTCGAGTCGATCGATGCAAAATTGCTTCCGCGTCCGATGATCCGAGCGCACTAATGTACATTAATTCTATAACAAGCGAATAAGCGCCTGCAACCTGCAGTATTTGCAAATATTTAATTCTGTAAACTTTGGTATCTGGCTCTCAGATATTCACCATTGCGTTGCCATAGCAACTTCTGTAAACAAATCTAAGCGCGAAAGCAGGCGTGCGGGGGGAGTCTGATGCGGAATTTGTTAATGCTGATTGTGATTCCGCAACGGGTCGCTCTTATGAAAAGGTGTTCAGCGCGCTACGTTTTTATGTCACTATTATTTTTTGAGTATAAAACGCACTAGTTTTGATAGAGAATAACGATATAATTAAGTAAATAATGTGTATTTATATAAAACATATTACATTTTTATAATGAAAATGTTAGATTATAAAATGCTTAATATTTTTATTTTTAATTTACTTAAAAATAAAAATGGAAAATGTAGGTGAAGCCACGCTTCATCCGAGTCCCCTGGCGAGCCGCCTTTTTAAGCTGGTCGCTCGCCTTCTAGCCAGGAAATTTGATCATAGGTAGCAGAAAGCTACCTGCAGTATTCATGCACTTAACTATGATTATAGAAGAGCCTGTTTCTGAAGACATAATGGGCTCTACTTATGGTTTGCGTCTTAGCGAAATGACATCTGGATATCGTGATTGTACAGTCTGCTTTAGTACATCAAAGAACTCCGTGATATTTTTTCTGTTAAAACAAATGGCTCTTGCTGGGGAGACTCCAGTCGGCACTCGCAAAGTTAGTAAAGCTTTATGCCTCTTCACGAAGACCAGTTTTCAGATTCGCGCAATCGGGTGTCCTTGCGTGTCAGGCCAAAAAACTTTTGATTTGTTGTTAATAAATACTGAACCAATTCCTGTTCTAAAGATGTTTCGTTTTACAGAAAATTTCTGGGCTCCCCTCAGTGTTACAAAGGCGAAAAAGTGTTATACGGGGAACTTTTAATAATTTTGCTGAAGTTAAATATTCCAAATCTTTTCTCCTTACTGATTTTAAACCTTTTTTCATGTCGTCCGAACCCCATGGTTTTCTCTTTTTCGACAGAGAAGTAAGTATCCATAAGTTCTATAAAAAAAATGTCTGCTTTAGATTTACAATCAGAGAGTAAAATGGAAAAACAATTATGCATGAAATATGGAATATTCCATATTGCCCGTCCTGGTAAATGTAAATAAAACAAATGCATTCTTTTCCAAGAAAATTATTGGAGCAACGTCTCAGGAAATAAAATATCTTATACGTATCAAAACGCACCCTGTTTTAAAACAAATTTCTTTTCAATAAACTTGATCACAATACGATTTTAATTAACAAAGTGCAGAAACTTCAAATACGTGAAAAACATCTACCCTTCTAAAGTACATGTTAATCGTACTACTGTCTAAGAGATGAGACTCTTCCATATTACCAGACTATTCCATGTATGCCGACTTTACTCTACTGTTTTGTTCCGCTATATTGGATCCCTATAGCTTATCTGAATTTTGTAAAAAATTTAAAATCAAGCAAATATGCCTAAATTTTTATACATTTTTTGTAATGCTAAATTAAACATTTTATTATTAAGCTGTAATTTTGCTCTGTCATTTTCGACTCACACTAGCAATTGAACCATATGCCACATTGCATGCGCAAAATTTAAAGTGAAATGAATAAGAATCCATACCAAGCTCATCCAGTTCATCCCTATGTCACATCAATTGACTTTTGTGCAATATTTGAATTTAATTAGAGAATTCGTTTTTTGGCTATGCGGCGGACAGAGAGACAGCCGTAAATAGGAAAACTTGGGACTCTGAATGGTGATTATTTTTGGAATGTAATACTTCCCTATTTTTTCAGCACAACTGAGGATGCGAGAAGCAAGAAGTATCATTATTTTTTAGATCTCATGCGTTACCAAATTAGATTCTTAAATAAATTTCCTTCGTCAAGTCAATATCAAACGTTTATATTAGTTATTATAAACTACAAATATACCAGTGCAGTGACGGATCCTCCATTAGGTCAAATAGTCAATGACTCCCTAATAAATATTTCCAAACAGAAACAAGTAAATAAAATAATACATAATTTATATTTTTCATTTTTTTTAAATTTGGAAATTTCCTCTTATATTCTAAGCGTATAAACTCGTTGACCGTTCTCTTAATTCCGAAACACACTATCTATGCCTCGCACCCCGATCTCCGGAGAGGTTTCGTGCATTTGGAACCGATCACGGCTGGCGGCCCGTTGACCTCGTGGTTATAAACCAAGGCGAGTTTTTCCCGAGTGTTCCAGATCAAATTCGCATAGAAGCGCATAGTAAGAAACGGCTTACGTTGGCAAAGTTTAGGTAAACACCCGCGATATAGGTTGTGGTTACGATTGCGTATTTTTATAGATTTTATTGATTGATTTTGTAGTTTAAATTAATGTTTTAAAGAAAGGTAGTCACAGTGTTTTAGAATATTAAGACTTTATAATCCGTTTTCACTTATATTGACGAGCTGAACTTTGAGAAACGACTCGAATTTAAGACCAGTAGTCGACCTTTGCCGAAATTTAAAATTCAGCAAAAGTACCAGTGGGGCTTTTTTATAGACTCTAACTATTTATATTTATGAAAACCAACCAACTCTATATATTAACGAAGTTGTTGTGACTCAGATTTCGTAGAATAAAGATTTCTGAAGATGCCTCGTGCAATCGAAGGCGAAACGTTGGATAGTAATTTCAATTTGACATGGTCTAATCCCAAGAATAATGATTTCGAATGAATGAATTGACCAAAGCCGTTCTACGTAATTGTGTTATCGTCATTAAAAAGCACTTATTTAGTTGTAATCACATTAATAACAGTTCAGTGACAGAGAAAGAGTGTCAAAGAGAATGTAACAAAAATAAATTTTCTTAGAAAATAAAATTAAAATAAAAAAAGATAGAGAAACTCTTTTCTTATTGCAAACTACGTTGTTCGTATCATTTTTTAATAATAAACATGTTTTAAATTACCCTTATATAATATCCATTGGATTCATATCTATAAAAGTTCCAAACATATTAACAACAATCTGAATTACAAATTCAATTAATTAATTGCATTAAATATAATAATTTTATAAACGAGATATGCAATCTTTTAGTACCCTCTTGATGCATTGTAAGTAAATTATTCATATAATAAATATCTTAATAGAAGAGTTAGTTTTCTATCGCTTTTATTAGACTATCGTCTGGGAAAACATCTTAATGATAAATGATAAAAACTAATGAATTATTGAACCTCACAAGAAAAATTTAATAAAGCAATATACACTCACCAGCCTTTAAAGGATTTTCTGACACGTTCTGGTAACATTCGACTCTCCTTTTTTCTGTGATTGCCTGCAAGTTGTAACCATTACCGTCGTCTTCTTCAGACATGTTTAGCAATATGATATAAGTCTAAATTCAATCCAAAGTTTGCTAAAAAAACTTTTTAAAAACTATTTATTCCCCACTGGCACTTATTCGTCATTATAACTGGTGAAACTATACTAAAATAGACCACGTCATTTCTTTGAAGAAAAAGACGCACGCGAGAAAAGTCACTGTTTTGTATCCAAATTTGTTATTTGTGTTCCTTTCACTTCCCGATTAAAGTTCTAAAAGATAACTTTTGTCCTTTTATCACACCACTAATGTTCTGGTTTGCAACTGCTTACACTCTTCACTAGCTCAACCTGAAACAACATAGACATTTATTAAAGCTAAAGCACTACCATTTTAAATCATTCAGGAAAGTATAACGAATCTGATTGTAAAGAACTAAACTTTTTTCGTCTGTTTGGTACAGACAAGTTTAATTTAAATCTTATTTTGAAGCGTGGGTGAAACAATAAAGTTTTATTTTATTGTCTCGTAAAAGCATTCAGTTTAAATAAAAACGTTCTAAACCTTGCTAATTTTTAGCACTCTGGCCCGAATGTTTTATGGCCTTTACGATCTTTTACGATTCATTTTAATTCTGCTTTATAACAAATATGTTTTGATCGGCTGTGTAATGTTGGAAGAAATAATATTTTTCTTGGAATCAAATATGTGACTAAATTACACTGAAGTTATGAAAATATTTATTTTCCAAATAGCATATTATTGGTTATGTTTATATCAGATCACGTAGGGAAATCGCTAAACAGATATAATTTTAATTTATCTACATTATATACATAGTATGTTTGGCAGATATTATATTTTATTTTTTAGTATATTTTTAAATACAATCATACCTAGTTCGTATATTTAGACATATTTTGGAAACTGTTTCTTTAACAAGTTTAAATACATTTTCGAAATAGAAAATTTATATAACACCTTTGATGTTTCTAACTAGCTGGTACCGCATGTTTCCTTCAATGCTTCTATAATAAATAAGTGACCCTAATACATATGTTACCGAAATGTATCACACAAATATTTTTATTAATTATCAAATTTAACTGAGGTTCCTTGTTTTAGAATCAATTGTTTTTAAATGAAACTGACGTCATGTAACTTATTTATTTGAAAATGCATTAAGAATGAAACAAAGATTGCATTGTGAAAGAAAATACATCTTTCTTCGACTGTCAATAAAAGCCATTATTGTGTGTTCAATAGTAATTTCGAAACGTAGTGTATTATTTTATACACATTTTTATTGTGCTTCAATCACATCATGGTGATTCAACTACAAAGTTCCCATTGTGCACGAGTATGTTTTAACAAAGGTGGCGTTGACCGGCGCCGCGTCAACACGCCATAGCAACCGCCTAGCAACGCAAGCAATGCAAATACAAACAAAGTAAATGACAATAATTATTATTTTCAAATAAGATTGAGTTTGAAGTGTTTTATAATTAATAAAGGATTATTATGTAATAGTAGCAGTCGTAGGAAAATGCATCTCATTTCATGCTCGTTGTACAAGATAGGTACTATTGTCATGCTTTTATTACCACTTTTACTTCTTTTGTCGCGGTGAAAATTATCCACGACTGATATTTTTGCGTTTCAAAAAAAAATCCATCTAGTTTATTTGTTTTATTTTAATTCATACCAAAAAATAAGTAAAAGGTAACATTTAAGCCTGGGATATAGATTGAAAAAGTCTGCGTCTTGGACGGACGGACGAAGGTTTGAGCTAAGCGTTTTCGCTGGTTTTTAGTCCGACATATAAATTGAAAACGTTTACGCTTTACGTCGCCTGTGGAACTAACCTTACTTTTATGTTTAGCGCCTTTTTATGTAATTTAATTTTGTCTTGTCTGCATTAAGTTTATGTGTGTCTTTTTAATTTGCGGAGAATAGATAACCAAAATCATATTAATGATGCCTAGCAAAAACTAGATATTCTGGACATATTAATGTGTGTCACAGCTATAAAGTTGTTGAAGAGAAGGCGGCAAAGAAGGTGGCGAATTTGGCTACTTTGATACTTGGGATAGAAATACTCAAAACTCCTACCAGTATTTTCTTAAAATTATAGACAATGAACCCAAACAGTTTTTTTAAATGGACGAAGATATTATTTGTATATATTAATGTCAAATTTATTACGAAGGATGAACGTTTTTAAAGACCCTCTAAAATCCAGCAATTTCATAGGTTGCAGCTTAAGGCAAACGTCGATTTACGCTAGCCTCTTCCATCAAAGTTAAATATGGCCATCTTTTCGACGGCAAGCGGAAACTAAAACGGATGACGGCAAAAATATATAATCGTGACCATTGCTTTACGTTAAGTAAACTTCAAGGACAGCACAAACGGCGACGCAAGACGCAAAGGTTTTCAATCTATAACCCTTTATATATTTCGATGTGCTATTATTGCCATTAAAGCCACAATCGAGGTTTTCCATATTTTCTTTATTGTTGCTTAAAATTAGAATATTTTCTGTACAGAGTGTCTCACGAAGCAGGCCACTCGATTTCACTCCATTATGGTTTAGCTAGAATTAAAATTCAAAAGCCTAACTAGTTTT
Organism: Kuschelorhynchus macadamiae; assembly: GCA_030620095.1. Taxonomy (NCBI): domain Eukaryota; kingdom Metazoa; phylum Arthropoda; class Insecta; order Coleoptera; family Curculionidae; genus Kuschelorhynchus; species Kuschelorhynchus macadamiae. The sequence continues at coordinate 281,876 of JAUTXW010001427.1, read as the reverse complement.
TCCCGCGCTATTGGGTTATAACATCAAAAAAACAATTTAAGCAAAAAAAAAAAAATTAAAAAATATGATGAACTGATTTTTGGAAAAAAAGTGACCTGTATATTGTAAGTGGATTTGATAATTAAAATTAGGGTTTTTTAAATTTTACTTACACCATTTTTGTAATCATCTGAACTCTCTCTTCTGATTTGAATATAGGTATCTACAAAAGATATCTATAAAAATTGATACAGATGCTCTATGAAGTATGCTGAATAACATATATAGCTAAAATAAGACAAATATAAAGCTTATTAGACTGTTTTTTATTTTTATCTTGTTGAGTTCTTTGCCTGTTGTCTTAAGATGGTTTGGACTTTGTTCCCTTATTTATCATTTTAATTTTATTTTAAACTTAATTGTAGATGAGTTTACTTTTTTCTTTTGCAATTAATTACCAACTTTTTTTAATTTAAATTAACTATATTTGTTGAGTTCTTTCCTGCTGTCTTGGGTCTTGTCCTTATTTATCATTTTAATTTTATTTTAAACTTAATTGTAGATGAGTTTACCTCACTTGTGCCCGTCATGTTTTTTTTTGTTCTTCTAGAAGTTATTTCAAGACTCAAAAAGTCACGTTTTGTCCTTCTAGGGGACCAGAACGATGTGACATGTAACGTTCTCGATTGCGCTTACTATTTGCGCCACTTTGCACCCGGTTTCCTTCAGCTCTATGCGATATCGCTGAGGAGAGAAATAGCTATATTTGTACAGAATATTTGGTTAGATTTTGATGAGAGTCTGGTCCACACGCACTTTATTTTTTAAGATATCAAACTCTTCATGCTGTATAAGTTTGATACCTTTGTTTCTAAACATACCGGAAAAATTTAAGAAAAACCCTACCATAAGAAGCAGTGTGTTAGAGAGAGGTGGAAAAGCTTTATTACAAAGTGGAGTCGATGGGAATACATAGCCAGTTATAGCAGAGTTTTTCTTAAATTTCTCGGGTATATCGAGGTAAAGGTATCAAACTATTATTATTATTATATTTATAATCAGTAAGAAGGGACGTATTTGATGAACATATATAGGGTGATCAGGGCGAGTAACGAATCCTGGCGTCTCATACAAAATTCTAAAAATTTTATATTTGACATTTTTTAAGACTCCCTTCAAAATATAACCAAATACCTAGTACGATTATCGTCATTCCTCTCCTCAGAGATGTCAGCACAGAGCCGAAACCGAATGCAAAGTTGCGCAAATAGTAAGCACAATCTAGAAGTCTCATTTTACCAATCTTTTCCAAAAGGTGACTTTCTAAGTCTTAAAGTAGCTTCTAGAAGAACAAGATCGAAAAAATCACGAAGTGCACATGTGAAGTTAGAGGACTTATGATATCTTGTTCACATACTGACCTATTACCACAGCCCACAATTAGATTAGTAGACTTTATGGTGGTATTCAAATGCGAATATCTTGAAAAAAAGTCGTTGCAATAATTAGCCATATCGTTTTCACTGGAAAAGTCAAGATTATTGTTTTTATATAAAGTTTATTATTATTGCTTTTTTTTTTGTTTTTACCAAAATTGTTTTTGTTAATCCAAAAAAATTCTTCATGTAACCCCAACTGTCAATTCTCCTGGTACTATACAGGATGTTTTTTTTCAAAAATCAGTTTTTCCCTCATACTTTTTTGACTTTTAAATATTTTTTTTGATGTCATCATAGGTTAGGCTTTTGAATTGTAACTCTAGCTAAACCGTAACAGAGTAAAATCGTGTAGACCACTTACGTGAGATACCCTGTATATATATTTAATGAATATATCACAACTTTCCGATTTTAGGTAATTATTAACCGATATTTTTTTGTATTTGCTAAATAATAATATTTTTAAATAATGTTTCGGAAATGTGTCGATTTAGTTTCTATGAATAAACTAAATCTAAATTAATAAATCGCAAGTGCTATCTGTATTTCAGTCCAGAGAGCAGATAAGTCAATAACTGTCTTTGTGTCAATGAAAATTATTACTCTTGAAGTGAAAGTTTAATTAAAATTTTTACAATAAAACAAGAAGCAACGGACAACAAGCGTTAGCCTCAGGAATGTGTAAAATGTATGAAAAAAATTATTCGGTAATAGAAACTCGAGGATTAAACTATATTAGTATTAGTTCATCAAGCATGAGTACCGTAGAAGGATTAACTTTGTCATAAAATATTTGGGTTTGAGATTCAGTGTTGCTATCTGTAATGTTTTCTTTTACATTTAGAGATTTGGTCACATTTGCTATAAAAATAAAATAAATGCATTTAGCATAGTTTATTTAAATAACCAGATTTTTTCCTGAAAGGCTATGCTATGAACTATTTTCAAGATAGTCACATTAGACTTGGATCGAAACTGATTGCACATTTCTGTCTTACATTTTACAATTTTTCTTATTACGTCACTTACCAGTTCAATAAAATGAAATGGAATTTATTTTTTAAATTGATCATTATTTCCAAAATATGTTATATTGGTGTTACGATACGATACAGTTTTTTGATTATTTGTTTCCTCATTTTACCTAACAAATTCGATTACTTATAGTATTATTTTTAAAAATAGTTTTGTGGGTTTACATCTTTATTTTTGAAAAATAATGATAATTGCCAAATCAAAACAAAAAACTTCTGATTTTTAATTCTTACCTCGCAAAATATTTAATAGTTTATTTAAAACTAAGAAATAAAACATTGCCAAAAAAATAGAAATACTTTTGGACAGTTTAGTCACCTTAATAAATTATTACCGACTTTGCCACACAGAAGAGGGTTACGATTAGCTTAAAAATTAAACATGGGAGAGCTGTTAATGCTGAGGAAAAAAAGATAATAAAAAATTAGCTAAAAACTTGTGATCCGGATAATTAAATTATAGTTTTTAAAAAAGCCTAAAATTTATACTTTAATCAATATTATTTTCACTACCCCATAAAGAATAATCCAATCTCTTAAACCAAGTTAATTTCACTTCCAGTATCATCTCCTGCTAGCATATGGCATCCTAGTAATTGCCACCTCAGCCCCCAAAACGCTTAATATTGCTTAAATATGTAAATTATTTTTACCATTTTTTTGTAGAAGCAGAGCGCTAAAATTCCTTCCATTATTCACGAGCTCCACAAAAATTAACGTTCCAAAAACTAGATAATAACGTAAAATTTAATGCACTCACTAACAGGATGCACGTACTGCGAAATGCAATCCTTGCGCTCGCCAGGCGTTTACGTTAACCATATTAGCATAATCAAGAAATTATTAGAGGTGATAATGTCGTATATTGCATAAAACCTAGGTTAATATTTGTTGACATTTAATATATAATCCTAGTCATAAATAGTTTATTTAGTACGCGATGTTTCTTTCCTACGTAAAATCAGAACTTAAATTTTGTTATTCATCACATATCTAGGATTTTTTTCTAAACAGGGTGTTTAAAAATAATGCTAAGATAAATCAAAGTTTGGGCTACTAAAAATTATTGTAATTTTTTTTTCAAAGTAATGAAATTAATTTCAATATTCCCATTTAATAATATAGTACATAACAATGGTAATAAGAAGTTTATTTCAAAGCGGTCAAAGTCAAGCGTTAACGGGTAGGTAGGATCGCAATATGAGTATAGACCTGGCGATCCTTACTACGTGAGCTCATGATTTTCTTCCTCATCCACCCCCAATGAAAGGAATCACGCCCTCCCCTAAATCCTACACTATACCTTATAATCCCCCACTCGCCTAAACCCATGCATCAAGACGATTGATCAGCGTGATACATCATTGGCTAAACAATAGACAATAGATAATTTATTCATCTTTTCAGCTACAAAAAATAGATAAGACATATCAACAAAGGGATGTATGATCCCAACCTAAGTAACAATAAAAAGTAGAAAAACTTTTACTATTAAACACACTATCTTATTTGCACTTTAAACTATTGATAATTACACAGTAAATACAAATAGTACATAATAAAGGACATACTTGTTTATAACAAAACAAAGTATATGCAGAATATAGTTTAATTAGGTTAAAATAACAGCATTCATCCTCTGCCCAGCTGATAAGTTTCAGTTTACAGAATAAAAATTTCAGTAAGTAAGTAGCGTTTTTATTTGTTTTTTAAAAGGTGCTATGGTTTCAATCCTTTTTATATTTTCTGGCAGTAAGTTAAATAGTCTGCCACCTAAATAATAATTAGTGTTTTTAAATATTCATGATTGTGTTTTTCAATACAAAAAGTTTTGTCTATTTCGTGTCGGATAATTGTGAAAGAAACTATGCAAAATGAAGTTGTCTTGATTTTGATATATACTGCCAAACCATAGGACATTATAAGTTTTTTACACCAATTTAAGAACTCAGTCAGTGTAATCTTAATTTTCTCCCCCAAAAGATTCTCATTTTTGGCGGAGATGACTATGGTCGTATCATCAGCGAACATAAAAACGGTTCCACATGAAATGTATTCTGGTAAGTCGTTTATAAATAATAAAAAAATTATAGGACCCAAGACACTGCCTTGAGGGATCCCTAAGTTACAGTTTGTCGTTTGTGAAAAAATATCACCTATTTTTATTTCAAATTTTGTACCCTTTAAGAAATAATTAAGCCACTTACTTAATGACCATTTAATATATAGTGTTTCAATTTTTTTAACAACAAAGTCAGGATCTATGTTATCAAATGCCCTTGTTAGATCAAATAGCAGAGCTACAACTTTTTCATTTTTATCAAGTTGATTGCATATATTCTGTATAAGGTCAATCGCTGCAGTTTCATTAGAGTGTTTTCTCTAAAACCATGCTGGTGTGAAGTTAGAACTTTATTTTTCTCTAGAAAGGAAGTCAGCGCGTTGTAAATAACCTTTCCGAAGACTTTGAAAAACAGCTAAGTAAAGATATAAGCTTATAATTTTCAATTAAAAGAGGATTACCCTTTTTAAATACAGGCAAGATATTAGATTCTTTCAGTCGTGAAGGAAAAAAACCTTCATAAACTGACATATTTATCAAATAGACCAAACAAGCAATTACTTTAGAAGAACACTTCTTTAGCAAAGTAATAGGTACCTCATCTGACCCTGTTGATTTTTATTAGGCAGATTTTTTATGGCAGACCTAACATCCTGTGGTGTTACATTAGTGTATTGGAAGTTATTAAAACATATTTCCGACACAGTGCACTCCTTTGATAAACCGTTACTAAAGTGACAATTTAATTTATTTTTAACAACATTAGATAGATAAATACTAAAACTATTTGCTATGTCTTCTGCATTAGTTAGCATTACATTATCCTTGCATATTTGATTAATGTATTTTTTGAATTTTTGTCAATAGTGCAGAAAAAATGTCGAGAAAAACCTTAATATCAGTCGTAGTTCCCGGTCTATATACTAACAATATACAGTAGTTTTTGTATTCTATAGCATAACATTCGAACAGCATTTCAGTAGAAAACTTATTATAGTCACGTAAAATTTTGCAACTTTCAGAAATGTTTGCAAACATTACAGTTCCCCTATGTCGGTGGTTTGTTCTACTAGTCACACAGTTTATCGTAGCCATTTATGTTTGAACAATCTATACTGACACGTCAATGCTCCGGAATACACAAAAAAGTAGGATCATATTGTTGAGTGCTAAGTCCAAGTAAGTTTATTTTGTTAGACAGTCCCTGTACGTTAAGATGTAGGGCAGACCAATTAGAAATGTTTTCCTTAGTTACGAATGTGCTTCCTGAGTTGAGGCTTGGTTGGGAAATTTGTACTTCATGACTGCTGCCCCCTCTGGCCAAATTAATGGGTCATACACTTTATGTACAAACTCGGCTTTAATGAATCTTTCTCATGTACAAGAACCCTCGGTGCCAAGCAGCCCCCTTAATCCTAAATTGCAGCTGCGAACGAAAAAGCAAGAGGGCAGAGGGAGCTAAGAATCCCTGGTTTGAAGCAGGCTGCAAGAAAACGACAGTTTTGCCCCCGGTCCGCTTTTAAAAGATCTGAAAATTGATTGCGGCTGTTCAATTTTTTATACTACTATTAATTAAATAAATAATGCCTTTATTATTACAAACAAAAGAAATACATGCATTTTAAATTAACAATTTAACGTAGATTAGTAGTTGCGCAAAGTCTTTGGCGCAGTTTAGCTTAGTACCTACTCTACTAAACCAGAGAATCATCAGTAATTTTAAAGAACCAAGTTATTACTTATAGCATTATTAAAAACTATATAAGTTAACAAATGGCGCTAAGACACTGTTCTACAAATCAAGAATATTTCTTTGGTGTCTACAACAGGTACTTACGTTTATAAAATATATTTTTTAGAAAAAAAAATTAAATTGAAAAACGTAAAAGCACACATAAACAAAATTTGTGTATATTAAACTATCTACATTGATTATCAAAAAATACTTTTTGTATTCATATTTAAAACATAATAATAAGTTTACCAATTCTTCCGGTATAGAATTTTATAAACGAACGACGTTATAGCTGAAAGATCTCCCAAATACGGTACTTTCATGAGTCGGTACCATTAATCTAACGAATGGTCAAACGTTATGAACATCTCTGCAAAAGATAAGGCGTTCTCTAATGGGAAGTAGGAGAATTAGGATCGTTGATAATCCTAATAATAAAATTACAAAAATGCAGATTCCTTCTAGATTCCATGTTTAGCCAGTTTAATCGTGAAGTTTATGATCAAATTTCCATAGCCCGAAAATAAAGCGGATACAGGAGTTCTGCACGTTTTGTATTCCACCTTTACTCATAGCATCCAAACCAAAACCATAATATACAAAATCACAATGGTTGAAGTTTGATAGGCCACCAAAATTTCAAGATTTTTCACTGAATCAACCACAGGAAGCCTAGTGCCGCTGATATTAATATTAATATGATTAGGCAAGTATGTAATCTTATTCTCGTTATCAAACAGTAAGCAATATGATTTGTTAGCATTGAGATGAAGATTATGATCACTACAAAGTTGGTAAAATGTGTTGAGGTCAATATTAATTATTGGCTGACCCTCCAAGTAATCGTCGCCATCAAAGCAAAAATAAACCTGTGAATCATCGGCAAATACCTGGATCCTGCATTTAACCATAGTTTGAGGAAGCCCAGAAAGAATCTGCGAGTGTTCGGAAAACCTGTTATCTGAATATTTTTTTTGATATCTATCTGTTGGGAATGATAGAATAAGATTGAATGAATTTTCATTAAAACCGTAATATTTTAATTTAGATACAGTAAGTTTATGGTTTATGATATAAAAAGCGCATTCGAAGAGCTTAACAGAATTAATACAGTGGCACGTATTATATCGTCAATAACTTTTGTTAGAATAAGTATTAACCAAGCAGAACTACAGCAAATGCTTTAGAAAATAATAAATTACAATCAATAAATAAAAATGCCAGCAAAGGATGGAATAAAAGATGGAGGTGACTAACAATTAAACCTGTTTTGACCTTTATAATTAATCTTAGTCTATAAAAGTCGACATGAAAGCAAAGCTTTTCTAATGGAGTGAACGCAAAAATCAAGTCACATTTAATATGTTCCTCAAAAAAAAATTAAAACTAATTAACTAAATATTTTAAGTATGTATTTCCTTTTTTGGTGCTAATATAGAAATGTACAAAACAGATATATTTTTGAAATCCAAACACTTTTATTAAAAAACAAAAACGAATATATCTTATTTTTAAATTACATCACTTATAATATTATACAACTTTTAATGTTTCATCAAAATAAGTATTGCAGTATATTTTTATGAACGTATTTTGGAGTAACAAAAAAAACATACCTTATTTCACGAAAGACTTAGAATATTCCTAATACTATACACGAAACGTCAAAGAAAGTAATAGATTCCACAAACCACACTGTGAAAGTATCAACTAATCTTGACACAAGCAATAAATTATACTCATGCGAAACAATACTAAGTTAAAATGTCCGCATGTTTAAGGCAACAGTCAACAATCGTGGGGATATTCTTATTAATTTAATTTGTTTAAATAAATAAATTGTAAGGTGCCTGTCACGTATTACTGTAATCGTTACAATAGACACTGCTAAAAATGTTTCTTATATTTTTCGAGCAGAAGATTACATTTGGATGCTATAAGTTTAAATTTTGGCTATATTTGGATACACGATAACATTTTAAGAGAAAACTAGACTAAATTGGGAAAACGTTGAGCAGAGAACTAAAAAAGGAAAGAATGGACAATTGTAATAAAACTATCTGCCGCTTCCCTTGATCTTTTCTCTATATGCACTGGGAGCTTCATAATTACACAATCAATATGTATTATAACGAAAGAACAATAAAAAAAATTAAATCAATAAACAATAATTTTTAAAGTTTCTCAATATTTCATAGTTCATTTAAAATCAAGGCATTTCTCTGAAAATATTTTCATACGTTGTAAAATTCCAGGGGGAAAATATTATTTGCAGTCTATCGAATCTTTTGTTCTTATCTGGATAGAGAAGCGGGTTTTGATTAATCCGATTTGTATATAACCATATTGCTATCAATTTGCATTAGAGTCCGACCGAAGGTGATTTTTTTGGCCGAAACCGAAGGCGATACCGAACTTCGGCTTCTCTCACGACTTCGGCCAAAAGCCGAAGCCGAAAGAATTCTATCCCATTTTGCTAGGAATTCGTCACATTTTGTGGTTGTAAGTTGTAATACGATAAACAGAATTTATTTCAGATTTGGTTTTCTAATACTATGGGAAAACTAAAATACAAAAATAATAAATTAAAAGGAAAAACACTTGTGACTAAACATTTTAATAAAAACTCGTAATTTGTTTTAACACACGTAAAACAAAACAACTTTTTCTTTGATCCAATAAGAAAAACTAGGGAAATTGGAACATTCCTCGTAATGAAGTTCCTCACGCACACATATAACACAGTTTTTATATACGTATATAGTTATTTGGTACAAAAGTTAAATACATTATCTATATAAGTATTCATATGTGTCCCTTTTCTTGATAGGGTCTAAAAATTTCATTACGAGAAAAGTTCTGTTAAAAGGGCGTTACCTATTTTTGTATCTAAGTACCCAGAGCTTACCTCATAATAGAACTATCGTATTACTACGATTTCGACAATATCTATAAAGTTATTGCCAAATAAATATGTGTATATATAAATTGTGTTATATGTGTGTGATGGAATACCTTAAAATTACCGATTTTTTAAAATTTATGTTTCTTCATATTCATTTTGTATATATTTTCTACCGTTTTTATCTACATTAATATATTGTATTTGTCTAGCCTAGAGTCACTATTTTTAACCGACTTAAAAAAAGGAGGAGACTCTCAATTTGACCTGCATGTATTTAATTTTTTCCATGTTTGTTCGCACTTATTGTCTAAACGGCTTGGCCGTCACACCAAATTATAAAGGACGTTTCTCTGGTGGTCCCATAAATTTTGAGTTGAAATACGTTTACTTATTTTTTGTAATAATAATATTTAAAAAAATATAGTTATAAGGGTGATAAAGGCAGAGAGTTTTATAATTAAATTTACATTTTTTAAATACCCTTTTCAAACTAAAGCATTGAGGTGTTTAATAGACATACAACCCCATTTGCTGAAAGATATTTCTTTATACAGGGTGACCATGAAAATGTGCAACGGCAAAATCAAGTATTTTAACCGACTTCAAAAAAAAAAGAGGAGTTTGTTATGTTTTTTTTTATATTTTTATGAGTACATCGATACTCCGCGATGGTTTGACCAATTTGGATGCAATTTTCAGGAGACATTCAGCATATTGCCGAAGTGGTCCCATAGCAAGCATATTTAAAAAATGTTAGAAATAGCGGTATGGCGTCATTTGGTTTTTTGCTTTAAGATATATTTCAAATTTTTAATATTCTATGCTCGCGTATCGATTCTACGCGTTCACCATTATATCAGAAAAAAAGATTATACATGGATCATTTTGTTAAACCTGATTTCTACAACAAAAATTCGTATAGATAAAACTTAAAAAGGTGAAGTAAAAAATTTATAAAAACATGAAACCGACTTCAGAAGAATGCACTAAAAAGTGAAAAATAATATTTTATTGCACTTTGCAAATTTTACTTCGTGAAGTCGGCGCTAAACTTATTCTTGATTATTTAATCACAAAAATATAATTATGTATTTAGTGCATTTTTTGAAGTCGTTTTCATTTTTTATATTTTTTTTATCTTGAATGGTTATATTGCGCATGCGCAAATAAGAATTTGCTTTATTTACATATCATTCAGATTGAAACAAATATATATTATTTTTTTTATTTTACCAACTTTTTAAACATTTAGGTAATGTTGACAAAATTTAACCGGTTTATTCCTCTCATACTTAATTTTTGTGCAAAATTTCAACTTAATTGGACTCGTAGCATTTTGACACGGATATTTTAAACATTCAATTAGACCATGATTTTGTTTTCCCATAAAGATTTCTCATCAAATTTTTACCAATTTATCTTTATATTATATCACACCCAATATTTAATAATATTTTTTTTAAACATTTTATCTGCGTCGGGAAAATCAGGCAGACAGACAGAACGCCGAAATTGAGAAAGTATGTTTTTTTTGGCATTTTAGGGTCTCTGACCCAGAAACGTGAAGAATTGAGAAAATCTCGGAGGATGATTTTTTTACGAATACAATAGACAATAGTTACTTTCCGCTTACAAGAAAATAAAAAAAAACAAATAGCATTGACGTTTCTAGTGAATACGAAACAATAAAAACAAATCATAAACCATATGTGCATTAGTAATAATAATAAAATAAATAATGAAGATCAGAAAAGTGGATAACTATTAATCAAAAAATAAAAATTTCTTCTGGCAGCATAAAGCTGAGCTGAATTAAAGACAGGCGGGAGTTGTTGATAAACATTTTTCCGCAGGCTGTTTAAAGTGTAAATAAAGACTAGAGTAACGAAATAATAATAATAACGTTTATTATTTGCTATAAAATACAATTTACAGTTAGAAGCTACAGTATAAAAATTCATATACAATATACATATAGCAAATATAGCAAAAGGTCAGCATTTCAGATTTTTGCTGTAGAAGCAGATTATGTTCTTCTCAATGCCGCGCCGCCGTATAAATAAGAATAAATATCTAAATTTACCTAATAATACCTAATAGCTAAATATAATAATTATATCTATTGAAAATTAAGGGAGTCTTAAATTAACAGTGTATAAAAATTCGAGTATAGGCATTGTGAGTTTAGAAGGAAAGACATGCACAAAAGTGAAGTTGGACAGGGGGACAGAGAGAAAAAGAAAGAAAGAAAGAGAAATAGCAGCTTTGATATGGCATAATTAGTTTGCTTATTGGGAGGCAAAAAGTTGATTTGTTTATAAGTATTCAATGTACATTGAAATACATGTCCCGATAGCGCATTCATAGATGAGACAATATTATACGAAACACATTTCCTAAAGTATGCATTTTTGTGTCTAGGAACGGTTAAAGTATTTCTACGCAAATTTAAATTATGTATATCAGTTTGTAATATAAATGTGGGGCAGAACGTGGTTTCAAAATTTTATAATAATAACAGGTAGAATGTAATTTTCGCCCATTGTTCATATTGAGCTATAATAGGTCCTTGAGTTTATTAGATACACTGTGTCTATGTCTAATTCTAAATATAAAGCCAATGCAAGAGTTTTGAACTTTTTGAATTCTGCGGCAGTCAATGCTATCCAGACACGGTTTATAGACAGTATCATAGTGATTGAAGTGCTACAGAACGAATCACATAGCTCTTTCTTAATACTTTGATCCCGATAGTGCCTATGTGGGTATATAGTTTTTAGAGCGCAATAAGCTTTTTGAAGTACAAAAGAAACATCATCTTTAAAACGAAGCTAAGAGGCAAAGATTAGGCCTAGACTCTTGGCTTTTTGCACTACAGGTATAGTTTTATTATCAATTTTTATATCAAATAAAATCGATTTGATTTAAAATATTTTGATTTCCAAATAGTAAAATCAAGATTTCATGTTTCTTGGAATTAGGCCGTGTCAAATTAGAATTACTGTCCGACGTTTCGCCTTCGATTGCACGAGGCATCTTCGGGGATCTTTAATCTAGGACATTTGAACACTGAATAAGCTCGAAGAGATTCAGGCGGACTTTTATACCTGATTTGTGCTCGCCGAACCGTGACCCTGTGTTAAGATCGGTTTTGACGTGTGATGTAGCCCGTAACCCGTTTCTCTATTGACATTTTTTGTATGTTTATATTTCTCTAATTTTTGGTTTATAAAAACCTAGAGCCGATGCTAGAACCTTGGTTTCCTTTAGATTTATAATATGGCCAGTGTTATGCTGGTGTTGGCCTAAAGCTGGATTAACAATTTGTTTCTTTTTAATACATCGTTTATATTCCTTAAGTCTAGTTGATATTGAACGTCCTGTTTCTCCCACATGCACTTCTCCACAAGAGCGAGGAATTATATATACTTCTTCTATTTTGAAAGGTACAATATCTTTCGGGGATCGCAGGCAATGTCCAATTTTCTTATGTGTATTGAAGATTGTACGTATGTTGAACTGCCAAAGTAATCGTTCTATTTTGTCTGTAGTGCCATGTATGTAGGGAAGAACAACATTACCTAATAGTGGCTCTTTATCATTCTCCTTTGGCGGATTTGAATTACTATATCTTTTAATTGAACGCGTAATATCTTCAGTGCAATAGCCATTCCCTCTGAGAACTATTTCACTGAAGATATTATGCGTTCAATTAAAGAGCTATTGCACTGAAGATATTAAGCGTTCAACTAAAAGATATAGTAATCCAAATCCGCCAAAGGAGAATGATAAAGGTAGTGTTGTTCTTCCCTACATACATGGCACTTCAGACAAAATAGGACGATTACTTCGGCGAACAAATATACGTACAATCTCCAATACACATAAGAAGATATATAATAAGTACCTTTCCAAACAGAAGGAGTATACAAAAATCCCTTACTCCTGCGAGAAGTGTATGTGGGAGAAACAGGACGCTCAATATCAATTAGACTTAAGGAACATGAACGATGTATTAAAAAGAAACCAATTTTTCAATCTGCTGTAACTGAACACCAGCATAACACTGGCCATATCATAAATGTAAAGAAGACTAAGGTTCTAGCATCGGTTCCAGGTTTTTATAAACGAAAAGTTAGAGAATCTATTGAAATATTTAAACATACAAAAAATGTCAATAGAGAAACGGGTTACCGTCTATATCATACGTGGAAACCGATGTCAAGACAGGGTCACGGTTCGGCGAGCACAAATCGGGTATAAAAACCCGCCTGAATCTCATTCAGGATTTAGCTCTCGTGGAGTGAAGATCGCTGAAGATACCTCGTGCAATCGAAGGAGAAACGTCGGATAATAATTCCAATTTGACACGGTTTAATCCCAAAAACCACGATTTCTTAATTGACCAAAGCCGTGGAAGCTTCCGTGAATAGTAAAATCAATGATTTATTGGGGTTTAATTTTAATATGATCAGAAGATATTTTAAAAATTGAATTCGATTATGAGCGAATATTGTTTTTTGCTCTAATATAATTTAGAGAATTAAAAGAGTGAAATAATTGGGTGTCATTTGCATATAGATGGTAATTACAACATTTTAGAGAAGTATGAAAATTACTGGTATATATGCTAAATAATAATGGGCCAAGTATGCTCCCTTGAGGCACTCCAGTAACAACATATAGAGGGTCTGGAACGGAGTATCCAATTTTTACCCGTTGTGACCTATATGAAAGAAAGGACCTAATAGTATTTGAAGTACTATCAGAAAAACTTATATAATGTAACATGGAAATTAAAATGCAACAATCTAAAAAGTCAAAATGCTTTTGTAAAATCTAATAAAATCCGAGCTGTCATTTTATTACCATTACGAGTGTGAAAAATATAGTCTGTAACATCTGCCATAGCCGTAGCACAGCGAAAGTTTGTACGAAATCCGGACTGTTTTGGTGGTAGTATATTATAATTGTTAAGAAAGGTTTGTATTTGAGTTTCTAAAATTCTTTCTAAGATCTTTGAACATGAAAGAAGTATACTAATATAACAGAATAATATACGGACAATGGAACAATATTAAAGTTATATTGAGTTGGTCTGAGCCGAATGCTTTGGTAAAATATATCTGCATTTCTCATAGCAGAGACTGTTTTAAATAAGATTTCAAGTATTTATCTAAATAAAAATATAATAATATTAATTTTTATTTGGAAGCGTGCACCTTGCAAAAGCTTGGGCTAAATTTCCGGCGAAACCGATTATTGCCGAACATTGAAATAATAGTCGAACATGGCCGAAGTCGAAGCCGGTTAATCAGTCGGACTCTAATTCGCGTGTCGTGGCAAATAATTTCCCACGGCTCAAATTGGTTCTTTATTGGTCAACTCCCATGAAAGCATAAAATACAGTCCACTTCATATTTTAATTTATATAACGATATATAATTACGAAATTGTAGTGGCGGATTCATGGTTTAAAACTATTTTTTGAGTTTTTCCGCCTTAGAAAATTGGAAAAAAATAAAAAATAAAATATAATTACCCTATTAATTGAATAGATAGTCTTAAGTTCTGGGTCCACTATGAAGGTACCCGAGGAACGACACTGAAAAATGTTTGTTTTCTGGACGTTTCAAGGGAAAGTCTACCCCCGTCTTCAGCAAACCTACAAATAAAATACTAAAAGCAGAATATGTCTTATGTTTCGTATATATATATTCTGGTTTTATTTCTGATACGAAACATAAGACATATTCTGCTGTCCAGAAAACAAACATTTTTCAGTGTCGTTCCTCGGGTACCTTCATAGTGGACCCAGAACTTAAGACTATCTATTCAATTAATAGGGTAATTATATTTTATTTTTTATTTTTTTCCAATTTTCTAAGGCGGAAAAACTCAAAAAATAGTTTTAAACCATGAATCCGCCACTACAATTTCGTAATTATATATCGTTATATAAATTAAAATATGAAGTTCAGAAAAACCCAAAAAATAGTTTTACATAACGATATATGTTATGGTTGGTTGTTGCTCAGTTAGTAAAAAATACCAAAAAAAAAAATTTTTGTCATTAAAAGTTACATTGTCACGTTAGAATTAGAGGGTACATTTGACTTCTAAGAAAATGTTTAATAAACACACAGCCGGCAAGTTCTAAAAATGATTAATTTTGCACGGCGTGGGATATCATTTTCCACGGCTCAAATTAGTACGTCACTGGTCAGTGCCGATTTAGAAGAGTTATTGTTAGAGGCGTGCCTCGCGTTTCCTTGTAAGCGGGTGGCGCGTAGTAATCCAGCCGAGTTAAGCTTTAAGTAGGGTTAGCGCATAAAAAGATTCTTTTGAGGCATGCCTCTAATGTAAATTCAAATTCAATAAGCGGCAGATTTCCAATTGGCCGATTGGACAAAGAGCCGTTAACAGGTTGAAAATTGAAACTGCACGTGGTTTGGGCTAGTTTTAAGTAGGTAGTAGGAGTAGGTACGTATTAACTAAGTAAAGTGTGAACACTGAAGTGGTCAGTGGTCGGATTTAATTTGATTTAAATTTTTCAGTTACCCATTATAGAAAAATGGGTTTAGCGGGACCTAGTGCAGCGTTACAAAGTCTCATTTTTATTACATTACACCTCTCTATGCAAGAGTTACCTTTTAGGGGACATGAAGAATCAAATAATCTTTAAATCGAGGAAATTTCAAAGAGCTATTTATTCTTGGTAGAAGATATGACACATTTAAAAACATTTCATATGACAACAAAATGACAATAGATCAGTTTTTTTGTGACATCCAACAAAATGAATTAATTGATTTAGTTGTTTATGTTCAAATTCTTTGTTTTTTTCCTAGCAACTTGATGAAACTACTGACATAAGCTGCCATTCACAATTATCCATCATTTTTCGTTACGTTATAAATGATCAACCGTTGAGCGATTCATGGGATTTTCTGACGTAAGTTCTAGGCGTTCTGAGCAAGATTTATTTCAATTTTATCCACCAAATTCGAAAAATTTTACTTGCATTCGAAATTAGTGGCTGAAACATATAATGGAGCTTGCGTAATGTCGGGAGAAATAAACGGTTTACAGCCAAAACTTAAATCTATAGCACCACAAGCATTGTTTATTCATTGCTATGCAGATATATTTAATTTGGTTTTAAGTAATACGTGCAGTTCAGTTCATTAGGTTAAAGTATTTTTCTCAACCCTATAAGGTTTTTTATCATATTTTTCTAAATCTACAAAGCGAACCCAAGTGATAGAACAAATTGGAGGAAATCGTATACATACTAATGTAGTAACTCTTTGGAATTTTACTTCACGCGCAGTTTTGACAGTTAATAACAATAAGGACAAATTACTTGAGACTTTTAATTTTATTATTAAAAGTCGCGATTTCAATCAAAAATCAATTAGAGAAGCAGTTTACACTCGAAACGTCGTAAAGGATTTGAAATATCAGATAAAACTCAATAGTTAAGGCACATTTTTTTGGAATTCTTGATATTATAGCGAATCAATTAGAGGTTAGGTTTTGTGACATAGAAAAACTACATTTCTTTCATCTCCTAAATATTTCAAAATTCTCTATTTTTGCAAAAGAATTTCCTTGTGAGTTTTTAAAAACTTGACCAACCAATACAATATATTTGATCTAAATCAACTAAAAAGCGAATTAATCGTTTTATACGGGAACGATATGATAGAAAGTTGCACAAACCCTCATCAAAAGTTGACTTTTTTTTATGATAATGATTTAAAACTTTGTATGTCAGAACTTTTTAAATTATTATGTATTGCTGTTGTTTTGCCAGTAACAACCGCGTCAACAGAAAGAAGTTCCCTCCGCGTTGAAAAGAATTAAAAGTTTTATTAGAAATACTACTGGACAGGCGCGACTAAATAATATGGCAAAAATCTCAATTGAAAAAGGATTTATAAAGTTCCATTAATTTATAAAAAACTTTAATTTTTAGAACTTGCGTTTTTTTTTCAGAATTAACTTTTTTTTTCATATTTATAATATAGGTATACTTTATTTTACGCCGAGGTGACTTTTTTTAAAGTTTATTTTGTAATTTTTTTACAAAGTTATTGCTATTAGTTTTAAAACTTATATTTATATATTTAATGTCTTTATCCTTCGATTAACCCTTTTCTCTCTACTCCACCATACTGGATAGGTGCGTAATAGGTACAGATTTTCATATAAACAAAATTTTATAAATTTAACAATTTAAATTAGTAAAAATATTTTTTTTTAATTTATTATGAAATTGACGAAGTAGAGTGGTCACTAGAGTAACTTAGAAATCTAACCATATTAAAAATAATTTTCTTTAAATGTGCCTCGCCGCTTTCTAATACCACGAACCGCCCCTGGTATATAAACTGTCACATTCGTGTAAAAAGTAACTTGTGCTTCAATATTCTATTATTGATATTTATTTCTTTTTGTAAACATAAATAATTCTCTGACTAATCATGTCATCATCATAACAAAATGCTTGTCATAATTCCAGCAAATAATCACTAACAAATCTCGTGCTTTGCGTCAGTTTGTATTTAAATCTTTGCTTTCCGTCAGTTTGTATTTAAATCCAATTATCTGTAAACAAAAAAGAACTGTGAAATATGAGATGAAATAAACGGATTAGACCAGTAGAAACAACATGACGTTAAAAATACATTGTCTATTTCTCGAAACAATTATTATTCGCACTTAACAGATCATTAAGCTGACATCCAGGATTTACGGACTTTATGTTTTAATTATCCGGATGTACGTATGAATTTATGGTTATGCCCAAATAATGCTGTTTTTGGAACTCAAGAAATGAATTTTGTCTGGTTAAGTCCTAAATACATTTAATTGGTTTAACCTTTTCCATTTTTTGTTTAAAAGGGAATGAACAAATAAAAATGTATGACATTATGTGTTCGGTTCCAAATGTTTATCTAACTTTTGTGGCTATTTATTTAGCAACAAGAAACAAAACATTTTTAGCAAATATTATATAAAATCATGTCTTTGAGACTAATCCGCCGAACGATGACTGCGCTAGTTTTAGATCGATACACTACATCAATGAAAATAACTATTAAGTAAAAAAAACAAGGAAAAGATTAATTGTAAGTATTAATTGTATTATCTACCATACCTACATACATAAATCGGTGAAACCGGATATCGAAGGCAAACATTTTTAAATACAAACATGACTTAGCATTGCCAACTTTGTAGAGAAAAAACTACTATAGGAAAGTGGCCCAATACGACACTACTTTGGGTATCGAAAAAATCTTTATGATTGCAAATAAAAAAAGTATTTTTGTTTCTATTTTGCAATGCAAGGCGAATTTAAACTACTGGTGTACTTGGCAAATAATCGTCACTTGTGAACACATGTCGTATGCATGGTATACTTGTACAAATATTCGGTACTTGTTTATTTGCCATGGGTTGTCGGTAAATATGGCATAAGCCAAAGCGCCCTTGTGTCATTGGCAACTGCTGTGTTTGGATACATTCCAAATTGCACAATTATTTGTGTATTTGTCAAATACGCCAGTCGTTTGAATCCGCCTTAAGTCATGTTCGCATCCAAAAATTGTCAAAAACGTTGACACTTTTGGCATGTATTATCACCAAATTGAAAATCTTGTAGTCAAAAAACATGTTTTCTTCATTCCAACGAACTGTCTGTCTATCGGTATGTCTATTGGCGGAATAGCTAAAAAACTATTTACTCGATTGACTCCAAATTTTGGTCAAAAATTAAGGATCATATGGAAACAACCTGGTAACATTTTGGTAAAAATCCAGAATGGCAAAACAAAATTATTACTAAACAACTATTTATCTAATTTACCTCAAATTTTTACCAAAATCGTTATTCATAAATTCATTAGTTATATAGAAACATTTTTTAATTAAATATTTTTTACTTTAGTTTTAAAATTAGTTAGGCAGCATTCTCACGGACGCTGGTAAAACATTAAAAAACTTGGGCTCATAAAAACAAGTACCAGTTTTTATTCTATGCATGCGATAAAAATTTGCATATATGTTGTTACGATTCCTAGTGTAATGAAGATGAATATTTTCGTGTGTCCTATAGTCAGTAATATTCATTTTTACATGTAATAGACATTGGAAGATGTACAGAGACGGTACAGTTATTTTATTCAATTTAATAAAATGTTCTCGGCAATCCGCTTTGAAATGAGCTTTGCTTAAAATTCGGGCAGCATTTCTCTATAAAGAAAACACAGGCCGAGCGTTCGCCGCATGCCCCCACACCAAGATTCCATAAGAGATCCTGGACTGAACGCAAGCGAAGAAAACTGATAGGGCTGCAGAGCCCAGACACACTCTAAGCCAATATTCTTAGCGCTACAACGCCCGAGGCAACCCTGCAGCGGACAGAGTCCACATGCGCGTCCGAGATAAACTTGGTGTCTACTCGGACTCCCAGAAAAGTAACTGAATTATTATCTTGTATGTCCAGAGCCCTTGCCAAAAGAAATAATTTCTGTTTCTTAGATATATTCATGCTCAGTCCGCTAGCCAAAAACCAATCTGCAGCCCTTGCCTGCGTCTCCTCCAACTTCTCATACAAGAGATCAATTTCTTTTGCCTTTCTGATGAGTATTGTATCATCCGCGAACAGTATTAGATCGGCAGCGGGGTCATAGCCTACCAGATCGTTTATGTAGGTAAGGAAAAGCAGTGGCCTCAGCGCAGAGTCCTGCGGGACTCTATATTTCAATTCACAGCAGGTAGAAAATGAAGCAATACATCAACCATTTGTGATCTTCCTATTAGAAACGATTGAAGTAATTTGATGCTACAAGAAGAAAAATTGTATTATTTTAGTTTTGATGAGAGGATATCAAAGGAGACGCAGTCAAAAACCTTGCTTAAATCACAAAACCAGGAACCACGATACTCACCCTCCCCTGTACTCTAATTTACATTGCATTTCTAAAACCAAACAAACTAAATAAGGATGACTATTAAACATATTTGGCAATTCTATTAGAAAGTCGCTTTTCAAACATTTTTGAAAAAATGCGAACTAGGGAATTAGGACGACAGTTTGTGAGTTTATCGGCCGCCCCTTTTTTATATATGAGTACCACTCCAAATATCTCCAATATTCAATTTGAGTATTTAAACCATAATAATCTTTGTTCTTTTTATTTTTTATTTGCATTATTATATCTCGTATTTCAATCATTGTTATATCAATAAATTGAAAGGGTTCATTTGGAATTTGAATGTTGGAAATAAAATTTCTTAAATAGAACTCTAGAAAATTAATGGACTGAGGCAGGTTATTTACTAATTGCGTAGCAACATTAGAGAAATAGTTGTTAAAATCATTGGCTGCAAAACACAGATTTTTATTATAATTTTTTGGTACTGAAACATTTGAGTTTTTTTTAAACTTGGATTTTCAGTAGAGTAAGAGTCATGTGATTTTAATTTATCCATATTTAGATCTGCCTGATAAGATGTTTTAATGATCATACCTTAATAAAAGTCAGAGCGATATCTTAAAACATTTCCAAAATATTAAGGAAATTTTAAAAACGGAACGTTCCCAGAAGTAGGTTTATAAAAAATATATTGATAAATATATAATTTAAATTAAATAGTATCTTCTAGGAAAACTTACCTACATTACACATACTACATACACCTGTACTATATAACAACTTGTTAAAAGCAAATATTATCATTTAGAGAGCAAGTATTTCTCACGGATACAATTTATATTTTTTTCTGTTTGTGTATGTGCAATCCAAAGTTTTTATTTACAAATTTGCTCAAAAAATCACATAAAGATTTTTTTTTTCCATTTTAAATGTCTTACTGTTTACTTCCTCTGCTATGACCACTGCAGACAGTTAGGTTGCGTCTAGCCTATAACTTTTCTAAGCAGCATATAATAACCCATTTCTGCCCTATACCTATTTTCATTTGTTCTCGAATCTTTTTATGTGGTCACATTAATGTAAGGTCGCTTTTATATGGTTTTCATATTTTTGAAGAACATATGCTTGAATATCAGTATGGGGCGTTTCAGAAACATGGTTAAGTGAGAGAACAGGAGATGATGCATTAGCTATATTAATAATTTTACGTTTATACGCCAGGATAGATCTACGAGAGGTGGAGGAATTGTCGTCTATTTAAAGAATCATTTGAATTTTAAAGTTTTGCTTAGCGAGTGTAAGAAATTTATTGAACATATCTGAGTTGAGATAAAAGTAAATTCAAAAACATGGCGGATTGGTACTGTACAGACCTCCTTCTGGAGACATAGATGCATTTTTAATTTGTTTGGAGAGTACCCTGGCTAATTTCTACACAGTTTATGATTCTATATTTATTTTGGGCGATTTTAATATAAATGTGCTTCAGGTGGATAATCTAATAACCAATAAACTTTATAATATTACAGATGTATTTAATTTAAAACAAATCATTACAGAGTTCACAAGATTTACAAATGAAGTTTCTACACTGATTGGTTCAATATATTGTAATATGGATTAGATTAAGAATACTGGTATTAGGGATGTTGAAGTCTCCGATTATATGTTGGTGTTTTGTGATGTAACTTTAGATCTTCTAGAGATACCTGTCCATAACTTTAGTTACAGGAATTGCATAAAATAGATATAAACCAGTTTCATACTATACTTGCGCCACTAGAAACTGTCAAAGGTAAGAAACGACCATATCAGCCTTGGATATCCCTAAATATTCGACTCATGCAAAATCTCAGAATAAGGGCGTTGTAAAAATATAGGGAAATGAAAACTAATGCAGAATATTATAAACAAATGCGTAATTTAGTAACCTCAGCTTTAAGATCAGAAAAAAAAAGCATATTTAAATTTTAAACTTAGGACAAAAACAAAAATGGCAGGGTCTAAGAAAAATAAGTATTGCAAATAAAGCTAAAAGTATTTTACCAAATTCGCAAAAAAATGTTAATGAATTAAATAAATATTTTACCGAAGTATCTAAAAATGCCAATTTACCATATGAAGATTTAATAACATTTTATAGTTCAAACAGTACGTACAGATAAATAGCTTTTTGAATGCAAATAATATTCTTCCCTATCACCAATCAGGTTTTCGTGCGGAATATAGCTATTCTACTGCACTCTCTAATATCACAAATGACATGTTTAATTTCTTGTACAATGACAGGGCCTGTGATTTAATATTGCTGGTTTTTACTGAGGCATTTGATATGGTGAACCGTAAAATATTAATTTCTGTTTTACGTTATATTGGTTTTAATTCTCGGGCTTCGGGTATAATGCTGTCATATTTGTCCAATAGAAAACAGCGAGTGATAATTGATGAAAAAGTCTCTGATGCTCTTGATGTTGTGGCCGGTGTGCCACAAGAAAGCATTCTTGGTCCTCTGCTATACACTCACTTCTTACAGTTTGAGAAATCTCTGAAACATTGCAGTCACACACATGTATGCTGACGACACTCAAATATATTTTCCATTTCCATCAGCAGAGACTCAAATAGCTAATGACTGTATTAATGACGATTTGAATAATCTTCTGAATGAAACTAAAAAACATCTTTAGACAATCAATCCTACTAAATCCAAAGCAATATTATTTTGTAAGGATAATGTTAGAAATAATATTATGGAAACCTTGAATGTAAATTTGGATAACACTGAATTTCAAAATTCTGCAAAAAATCTTGGATTAATAATCGACAATAAATTAAAGTTTAAAGAGCATGTAAATTCTAAATTAAAATTAGGATACTTAGAGCTAAAAATGATATATCCACATAGACATTATCTAAATAAAGAAATTAAAAAAATGCTTTGTGATTCTGTGACAATGCATATGGTTCTTGCTTGGATTCGACGGAGTTTCGTCGCATCCAAGTTCTTCAAAATTCAAGTTTGAGGTTCATTTTTGGTATACGTCATAGGAAAAGAATTTCTCACAAATTGGCTGAGGCTAAGTGGTTAAGCATGCATAATCGACGTATTCTTCACGAAACCTGTTTCCATTACAAAATAATTAAGAATGAATGTCCGCCCTATCTTTTAAATAGAGTTGTATATAGGACTGACGTTCACAATTTAAATATCCATAGAAAAAATATATTAACAATACCAGCCCACAACAAAGAATATTTTAAACGTTCCTTTTTCTACCGAATAGCACATTACATTAATATGTTTCAAGTTGTAAATTTGTCATAATCTCTTATTACATTTAAAAAGCATCTAAAAAGTATGTTACTTCTGGAACACTAGATATTGAATATTGTTCCAGGGTGTATATATATTATCTATATTATATCTTTATGCATATTTTATATATAAGGCTAATATGTATATTGTTTCAAGCTGTACATTTTTTATCACGTGTTATTACATTCAAAAAGCGTCTAAAAAGTATGTTACCTCGGAAACACTGGATATTGTATATTTTGGATTGACCTCCAACATTGAAATTGGTTTGGTATTTTTGGTTCATTCCCTCTATTATCCCTTCTTTCCTATTTCCTCTCCTTTTTTATATGCTGATTCTCTATTCTGTCTACTTAGTAAGTGAATAATGATTGCTTCTTTTTTACATTAAGCTTGAATTTTATAATTGTATATTTATCAATATATTTATTTTTTTGGCTCAACAGCACCATATGTGATATATATATCAATAATGAAAACTGATATAAAGCCTTTTGACCTAGGTAGGGAGTGCTTAAATTGTAAAACTAAAAATGTATTTTTTTACTTGGGTTAATAAACGTCTTATTATTATTATTATTGTTTGACATATTTGTCGCTATAAAATTTAATCCAAAGGACTTATCATTAATTATTTTCCGTGATTAGGAAAAATAATTTACAATAGCGAAAGTACTTAAGTAATACTGCTACATTATTCAGTGCATCTAAAATTCATAGTTTCCACATTATTCCTCTCTGAATGCACATCAGCTTGCACTTTGATCATATGGGTATTGAAATAAACTGATACAAAATAAAGAAAACTCCAATATAAGCCAATAAAACAGAGCGCTCATTTGAGCGAAGGATAAATGGATTTAATTGTTTGGTAGAGAATTTAATTCAGTTTGTGAGACTGAAAACCGGATATCTACTAGTTTATTGTATTTAACCATATTTTAATTAAAAGAAAACTGTTTAAACGCAGATCGGTTAAATTATAAGATTTTAGTTAGTAATTATTTAGTTGAAGCTATTTATATGCAGGCTATTTCTAATTTGGTTTCAGCTTTATATTTACATTTAAATTATTAAAAAACTGTTATACAAAAATAGTTTATTAGAACTTGAGAACATGCAAACTTAAAATTGTTGCATGTAAGATGTCATTACGTCTGCATTTAATTGACGTGTTGAAAAAGCTGAACATGCCGAATAGTCACTTGTTTTATTTAGTTTATCGTTGTATCTAGTTTCAATTTATAGGCGACATAATGACAGTACTTTTTTGGTTTTTAAGTTTAATAGACAGATTTTAGAATATTTTCACTTCTTCCCTCTTTTTATTACGTACAGTTAGGTAACTAAACAAAATCCTTCTAACAAGAAAATCAGATTCTAATAAAAAAAATCGGTAAATTTCCTTTACCCAGAATATAAAATAGGTTATAAATTTTTCCTTTTATTAGAAATAGTGAAGTGTAACATAATTTAGTTCCACACATAGTCATTTAGTAACACATAAACATATATTGTCTTTTCAAGTATTTTTTATGGGCGCTTATTTGTTCCACCATATTGGATTCCTACCAATATTTTACCTATTTCTACCTATGCCATACTTGATTTTTGGGCATATTTTAAAATAAATTTAATATGTAGTTTTTACACTGATTTTTTTAAAACCGCCATTTTGTATCGTCATTTTGAACCAATTATCCCTGTATCACATTTAATTTTACTGCAAAATGTATGAAGTAAATTGGATAAAATCTTATTTTGCGGCCATTTTTTTTTCGCCCTCTTGACTGTACCACAATTTTACCATTTTATCTCTACGTCACACTTAATCCTTGCACATAATTTGGAAATTAATCTAATAAGTAATTTTTCAGGCAGAATTTTTAAACATTTTATTAGACGGCCATTTTGTTTTGCTAACTTGGATTCGTACCAAAATGTTACCAGTTTATTTATTTATACATACACTATCGGACAAAAGTAGAGAACCCTATTTAAAAAATAAAATTTTTAATTATCGAAAATATACCTGGTCATTGTGGAAAAACCTCCTAGTTTAAGAGGTCATAGTAAGCTGCGTCAAGGCGTTTGGCTGACATTTCTAGACAATTTTTATTGCCAAAATCGAGTGTGTCAAGGATAATATCACGTTATAATAAACGGAGACACAAAGAAAAAATGCCTATGTCAGGAAGGCCTAAAAAAACGACATTTTTGATGAATAGAAGAATAATTAAAAGAATTTACCAAAAAGATCCGTGGTTGTCGGTGTCAAGAATAATAGCTGAAATTCCTGGATGGGAAATTAGCGCAAGGACTGTTTAACGAAGATTAGTTGAAGCAAACGGGGTTGTTTTTTGTGAAGGGGAGTATGGTAATTGCACTTCATATAAGGTGTGGATCAAATGGTGTACAGGGACATACTGCCAAATGTCATGTTGCCTTATGGAGAGTGGGAGATGCCTTTGCGATTTGTGTTTTAACAAGACAATGAATGGTGATTTCATAAAAGCTGCTTTACTTTTGTCGCACTAATAAAGTTTATTTTCTAAATAAATAAATTTATACAAGTTTGTTTGACATTTGAAAACAATCCTATTTCTGCTGTGAGAGTAGCTTACGACGACCCCTTAAACTAGGAGGTTTTGCATGTCCGCAATGACCAAGTTTGTCTTTGAGAATTAAATATTCTTTTTTATAAAAAAGTTGCTCTACTTTTGTGTGTATTTGACGTAAAAAATATACATTTCGTATAATAAATTATTTTAAAATACTGAGAGGTAGTACGTTGTTTGTATTTCAAACAAATGTAAAAACAATAGACTAGGTATGTTATAAAATATGTTCGTTGTGGTAATAGGTTTTAATTTTGATTAGTAGTTAAACGATTGTTATACAAGAAGGCTAAAAATATTACTATTGCTAAATTTTACGCGCATGGCCATTGACATATCATATGTCAACGGCAAGATGAAAACGGGTCTGCCATTATAACTGTACAGCGTTGCTATTTGTGGGATCCGACAAAGAGAATAGGTTTTTGTATCACACTTACTTGTAATACGTCTTTATTTACTATAACCATTACATTTGAAAACTTAAACGGCTGTGCACACGTGCAAAAGTAATGAAACAAAAATTTCTCTATAACGTGTATAATATCCAAACTCTAAAATCATAGCAGAGCGCTTTCGACTGATAAGTGATCATCAATGCTACTCGTCAGTGAACAGGTAGAAAGATTTATGGTATGAAATCAATGTAATAAAAACTTTTTACATGTAACAAAGACAAAACGAAAGTTGACGAACACCAAATCACATTTTTTAAAAAATTTGTTTAGATTTATTACTTAAAAAGCAGCCATGTAGGTTGTTTCCCTGTTTTCACCAGTTTACAACTTATTCTATATTTATCATTTGTCAAATTTCAGTAATTCGTCTATTATACAAGGTGTCCCAAAAGGTCCTACCTATAATTTAGGAATACATAGATTTGATTAATTAAATATCGCGATTTTACCATACTTGCCTTAGTCCAAAACTTAATATTAAGAAAGATAGAGGGCGATTAAGTTAAAATTTTATGAAATTGTGTATTTTGTGAAAATGGTTTATAACGGATTTTTTATAGCCAGTACGCCTTCAATTTTGATGTAACTTGTAGAGGGCGCTAGAAGCCCTAGTTTTTGTATTTAAAAATGTTCTAACTTTTTTGAATACAAAATTAGGAAGTTTTGTATAGAAAAAATATTTTTTATTATCTTTTCTTCACAAAAAAGCTATACCTTTTAAATCTACCTAAATTTTACCGTTTTATTAGTTGAAACAGTTCGGTGTACTCACCATTTAGGATATTCGAGTTTTATCATTTTTATAAAGTAGGCTTTTATCAAACAAAAGCTTTTTTGGGAGAAAAGACAGTAGAACCTACTTCTTCGATACAAAGGTCCATAATTTTGCATATAAAAAAGTTACAACATTTGTAAGAGCGAAAAGTAGCGCTCGTCGCGCCTTCTACAAGTTAAATCAAAATTGAAGACGTATTATTATTACTGGCTATAAAAAATGCGTTATCACCAATTTTCACTTTAATATCTCAAAAACCAAGGATATTATTTTAAAAAATCGAAAATAAAATTTTAACTTAATCACCCTGTATCTTCCTTAATATTAACTTTTGGACTAAGGCAAGTATGGCTAAATCGCGATATTTTAATTAAATCTATGTATTCCTAAATTATTGGTAGGACCTTTTGGGACACCCTGTATATAAGGATTTAAGATGGCTGCTTTTTAAGCAATAAATCTAAACACATTTTTTTGGTTTTGTCCTTGTTACATCTTTTATATCTTTCTACATATTTACTGACGAATAAGTATACCGTTTGATTCAACATTTTTCTTTTCGTTTTGGCTTTTTGGCCTTGCCACCATCTTCATAATTAACTCTTCAATTATTTATTACTCGATGTAATTATTGTATGCTATGATTTTGGAGTTTGGATATTATACACGTTATACAGACCTTTTGGTTTCATTAGTCATTACATAAAAAAATACGCGATTATATGAATGAAACAGCACAAGATGTTTCGTCTCCCTGCTGTTATGTCTGTATTCATAACATACCTCATACATTATTTACTTATGATTTTTATAATATTTAGGTTCGTAATGGACTTTAAATTAGATTAAATATTTTACTTTATAATGGCTACTGTAACACAAACAAAACTTCCATTAAATGTTTGAATGCCTGTTATTTGAGCCTAAAATGTATAAAATAATTTTAGAATACTCTAAGGTGTGTTCTGGATTTACTGTTTTCGCGCTATAAATTAATAGAAAATAAATATTTTATGTAATTCAAATCTTAAGTAACATTGCAAAGATATTTAGCTGTACAAAAAGATTATCACTGTCTAATAATCTGTTATCTATTATAAGAAGTCATTAAATATTTTTAAATTGTTGGGGAGTTGAAAGCGGCAATTTTCAAACGAGAAGGTATTTAGCACGAGGCAGTAGGCTGGTGCAAATATCCTTAAAATTTGTTACTTTCCACTTTATCGAATTTAACCAAAAACCAAATTGTAGGGTTAGAGAGAAGGTTTTTTTTAGATATTAAAAAATCAATAGACATACAATTTACAAGATATCACCATAATTTAGAAATATTTATAATCAACAGTAAAAGTTATCGTACTAGTGGAGATCGAACCCGCACCTCTGGATCACTAGTCCATCGCTCTAACTAGTTGCGCTAGGGACCACTGATAAGCAATTCGTTAGAACTTGTACATATTCAAACCCACCAGTATCATAACCATTGCTGATCCTGCCAAATATTCTAACCTTATATGGGGCGGCGTTCCTAACTGGACGTCAAATCTGACATCGCTATTAGGTACTGTCCATATTAGTAATAATATTAACCCATAACTTTTGCTGTTGATTATAAATATTTATAAAAAATATATTTCACAGTTTAAAAATAAACTGATAAAATAATTCTATTCAATATCACCACAAGTTGTATTTTTTAAATGGGACACCCTGCCTCTTATGGCAAGGCTTTTCTCAATTTTCTCGGGTGTCTTTGAAGATAGTTATTAAAACAGATATATTTATACTCTGCAAGGAGATTCCAATTTTAGAGCCATATTACATACAGGCTGTTCCACCTAAAAAACTACAACTTATGGTGATATATTGTAAAATTGAAAGTAATTTGTTTTTCTAACAAATAAAAAAAACTTAGTTTTTGGTTCATTGCGATAGTTTAAAATTTTATCAAGCTAGACTGATCGCGCTGTACATTATTTATCCTAGTGCCATACAGTGGAACGGCTATATGAAGACACCGGGACATTGTAGTATTTACTCATATTTACATTGATGATTTGAATAAAAAAAAAATTTTTATTCATAAAAACATAATACTTTATATATTTATTTGACGTAAATTATAAAAAATATTTTTTATAAACGGCAAATGTACAGTTAATAACTTCAAAGATTCTTGACATTAATTAATTTTTCGATAGTTTCACTTAAAATAAAGTTAAATAAAACACATGTTATTGACCATATTTTTCTGCAAATTGAAGTTTTTTTACACATTAGAGTGTGGCATATATACTGGATGTTTTTATTTTTATTAAATGTTCAATTTTTTTTCACTATTATAATACTTTAATTATTATTATTTAAACCTTAAATTAACAGCATAGAAGCATTAAGAATAGGCAAGTGTAATAACAACTATGTAAGTTGGTAGGTTATATAATTTATATTAGTTTCTCTGGGATACTAATAAGTGCAAACTGCAGTCTGTAGCAAAGTTTAGTTTACTAATTTGGTTCTATTTTTTAGTTTTAATTGTTTAAAACCACTGTATAAATGTTAGAATATAGACAAAGTTAAATGTTTGATGTAAACAATATTTGGCGGAGTGGAAAAAAACATTAAGAGCAATTAATACTAAAGAGTATGAAAACTAAGATCTAATTAATGAAATTCTTGTAACTGACTGACAGACAACGCAAAGGCTAAACTGATGGGTCTTAAATGAAATTTTGCATAAGAATAATCCGTATAAAACGTAGAGGTGATTTTTTACAACCTATACTGGGTGTCAACGAAAGTATTGTTATAGGTTTTCTTAAAAACAGTACGAATATTTAATACAGTTTTTTAAAAGTCCGTATGAAATACTTTCGTTGACATTGTGTACACTGCTATCGGATCAATTCAAAAGAATTTCTCACAATGTCTTTTTACTATGCAAAGACTTTTAGCGACATATTTGCCATAATTTGCTTGTTTGAAGTAACATAAATTACTCCAAAAGTTCTAAAGCTTCAGGCAATAGTTCTTTGTGATTATTGGTTTTATTTGACCGTAAACTCGAAATTATTGGATCGGATTGGAGTAACATATTATGAATAATATCCTCGTTGTTTGCTATTCTTGAAATTTTTCTGGAATAATTCTCTCTGTAGTCTCGAATAAATTTATGATTGGCTTCCTGTGCTCTTCACCCAGAAAACCAATGGGAACGATAGCGTGTTGGATTATCTCTGCTCCATGCATAAGTAGTTTATGCATCGAAGCAGGCATGTAATACCAGTTATATAAATTGACATATAATTTTGCAGTCTGATATGCGTAATTTTAAAATTTTTCTATATTTATTTTTTGCCCTGAAGATATTGTTTGAAGAATGACATAAATTCTTTTTACGAGATTAACATCTAGATCCGTTATTTCAGAGGAAAGTTGATAATTTTCCTTGTTTCACAATATCAACTAATAAGCCGAACTTGCTTCTAAATTTGTTTTGAATCTCTTTTTTTCTAATATCTCGTTGCAGTTTGGATTCAGGGTTTCGAACAAACAGAGAGAAGTTGATGATGGTTTATCATTATTCCATATAACTGTACCGGTGACCGAATCATATAATTTAATAGGAACCAAACAACAAATAAATAAAATTCTGTCATCACTAAGTTCATTATTAAAAGAAATTTTGTTCTGTGATTGGTCGGAAGCTCCATCACAACCCCATTTGGAAATTAAAACCGAATTAGTAAACTGTTTTTGATCTACAACTTGAAGAAGACGTTCAGAAGTTTTGTCTAATAAACTCTGTAGATTTATATCAACCGATGTATCAGTTATTTTTATTGCTTCCTTGCTGGAATAACATTCATGTTTAGCTTTTTGAACCTGGTAATAACTTGGAAAACACTCACGTCCTATTTCTGTAGTTACATGCCGAATAAAATTGTATTGACATTTTGTTAATTTTGCCGTGACCAGGACGTTTAATGCATCTTCCTTGCTCACTGCTTCACTGTTTTTCGTGTTTTCCTAAGCTTTCACAAAATATTCTTATACGTCTGGATGTTTATATGCTCCCTTGGAAAATTTCGTACATATTTCGTGTTACTCCATTTTTGACGCTCACTTAGAGAATTGAGTTTTTTTCTTGAATTAACGCGTCCACCATCTAATAATATAATACCTTTAATATAATAATTATATATATATATATATATATATATATATATATATATATATATATATATATTATATAATATATAATACCTTTAAAATGATTTGCCGAAAACTCAAAAGGCTGGTCTAACCATTTCTTATTTTGTTCTATAAAGCGTGAATCGGCTTTACAGGACTACAAATGTAAATGATCGGTATTAGCTAGCTCCTTTACTTTTTTAACAGCTTTTTAAAACCTATATTGGCATCTTTCAATATCAGAAATAGGTCACGATTTGTTTTAATGAAATCCATATCAACTATCTTAAAGAAATATTGCAGTGATCATAATAGTAAAATTATTGAATAATATCTTAGTCTTACCAAAGAAAAACACTTTAAATTGATCTACACAGTGAAATTATCAAAAAATTTACGATTCTAAAAGCATTAGAAAATTTATTTGAGAACACAAATACGTTTGCTCTATCAACTATCAAAAAATAATGTTTTGTCTATACACTCAACTTTTATTTATTCCATGGCCACTTTGATAGCAGACCGTAGCAGATAAATGTTATCTTTTCGTGATTACTATACTACAGCAATTATAGGGATATTAATGGTAGAGCGAATCCTGTCAAATCTCAATATTACTAGTTCCAAAACTTTGATGTTTGTGTGTTTTTATCTAGTTTGTTAATGTTATTAGCATTTTTCTCGTAAACAAAACAATATGTTAATGCGAAAATTTTAGAAAACATTAACTAAAGTTTGGCAATTATGTAACAAAAATATTCACTAATTTCAAATTTCACTTAAAGTTTTTTTTTATATTTGCTATTTGTTGGTAGCATATTTAAAAAATATCAAAATTCGTGATAAGTTACACTTGTAGCAAAAATTTAACGAATTAGGATACTTATATTCCAAAATTAGAATAAGATAATAATAATTGGACTTTTTTCTAAATATATGTGCAAGTTAAATAGTAAAAATATAAACATAGTTCTGTCCTCTATGTCTCTGATTTTATACTAAACCGTTCCACTGTGGGCCGCAGAAAAAATGTTTCAACACTAGCGCTGAAAAACGGAGTAATTGCTTGGACTGTAAATATAACAAGAAAACATATTTTCGGCCCCTGAAACGTAACTAATTGCGAGATGTCCAAATTAACGTCCAGTCAGGAACGCCACGCCGGCGCCGTAAAGTTAGAATATTGGCCAGGAACAACAATGGGTTATGGTACTAATGGGTTTGAATATGTAGAAGTTCTAACGAATTGGTGTGGTGTAGTAGCGCAATTGGTTAGAGCAACGGGCTTGAGATCCTGAGCTACGGTTTCGACCCCCGCTCGTACCAAATATTTCTCAAAAAATATTTCACAATTTAAAAAATGGTGATAAAATACTTCTATTAAAAGTATGGCTTATACGAATCTAACGTAAAAATTATAAATTTACTAATATGGACGAAACCTATAACGATGTCGGATTTTGGACAGGATCAAAGAATTGCTTATCGGTGGCACGAAAGCGCAATTGGTTACAGCAATAGTCTAGAGATCCAGAGGTATGGGTTCGATGCACGCTCGTACCATAACTTTTACTCTTGATAAAATATATCTAAAAAAAATATAAAATAGTTACAACTTTTATATTTTAATTAAATTTTCGAAAACAGTTTTTTGTAGTAGATCTTTTTCTGAGTAAATGATCATTAAAGAGTTTAGACGATTGTTGCTCATAGTAGACTTAAGTGAGTTCTTAATTATTTTAAGCTTGCTAGAACTTCTTTCATTTGAAGCAAACCTGATCGGCATCGCTTGAGTCAAGCAACATAGTTTATGACATAACGGAAACACCATTTTCAAATCTTGAGGTTTTTAAAATAAGTTAAGGTTGTTATATCATTACATTGATCAGTCAGTAAATATCTCTTATTCAGCCTAAGAGGCATCAGATCTAAAATTACAATTGCGAAATAAATGTATTGCTGATTGCATCCTTTCAAAAAAAAAAACTAATTCAACTAATCTGTATTTTAAAAAACTTGAATTAAAGTTTTACATTTTTTAGGTATTGTTTTAGGTTACCTTTCGTTTCGTTGAAAAGAGTGTGTGGTTTACAATTTTTGGACAAGAATATCCGGAATCCGGAACCATTTTAAATTAAATTCTGTAGAATAATTAATTCTTAAAAAGACTTGGGTATTCCGATTTAAAACTTTTTTTTAGGTGCTACCATTCCTCTGTCGAATCTTTGAAAGTCAGCATCGGCGTCTTATTTGCAAAACATAGCACTTTTAATTATGTCGTCCATAGTGTTACAGTATTAATACTAATAAGACAAATTATTGTTGAGTTAATCAGAAAAAATCAGTGGCGTAACTACAAATTTTGGGCCCCCCGCAGTTATCGACAAAAGGCCCCCTAATGCTAATAGGTTGATCAAATAAGCGCCGCATGCAAAAAAAAAAATTCCGGCGCATTCACCATTTTTTAAAAATTACTCTATTAAAAGTCTAAAATTTTTAATTTGTATGTGATGATTTCCTGTTTAAACAATTATTGATTGAAAGCCGAATATGGAAATAGATGAATATGGTTCATTATTACAAAAGTGGTGTACAAATGAAAAAACGCTGTACAATACAGCGAAGTATACGAATGGTCGGCCTACAATATGGTCAAATATAATTTAAACCTACAACACAAAAAACCTTTCAATTCGGTAGGTATACATCTATATATTACTAAAATACAAAAAATAAAATTAAAATAAAACATAACACATAATAGTAATATACAGCGTGTTTTATAATTACTGTTGTGCCAAACTGATAAGCTTTCTAGGGCATCAAAATAAACAAAGCCCAGTAAACTCCTGACCAAAAATTTGCAGTTGGCTAATATTCGGAGGTATTTATTACGCATAATATTTGCTTATCTTAATGCCCTCTGTTATCTCTATCGGCTTGGCACAAAAACTGTGAAACACGACCAGTTACCATATATAACAATAAATAAACAAATAATAATTAAAAGTCTTTTTTTCGCGCTTTCTTTTCTGCAAAATCGGTATAGCTTTATTTACATCAAGAACAGTTGCCAAATCATTTTCAATCGCTAAGATAGACAAAGAGTTTGATCTCTCCTGGGAAGTTTTATTTCTTAGATAGGTTTTAATAATTTTTAATTTTGAGAAAGATCTTTCGTTAGTGGCTACGCTTACGGGTAAAGTTAGATATAATATTAACGCTTTAATTGCGTTAGGAAAACTAGATGCACACGTTGAATTGTCTATTAACAAATATTTTAAGAACTCGCTTATGCTTATAATATTTTGATCCTGAATATCCTTATATATTAATCTATTATTTCTTATAGCAACTAGTTCGAGGTCCAGGAATTCTGATTCAGTAAAGTCATTTTTATAAAATGTTTGTAACTCCTTCCGTTTTTTAATAATATTTTCTGGAGTTAATAAAAAAAAGAAGACGCATTCAGAAAATTAAACATTTCATTTACATGGCAAAATGATTTAAAACGGTGGTTTGTTTGAGCGCTTATAATTTCTAATGTTACGTAAAATATATTAACTTTAAACCTGTGTTTGGAATCTAAAAATCTAAAATCAGAACCAATTTCGTCGAAGTGCGTTTTTACTTTTGGTGCTCTCTTGACAGTAAATTGCAGGACTATACCCCATTTTTGAGAAATTTTGACGGCTTCCTCTTTAAGTTCTAAATATTTATCTCTTGTAATATCGTGTCGAAAAATACACACAGAAAAACAAATTCAAAACTTTTAATATTATTTAATATGGTTTTTGCTTCACCCCGCTCTTCTTTTTTTTAGATGTTAATATAATTTTACTGAGAGCTTTAACTATATCTGTGTAACGAAATCCTCTGACAGTCAAAGATTGTAATCTATCATTAGTATAGACTTTATTGAACCATTTTCACCCTTATGTAAATCAACATATCGAATTACCATACTGAGTTGGTCTATTTTAGTTATATCCTGTGTAGTATCTGTTAGAATGGAATAAAAAGGACACATATTTACTTTTTCTAAAATAGTACTTTTTAAATTTGCGCCTAACATTGAAATTATTTCATTTTGTATTCTTGGTGACAGATATTTAATGGTTCCTTTTGGCTTATCAAGTACTTGCTTTAAAACTATATCATATCTAGAAAGTAAGTGAACTATGGAAAGAAAATTTCCATTGTAGCTATGATTAACATCTTCTGTATGTCCACGAAATGCTAACATACCTCCAGCTAATAATAAAGTTATACGAAATAATCTATCCAGAAGTAACCGCTAAAAGTCTGCTTCACGACTTAATACTTCCATATTATCCCTGTCAATTGTATTATCTTTTTTCCAAGTATCATAAATAAAACAGTTCGTTAGATATGACTGAGCCAAAAATGTTCTTCAATTTTTGCTGATAAGCCCTGCCAGTCACTAATTCCGACTATCCATCCCGAACCTAATCTACGCGTACCAAACAACCAACAAGGTTGACAATAAACGACATCTTTTATTTTTAAATAACATAGCCAACTATTATCGTTGGTGTAATAATAACTTTCCGAAAACCACCTTTGTTTCGAATCCTTCGGAAAAGGTCTCTTAGGTCCCATAACGAACAATTAGTCTTCTTAAATTATTGCAGCGTATTATGTCAACATCTAAGAAATCCACGAAATCGGTAGGATACTCATTGTTAACATTAAAAAGACTAATTGAATGGTTTTCATCTGCATTCGAACCTGACACACTACTATCTGTGATATTATCGGATATTTGATTAATTTCACTACCTTTACTGTCTCTAACTGATGTGCTACTTTCTTGGTTTGCTTGTATATTGATAGAAAGTATTTCTAAATCTTTATTCGGTTGGTCTTGACTTACTTCAGTATTCTGAGCGCTCGTAGAGTGAACTACAAGTTTTGCCTTAACATTAGCTGACAAAAACGTATCAATTTTAGGAAGTTTTTCTTTAGCCTCTTCTAATAACTTTTTCCTTCGCTTTTTTGCCGCCCCCCTTGTGAAACTTTTTTTTTGTCATCAGGATTCATTTCTGCAGCAAAAATAATAACAACCTTTAAACTCTAATATTTAAAAAAATGTGGGTTCCTTGGTTCGCTGTTTAATATAGAAATGGTAAAACTATACTATCCAGTTATTCATTTTAGATTGTTTTAAACGATTTAAAAAAATATTGTTTTAATTGATTTTTTTACCCACAATTATATTACCTACTTCAAGTAACAAAATTTTTTGATAATATGTGGGTTGTTAAAAGACCTAATGCTAACACCTACTGTACCTAGATTTTACCTTTATTTTTTGGTACAACAGCAAATGCAACTAACAGTGGCAGTTGTTTTTGTCTTCAGGGGACGTATTTTTCATGTTTGAAATTCCTATAGATATAACAACTGTCTATACAAAAGCACTTAAATCTCACCAAGTTATACCATTATATTACTCAACCACCTATACAAAAAAAAATGATTTGCTTTTAGAACCTATTTACTAGCCAGCCAAACGCTTGAGTGCTGAAGATTCTCAGAACTAAAATCGTGCTGTTCGGTGAATCCCCAATAATAATAAAATAAACACAGCAGGTAGGTAAATGAGTATGTTCGCGATTTAAAAAATACTAGCTTTTATGGTGATATTCATTGACAGTGTTTTTTAAACGATTTTTATTGCTTTTCGCATATTGGTTTTTTGCAGGTAAAAATTATAATTTAACAATTTAACACCGGACCGGCCGGGCCCCTTGCATCAATGCCCCCCCCCGCGTTGCGGTGGCTAGCGGGGGTATAGTTACGCCACTGGAAAAAATGCTTCAATTATGTTAAGATCTTTTCTTTTCAGTAATGTTAAGGGTTTAGGCTTATACATGATGTTTTTAACACACAAGCTTCACTTGTATGTAGTTAACTAACTATCTACGTAAAGGTATCTAGGAAGTCGATTTTAACCTACTTCTATAATGATAATACAATAATTTCGAAGAATCGAGTGGAACCTAAGGGTCACGTTGGTACCAGGTAGTAAACCTCTCGAGTTTGGGCTCGTTTAATTTATTTTGACATCACGAGTACATACATTTGGACCATGGGGCTGATCTAATCCAGTACATTAGGAGTAATATGTTAAAGATATTTTAATATTAAAAATTAAAAAATAAATCATAGTTTTAAAAAAAACTAGAAAACACGCTTTTGCCAGTGACACCCTAGAAAATACAAAATAATGCAATTTAATTAAAATATTTTGTTACGATATATGCATTCTAACCTTGAAAATTCATTGAAAACGTGTAATTCTATTCAATTTTGACAAAACGCCTCACACTTTTTGGTATTGTCATTGAGTTGTCAAAGGCAGCAGATCTCTTA
Organism: Kuschelorhynchus macadamiae; assembly: GCA_030620095.1. Classification (NCBI taxonomy): domain Eukaryota; kingdom Metazoa; phylum Arthropoda; class Insecta; order Coleoptera; family Curculionidae; genus Kuschelorhynchus; species Kuschelorhynchus macadamiae. The sequence goes on along the minus strand of JAUTXW010001427.1, from coordinate 244,013 downwards.
ACACAATACTTTAAGTAAATTACATTATTTTGTACTTTCTGGTGTGTTTACTGACAAAAGCATGTTTTTTAGATTTTCTACTTTTTTACTAATCGTGAAAAAATCACCATCCGAGATTTTTTCACATCTTTACGTTTAAGGGTCCTTAGATGCCGAAAAACATGTTTTTTTCAAATGCCTCGATCTGTCTATCTGTCTCTTCTCTTCGCAGCATAGTTAAAAAACTACTTTCCCTATTGACTTCAAATTTTGGTCAAAAATTGAGGGTTATATGGGGAAGACCTGGTAATATTTTGATAAAAATTGAATATGGCGAAACAAAATGGCGGCCTAGTGAAATATTTAAAAAAATATCACTAAAAACGGCTTATCGAATTTTCCTCAAATTTTGCATAAGAATCAAATACTATGTAGAAATTAACTGGCGGCTTTTAATAAAATATTTAAAAATTCAACCTGAAAAAACTACGTAATGGATTGATTTCAAATTTTGTGCAATAATTTTTATGGAGCTATAGAGATGAACTAATAAAACTGTGGTACGAATTCAAGTTAGCAGATCAAAATGGCGGCTAAATAAAATGTTTATAATCGTCAAAAAATCACCCCCCAAGTTTTTACATTTTCGCTTCCCTAGATGCCAAGTAATATGTTTTATTAATTCTGCCGGTCTGCCAGTCTGTATGTCTGTCAGTTCGCGATATAGTTTAAAAACTACTTACCCGATTGACTTCGGATTTTGGGCAAAAATTAAGGGTCGTATATTAAAAAACTAGTTATTCTATTTATGTCAAATTTCGCACAAAATCAAGTGTTGCATAAGAATAAACTAGTAACATAATAAAATATTTAAAAAATCAGCCTGAAAAACTATTTATTAATTTAATTTCAAATATGCAAGCATTAAATGTGATAGAGGGATAAACTGGTAAAGTTGTGGTACGAATTTAAGATAGGGAAACAGAATGGCGGCCAAATAAAACGTTTTAAAAATCGTTGTAAGGAAATCTTCTTATTCAATTTTCCAGAAAAATTAAATGTGTTATAGGGATAAACTGGTTCGAATTTAACATGACGGAATAAAATGGCAGTGTTTATAAATTATTGTTTATAAATACTTATTCAATTTATTTTAATTTATATCCAAAAATCAAGTGCGACATACATAGAAACCGGTAAAGCATCCGTAGGAATCCGGTATGGTGGAACAAAATAGCGCCCAATGTTTGAAAAGACCGAGTATATATGTTACAAAATAACTAAGTACCGAACTAAACCACCCACCACTTCGCTATTCCTAGTCAAAGGAAATATTAATATTGAAGGAATTTTCGGGTAAAGGAAATTTACCGATTTTTTAAACTATAATTCTTCATGAATATTATTGAAACAATTACATGAAATATCGCTATTTTTGTAAAAGCCGAAAGTCTGTATATTCTCCAGTACATCAATGATTATCTCAAATGAACCTTTTTATCAACTTCAGACATCGACCACAACAATCGTAAGATTAAAAAGCAATATTTTAAGGGTCAAATCCATATTTTAGAATAAACTCATGGGTTATTTGAACTAATCCTATTATCAATAACTTCGCAAATTTCAAGAAGACGGTCATTTGATTTGCCCTCTTGATTAACCTATCACACTACAAGAGAGAGGCGGTCTGATACACTTGGAGTTATGTCGACCATTTTAGAAAAAAATCCTGCATTTTTAACTTCATATTTTTTACTTATATTTTGTACTTTCCACGGAGAGAAAAGTATTGAAATCGTAACAAAAAAATCACCCTTTCAGATTTACGTTTCAGGGTCCCCAGATAAATTTCTATATTTATCTCGGGATATGTTGTGCCATGGGGAACTGGTTAAATTTTGGTTCAAATTCAACAATTGGAACAAATGTTTAAAAAAAATCGGTCTGAAAAAACTAATTATTCGATTGAATTTTTAAATTTTACACAAAAATCAAGTGGATATATTTTTGGTAAAGAGCCATTATGGTGAGACAAAATGGAAGCCTTACGGAATTTTTAAAATAACAATATTAAAACTACTTATCCAAATGAGTGTAAATTTTGCCCGAAAATCGAATTTGAAACAGGGTTGAATTAGTAAAATTTTATCATATATAGAAAAACAAAATGGTAGACTAGTTAAATTTTTAAAAAGTCAGAAATTTTTCATTTCCTAGAATAAAGCCTTCTGTTCATAGAAAAAAATATGTCATAACTGATTTTTTATAAATTATGTAAATAAAGTTATAAAAAAATAATCGTTGCAGGGATTTTATTTATGCAGGTGTAGTAAGTGAATGAATATCTATACGTACCTATGTATTTATATATGTTAAATGTGAACAAAAAAGTTGTGAATGTGAAAAATGTATGCTTGTTTCGATCTGACTGATTGATAAATATGTGAATAAAACAGATGTATTCTCATAAGTTCTTATTATTCGTACATGTTCTAAATAAATATTTAAGAGAACTGTGACTTTCGTCTTGACAAACACAACATGAAAATGTAGCGAAAATGGTCTCCACCATATACAGATGATACATGGTTTATATAAACATATTTTTATTTGGTGATATTATATAAATTATATATACTTTTCCTAATTAAACGAGAGTTTTATCACAAGGTAAGTTCTGGGTGCTTTGGTACAAACATTTAACAGACCCTTAGTGGTAATAAAACTTGCTCTTTATCAAGAAGATTGACACATTAATATTTATATAATTATTTTATTAAATAATCTAACCTACCATGCTTCTTTCTCTTGTACCCATGTGGCATATAGCTTAAATTCGGCATATCAACTTAAAAAAAAAACGAAAATAATGATGAAATACAACAAGAATACTGAGGTAACTTTTTATGTGTGAAGTTCAAAACGCCTAAAACGTGACACGGTCGATGCTAGAATGACATTTTAAGGAATAATTTAGTGATCCTAATGATTTTTAACCTTTGCTTTCTGGCAATTAAATGGAATGTCATAGCTTTTAACATGAATATTAATGAATGTCCAAAATATTGCTTATATTGTAAAATAAGTGGTATTCACTTAACAAACAAAGTTTTAGTGTTTGTCAACGTAATTTACAAAGCAATAAAAATACATTGTAATAAAATATAAGCAGTATCTTATGTAGTCAAGTAAAACATGAAAAAAAAATCAAATTTAGGTATATAAAATATTTAACTTATTTGTAATTCAAATATCAAAAGTATTTTTTTTTTCTATAATTAATATTTACTTAGCCTAACTAGCCATGTAGATTAAAAATGCTAAAGAACACTTTGTCTAATGCGCCTATGGTACAATAAAAATGAAATTGCAGATGTAAGCTTTAATGATAATTAAATCGGCAGTATTGTCTATTCAACATTTATTTTTATCTCAAGTTAAGGCCATTAAACCGTCCTATTTTAAGCATGGTGCCCGATGTAATGAAATCTATACATTAAAGTCGTAGCTAGAAAGTTACGTAATTAATTGTTTAGTCGTTTTTTCAAAGTGAAACATAATTTTCAAAACGTTTTGTTTTTTAATAATGTTATATTAACATAGTTATTATTAATATTTAAAAATTTTGTTTTTTTTTGTTTTGTTTGAAAAAAAATATTAGCGATTTTTGTATGGAAATATTGATCTTATATTTTTATTCAGCATCATCAAAAACCCCTCTATATGCAAATACTTTCAAATTATCATTATTTTTATATTTGAAAGGCAAGATTCTGTAAAACCATAGCCTTTATCAGGAAATACTATTTTTCATTTTTTAATTGATTTATGATTTAAGATGTACATTAAAATACGGTCGAGTTCTTCAAGGTTCTGCTGTTGTTTATTAGTATATTATGTTTCATTAAGATTCTCACTTAGAGCAATTTTCTTACCTAAATTCAATAGACATGGTCAACATAAACAAAAAATGTAAAATAACATATTCTGATAAAAGCAATAATTTACTAGAATTTTGCGATTCAAATATAAAAAATTGTGCTTATTGAAAAGCTAATAAAATATTTTATTGAAATTTGGTACAGTGGGCTTCTTAAAGATGTTTAATAAGAATTTAAGATCAAAATTTCAGAAAAAAAGAAATCGCTATTTTTTTTTTAAATCGACTCCTCTTTTCCCATCTATACTGGCGCGCCAATAATTGATGTCAAAGTTGAGTGAGCAAAACCACTCAGTTTCTAAATCCATACATGGCCCTAAACTAATGTATTAAGTAATTTCTGAGATACAGGGGTGTATGTATGAAAAGTATATATATATATATATATATATATATATATATATATATATATATATATATCAAAATGGTGAAGGAGTAATCAATATATATATATATATATATATATATATATATATATATATATATATATATATATATATATATATATATATATATATATATATATAATAACGCCAATAATTGATGTCAAAGTAGAGTGTGTAAAAACAATCAGTTTCTAAATCCATACATGGCCCTAAAATTTTAAACTAATCTATTAAGTAATTTCTGAGATACAGGGGTGTATGTATAAAAAGTAGATCACAATATATATATATATATATATATATATATATATATATATATATATATATATATATATATATATATATATATATATATATATATATATATATATATATATATATATATATATATATATATATATATATATATATATATATATATATATATATATATATATATATATATATATATATATATATATATATATATATATATATATATATATATATATATATATATATATATATATATATATATATATATATATATATATATATATATATATATATATATATATATATATATATATATATATATATATATATATATATATATATATATATATATATATATATATATATATATATATATATATATATATATATAATATATATATATATATGAGATTATGCTACAGTGTAGCATAATCGAAAGCAATTTTTCTTGTAGGCCGTTTTGCACCTGCAGAAATTATATATTTTTGATATTTTACTTATGCTGATATCTTGTAAAAATTAATAATATTTTTCTTTCACCCTTACAAGAAAACTTGTTCTCTTCAATTTGTTTTTTGGTTTATGTGGCTAACTTTAAAACTTAAGTAGGTATGGAAGGTTAAAATGTTATAAATTTATCGCATGCACTATACATTTCCATACCAAAAATAACATTTTCTTAGGTCTTAATTTTTTGTTTAAGCTATATTATCACCTTATGGAAAATGCAGAAAGAGATATGAAATACTGTGCGTCGAAAATGCAATAAGTACATAAGGTAGAAAATCTAAAAGCCAAAAAAGCAGTAAAATGAAAAATTACTTTTATTATAGTTCGCAAAAATATGATGCTGACTCTTACATTCTCTTCGGCCTTAACATTAAATATAAATGTCTTTGGGTTTCTTGGTAACTTAAAGTCTGCTAGAACGAGCACATTTTGATATAGGATTTTAATTTTTAAATAGGTGTGGGGACAAATACGCATTTTTTTATCGTCTGCTTTATCGGATAAATTAAACATAAATATAGCCCCGAAAGTAAAGTTGTTGATTTATTAGCTCATGTTAGTTTCTTTAAGCTGCCAACAGTAAACCGTGGGTAGCATACATAAGAAACTCGTCGCCAGAGGTAGGTACCCTAATACTTGGCTTCCTAAATTCTGTCACATTTTATTATTGTGGCTTTAATGACAGTTTTATTGACAAACGGTTCAGATCCACCTAACAGTATAGGTTCTGTTAAAATAAAAAATTAAAAAAGTCTGGCTGCTTTTTTTAATATAGGAATCCGCAATACAATACAACTACATACAAAATTATAGGTTAAAAAGAACTAAAACAAAAGTAATCGCCAAACCGGGATTAGATCACATATCCTTTGCAATCCAACTGGAGAACTCTACCACTGAGCCACCAGGGTTCTCATCGAAAATTTAACGAACCATTTTTATACTCCACTAAAAATAAACGTCGCAAGGTTCGTTTTGATTGGTCAATATGTCACGTGATCCAATCGGAGTTGTGATTGAGCTGGAGCCACGATCTCAAAAGTCCGCAAGCCAAACATTGGGGTTCTCTAGACGCTAGTATATAAGTGTGAGCTAGCCTCTAGTTCATGTACTTTATCTTCATGACAAAAATTGTATAACATTTTGGAATGTAAAAAGGGTCCCAAATAAAAGTAATGGGCAATATGTCTGATTTTTTAAATTTAACACCTTAGATAGTTTAACAGTTTGATTTCTGCCTAAAAAAATATTTTTTATTACATGCCTCAAATCTAAAGTTCATTTAATAGAGATGAACGTTTAAAAATTGGCCTTTTGGACATTTATATACTCCAAAATAATAAAATAAAACTAAGACTAGTGAATTTATTTAACTTTTTTGATATTTCTAACACAAACCAAGTAAAGGGGGTGTTAAAATATGAAAAAACCCTGAACAGGAGGAAAACTGAGTTTTGTTTTTGACCTGTTATTTGAATTACCAAATTACCATTATTTGAATTACCAAAGGGTCTAATTTTTTCTAAAGAATTTATTTAAACTATAAGAATATAATTTTTACGATTTCAAACATGCCTTTCAAGTCCGCACGCAAGGAAGAGGTTTGTTAACAACAGGCCCTCACCGTGTATTCCCAGAATTGTCACCAATTTATATATTAATAATAGTTATTTTCCGTTTTCATGGTTAGTATATAACATTATTTTGCTGAACGGAGATAACAGATTAAAATTAAAATGCCAGTTAAATAGCTTTGAACATCGTCCAGAACTTTATACATTTTTAATAAAAATAAAAAAATCTCTGGACTGGTGTCTGGAAAGCATCAAATATTCGTAAACATTGTATCATTCAAGCAAAATTTCGAACGAAAATTCCAAACGTGTATTAGACTATACTTTTGCTACAACTCTAAAAATACAGTAACTGCCAATAGATCTCGCTACTAGTACATATTCCAACACTTGTTATGTTATGGTTTATACCAAAATAACTGGTGGAATTCCGTAATTAAAAACGATATCGAAATGTTAATATTCCATAACAGTCGTAGAAAAAGATATATTCCCAGCAACTAAAAAATATTTAAAAACTGAAATGAATCTAGATGTTTGAAGAGAGCAAGAAAAAAAACTAAAAATTTATATATATATATATATATATATATATATATATATATATATATATCTATATATATGTATATATATAATGTGTTTTTATTCCGGGTCTACATCCGTTCACTACTGTCGTTCTGAAACAAACAGCTTTGCTGACGCTTCGCCAAAATCACATTTCGCACTTTCAAAGCTTTCGCTGTCGGGTCCGAATAGAGGCTGAGGTGTTAGTGATTGCGACGCATCCTAGTCCTCCGTCGAGTCAGTAACTTATTGTTTCTATTTTATTAGGTTGGGAATTTTAGTTTTATCGTGCTGGGTTATTTATAGGATTATTATTAGGTGTTGTGTCTACCTATCTAAAGCTTTATATTTTGAAATATTTCTAATATAATACTACTCAAAATATTTACATGGCTCGCAATAGAGCGATGTGTAAAAATCCGCACTGTCAAGTCTCGGGATATAAAGGATGTTCATTTCAGGTACTGGTCTTCTACCACGCATTTACCATAGATTTGCTAACAAGTCTCATTGGGGCTTAAGGGAAACATAATCCAAAAATACTGAGACGTGTACAGGGTGTACCAAACGAGCATAGCACAAATGAGTACAAATTTTTTTAAATCTATGTTTACGGTAATCGATGCCACTCTAGGACCTTTATTTAGAACAAAATGTTTTTTTGACATTGAAAGGAGCATTGCCAAGTTATGACAGTTTTCCTGATTTTTTTGGTTAATATCGGTAGACTATTTTAAGTTACGAATTTCTGTCAATTTTTAATATTTTTCCCTGAAACTTTAGATTTGGTGTTATTTAGGACCAGTTACTTGTAAATTCGAAGATAAACTTGAATGTTTTACACAGGGTGTTCAGGTTCTAATCGAAATTTTTGATGTTTTCAATTGAACATTTTGCGATTTTTTTTTTAATAGAACCCCTATATTTTATTACCATTAAGAGTATCGGTTACCAGAAAATCGAGTTGTCCTATTTAAAAATTGAGTACTTCTGTGTGAATGCTCTTTTGGGGCACCCTGTTCATGTCTTAGTATTTGTAGATTGTGCTTCTGTTGACACCATTTATATTTATTCCCCTAAAAAGATTTCTTTCCAAATCTATGGTAACCTATAGTGTCTACTTTTTAATTTATAGTTTTCAATTGTACTTTTATTACACTTGAATTTTATAAATTCCACTCTACTTGAAATTGGTCATGAAAACTACTACTTTAGCAATCTCATACAATAAAATAGATGAAAACCATTGCTGTGTTAAGATTATCAAAAAAGTTACAGATAAATTACGCGCAGAGATTTATATTTGTATAAAAAATCATTTTGGAATATAAAAAGTGTCCCAGTAATGAAAGTAATTAGCAAAATATATGAATTTTTAAATCCAACAACTTAGATAGTTTAGCAATTTATTTCTGCCTAAAAAAATATTTTTATTACGTGCCTATATCTAAAGTTATTTTTGTAGAGATGAACGAATAAAAATTGGTCTTTTGAATATTTTGAATTGGTACAAAAGCAAAAGAATATTGAACTTTCCTATTCTAATATTTTAAAAGCTGTCGTATAAGTAACACCATTGGGTTTTATTTAAGAAAGACGGCCAATCGAACAAGTTTTCTAAAAAGACATATGTTTTTGTCATCATTTTAAATTAAGTTACCTTGTATACTCCAAATAACAATAACAAAATAAAGCTAAAACTAAACTAGTGAATTTATTTAACTTTTTTGATATCTCTAATACAAACGAAGTAAAGGGTTGCCCCAATATGCAAAGAACCTGAACAGAAGAGAAATTGAATTTTGTTTCTGCCCTGTTATTTGTTTTACCAAGGGGTCTAATTTTTTCTAATGAGTTAGTGGGTTTCCTTTTTATTAGTTTTGGAATTTTAGTTTTATCGTACTGAGTTATTTATAGGATTATCCTATCTAAAGCCTTGTAATTTGAAATATTTTTTAATATAATGGTACTAAAAATATTTGCAATGCTCGCAATGGAGTGATGTGTAAATATCCGCACTGTCAATTCCTGGGATATAAAGGAAGTTCATTTCAGGTACTGGTCTTCTACTACGCATTTACTATAGATTTGCTAGCAAATCTCATTGGGCATTAAGGGAAATACAATCCAAAAATACTGAGACATGTACAGGGTGTCCAAAACGAACATGGCACATATGAGTACTAAATGCCACTCTAGATTTTTTTTCACATTGAAATTGTGAAAGTTTTTTGGACTAATATCGATAGACTATTTTAAGTGACGAATTTCTGTCAATTTTTAATATTTTTCCCAGAAACTTTGGATGTGGTGTTATTTAGGACCAGTTACTTGTAAATTCTAAGATAAATTTGAATGTTTTACACAGGGTGCTCAGGTTCTAATCGAAATTTTTGATGTTTTCAATTGAACATTTCGCGTTTTTTTTAATAGAACCCCTATATTTTATTAGCATTTAGAGAATCCACTACCAGAAATTCGGGTTGTACAATTTAAAAATTGAGTACCTCTGTGTACCATGCTCTTTTGGGACACCCTGTTCCTGTCTTGTAGATTATGCTTCCGTTGACACCATTTATATTTATTCCCCTAAAACGATTTCTTAGCAAATCTATGGTAAACGCGTACTAGAAAACAGGCACATTAAATGAACATTCCGTAGTGTCTACTTTTTAATTTATAGTTTTTAAGTGTAATTTTATTACACTTGTATTTTATAAATTCCACTCTACATGAAATTGGTCGTGAAATCTACTACTTTAGCAATATCATACAATAAAATAGATGAAAACCATTTGTAGAGTTATATGAAGTAGTATAGAAAATATTTTTCTATTAACTGCACTTTTGTTTTTTGGATTATCCATTTTATATCAAACTTTTCAAGTGCATTATACCTATTTCATATATTTTCTTACGTTTTTCCTGAAGTGGTGGTAACGCAGCTGAAACGAAAAATGTGTTTTACCATTCCTTGCAACTATGTAACTTGAAACGTTGAAATATGATTCTCCTTTTGATTGTATTATTTCCTTGGTAAATATAAGGAAAAGAGTGTATAGAGTTATACCGCCTTATCTTTTCCCATTAAATCAAAAATAGGAAAGGAAAAAGCCAAAATAAAGTTCATATTCGTAATGAGAGGTTAGAAATGTGAAACAAGTTGGAATAGTTGATAAATACTTATTGATACCAATAAATCCCAACAATAGGAGTAGTTGGGAAAAATAATTTTAAGATTGGTTCGTTTTCATGGTTGTTGGCATTTTTTTGTTGTTACATGGAGATACCATAACCAAAATCAAACTATTCGACCAGATAAAAAACGTCCTTTTCACGATTTAAAATTATTATTCTTATGTAATTTAAATGGCATGGCATTATAGGAGTCTTAAAACTTGAATGTAAAAATTCCAATAAAAATAAGTAGTGATAACACTCCTGTCCGTAGAGAGCTTCAATTAAAAAAATAAATACAGTACAGACTAGATAATCCTTGGATCCCCGAAACATCGGATTCCGCGCTAGTTCTGACTGTTGTTAAAGTATGTTATGTATTCTGTAATCTGGATTTTTGTACGTGTCTCTAATCCGGATTTCAGTAATGTTATGTGTTTAAGGCGATTTACGTTTTCCCACTACTTTAAATAAATTCGTGAAAATTCAAAACAAAAAGCAGTTTAATAAGGAGTGAGACTTTTAAGATTTCTGATATCAAGAAAAAGAAAAGACCTATACAACACTGAGTTTACAATTTTTTTTTTAATAACTAATAAGTTTATAATATATAATTTTTAAGTTTATTATTAACTGCCACCCTGGCCCTAGCTATGAAAGAACAATGAAAGAATCTGAATGTTCTAGAATAAAAAATCGGTAAATTTCATTTACTCTAAACTTCCCTCGTTAACTTTTAAATTTTGTCTTGTCATATTTCTATATTATATACAACAACTAAGTAAAAATTAAAACTGATACTATGATCGTGGATTTGAAAATGTACACCTACTACACAAAAACAAGGTTTCGTCGATAATTTCACCAAAGTTGTACACCAAACTACGTATTTTAGATGCATGAAATATAAAAACAAACATTCTATCTTCGATAATTTTCTGTAAAAAATCTTGCACAAAAAAGGACAAAATTAACTTGCCTGTTTTAGCAATAAGTGTAATATGAGGACGTTCTGAAATTAAATAGCGTTATGAAGGTTATATATATTAAGGTAACAATAATTTAGTACATAGAAAATAAATTATTTGGTGATAATTTTATGCAAATCCTATAAAATACAATTTATTACAAATATCTAAGTTTTTAACATATTTATTGTTATTACTATTGTTCATTTTTCATAACATTATTTCCATTTTCTACAAAAAATAAATTATATCCTTTACTATTATTTAAAAATTTTATTAGGTCGCCATTTTGTTTTGCCATATAGGATTCGCACTAAAAATTTACCAGCCTATCCCTGAATGAACACTTGATTTTTGAGCAATATTTCGAGTCAACTGGAAAATTAGTTTTTTGTTGCTGATTTTTTAATATTTCTTTGTGTTTCGCCGTAATGGATTTATATAAGACCACCACTTTATCACTATGCAAATGTTGAAATCAATTCGGTAAGTGGTTTCTTAATATTGACTTTTTTACATGTTGTGATGCCGCCATTTTGTTACGCTATATTGGATTTTTACCAAAATCTAACCATTTCATCCCATTGTGACCCTTGTTTTGACCAAAATTTTAAATTAATCGGAAAAGTACTTTTTGAGCTATGCTGCGGACAGACCAACAGAGCGACTGACTGACGGAAATAGAAGAAAATGTTTTTTGTGGTCCAGCGACTCTAAAATGGGAAAGATCTGCAAAAATATGGGAGGGTTATTTTATCACGATTACAATATTTCCTCTTACGAGAGAAGTAAAAAGCTATACTATTGTCGGTTTTTAAAGCACAGTTTTTAACGGATACAGAGGTTTTAAACATCGACAAGGCCTAAGAATCTAATTCCTATGATCCGTTTAAGAAACTTTTGTTTTGAGCCAATATTTATAATATATTCCTTAATAGATATATATATATATATATATATATATATATATATATATATATATATATATATATATATATATATATATGTATATTAACAAACTATTTTTGTTTAGTAATTTCTGATCAGTTTTAGCTAGTTTTTGAAAAAGACACGGGGTGTCGAAACAGTTATCAAACTGAAATAAATTAGTGGAAATTAGTAAATAAAATAGTTTGTTTATTTATTATACTAGTGATAATGAATTTCCAAGTAACGGCTAACTCGATAAATTAGATACATATTTATTTATGTATATTACCTTTGTATAATTTATGTATGAGTTGATTGTTTATTTAATTTAACTAAATTCAAGTGCGCAATGTATATCTATTTTGATGTAAGTTTTCCAATAAATTAACCTTTTATGTGAATTTTCAAGGGTTTTGATAAAAATAAATACATTTGCAGCGGAAATCCGGATAGACCCTGTTTTAATTAGTCCGGAGTATCTGTCTGTATATCGAAATTGTTCAAGAGAGAGCTGCTGGACAAGAAAGTCGCTTTGTGTTTTACATATTATATATATATATATATATATATATATATATATATATATATATATATATATATATAATATATATATATATATATATATATATATATATATATATATATATATATATATATATATATATATATATATAGATAGATAGATGTAGATAGATAGATGTCTCCACAGGTTTGCAAAGAAACTTTGCCATACTTTTGATATTTGATATTTGAGGGTCTTTAATTCTTAAAGCGTGTGAACATGGACAATGTCAACTATTCCCTTTATTGCAAATTTCTAACCTCTAAAATAAAACGGATTAAATTGTGTCCTTTTTACTTCCCTCGTAAAAGGGAAGTCTTGTAATAATTTTCTCAATTCCGTCGATCTGTCTGTCTGTCTGCCTGTTCGCGGCAAAGCTAAAAATTTGCTCACCCGATTGACTTCAAATTTTGGTCAAAAATTAAAAGTCACATGGGGATGAACTGGTAATATCTTGGTAAAAATTCAATGTGGCAAAACAAAATGGTGGCGTAGCAAAATGTTTACAAAATTATTATTAAAAAACTACTTATTCACTTCATCTCAAATTTATTATGTTGGAATCAACTGGTAACATTTTGGTACGAATCCAAGATGGCGGCTTAAAAAAATATTTAAAAATTCAGCCTGAAAAACTGCTTATTTCAAATTGTGTGCCATAACTAATTGTGGTATAGAGATCAACTAATCAAATTGTGGAACTAATTTAAGATGGCCGAACAAAATGGCGGCCAAATAAAATGTTAGTAATTGTGAAAAAATCACTCTTTCAGGTTTTACATATTTTCACTTTTTAGCGTCCTTAGATGTCAAAAAATATGTTTCATCAATTCCGTCGGTCTATCTGTCGGTCAGTTCGCGGCAAAGCTTAAAGACTACTTACCCGATTGACTTCAAATTTTGATAAAATATTGAGAGTCATATAGCGATGACCTGGTAGTATTTTGGTAAAAATCCAATATCGCGAAACTAAATAGTGGCCTAGTGAAATGTTAAAACTAAAAATACTACTTATTCAATGTGGCAAAACAAAATCCTGGCGTAGCAAAATGATAAAAAAATTTATGTTAAAAACTACTTATCCACTTCATCTCAAATTTATTATATTGGAATCAACTGGTAACATTATGGTACGAATTCAAGATGGCGCAAAAAAATGGCGGCTTAAAAAAAAATTAAAAATTCAGCCGGAAAAACTGCATAATGGACTGATTTCAAATTGTGTGCCATAACTAATTGTGTTATAGAGATCAACCAGTAAAATTGTGGAACTAATTCAAGATGGCCGAACCAAATGGCGGCCAAATAAAATGTTAGTAATTGTGAAAAAATCACTCTTTCAGCTTCACTTTTTAGCGTCCCTAGATGCCAAAAAATATGTTTTATCAGTTTTGTCGGTCTGTCTGTCTGTCAGTTCGCGCCAAGGCTTAAAGGCTACTTACCTGATTGACTTCCAATTTTGATTAAATATTGAGGGTCATATAGGGGATAGTCATATAGGTGATATAGGAATATAGTCATATAAGTATTTTGGTAAAAATCCAATATCGCGAAACTAAATGGTGGCCTAGTGAAATGTTAAAACTAAAAATACTACTTATTCAATTTATCTCAAATTTTGCAAAAAACATGAAAGTATTGTGTTGGAATCAACTGGTAAAATTTTGGTACGAATCCAAGGTGACGGAACAAAATGGCCGCTTAATAAATCATTTAAAAATTCCGCTTCTAAGCTACATAATGGATTGATTTCAAATTGTGTGTTATAGTGTGTGATATAGGGCTCCACTAGTAAAATTGAGGTACTAATTCAAGATGGCCGAACAAAATGGCGGCCAAATGAAATATTTGTAATCCTGAAAAAAAAATCACTCCTCTCAGGTTTTATATATTTTCACGTTTTAACGTCCCTACATGCCAAAAAATATGTTTTATTAATGCCGTCTGTCGGTATGTCAGTCTTCCTGTCAATTCGTAGCATAACTTAAAAACTACTTTTCAGATTGACTTCAAATTTTATTCAAAAATTTAGGGTCATATGGGGATGACCTGATAATATTTTGTTAAAAATCGGAAATAGCGAAAGCAAAGTTAAAAAAATTACTACTAAAAAACTAATTATCCAATTTACCTCAAGTTGCACAAATATAAGTGTTGATCTGGTAACAGTTTTAATATGAATCGAAACAAAATACAGCAGCCTAATAAAAATATTTCAAAAATCAGCCTGAAAATACTATTTTTTTAAATAAATTTCAATTTTTGTGCAAGAATTAAGTGTGATATATCGATAAACTGGTAAAGTTATGGTACGAATTTAAGATGGCGAAAGAAAATGGCGGCTAAACCAAATTTTTAAAAAATTTTGTTCAATTGACTTTAAATTTTCCAAAAAAATTAAATATTAAATTCAGCATGACATACCAAAATGGCAATATGTGTCAATGTAAAAACTACTTAATTAATTTATTTTAAATTATGCCAAAAAGTCAAGTGTTACATAAAGAAACTGGTAAAATATTGGTAGGAAACCAATACGATGGAACAAAATGGAGCCCAATAAAAATGTTTGATATATGTATCATTTATATACTGTGACTGTATACTGAACTAAATTGGGACACTTCACTATTCCTAACAAATGGAAACAAATCATGACGAACGACGTTCCGGGTAAAGAAAATTTACCGATTTTTTCTTCCTATACTATCGATTTAAGGGATAAATTTAAAGGGAAACAACTTTATGCACTCTTTAAATGTACGAAGTAAATAATACCATAAAAACTAGAATCACGTTTCTTCCTCTTGAGAGGCTTAATTGCATAAAAGGTAAAAGAGATTTTGTTTCAGCTGTATTACTACTTTAGAAAAAATGCAAGAAATTATATGAAATAGGTAAAATGCGCTTAAAAAGCTAGACATAAAGTGGATAATCTGAAAACCGAAAGAGCAGTTAAATGGAAAATAACTTCTATTATATTGCGTAAAAGTCTGGTGCTGACCGTTATAATTCTTTCCGGCCTCACAAATGGTTTTAGTCTATTTTATTGTATGAGACTGCAATAGTAGATTTCATGACCAATTCCAAGTCAAGTGGACACACTTTTGGGAGTTTATATAGTATGTTTCACGTCTTGACATATTTGACGACGGGCGTTTGCTCTCGATATTTGAGGCTTTTAATTTTTAAGAGAATATCTAATGCAACTAAATAAAGGGTAATAAATGTACATGGTATAAAAATTCAAAACAGATATAATTTTTTTTTCGGATTGTCGCAACACAAATGAAACAATTTAAGGAAAAAATAGTTATGGTGTAAAATTAATTTTAGATTTTTTTTAACCTATATGTTTTCAGGGGATTTGCCAGTTGAAGTTTTACAAGACATTTATATTTATTTGGTTTTTACATTTCATTTCGTAATTCGTAAAAAACATCGAAAGGAATATTTTCATGCGTAGTTACAAAGCTTTAACACAGACCCCTAGAAACCCTTTCTCCTGATTTCAAAAACATGTACCATTATATGTTTATAAATATACAAATCAAGATTATTTTTGAAATTTGGAGAAAGAGCGTTATCGATCTGTGCTAAAATTTTGTGTAGGTAAGCACGAAAATTTTCTTGCCCGATTTAAAAACCAAATACATAGAATTGTTTCATATAACCTCAATAGTCAAATTCCTTATCAATATGCACAGTGAAAAATTATTCCAAATTAGGGAGTCAAATCGCCTGATCCACTTTTATGGGATACCCTGATAATACAATTTCTTTTAAATTCTTCACTTTATCCGTTAAA
Source organism: Kuschelorhynchus macadamiae (assembly GCA_030620095.1). Taxonomy (NCBI): domain Eukaryota; kingdom Metazoa; phylum Arthropoda; class Insecta; order Coleoptera; family Curculionidae; genus Kuschelorhynchus; species Kuschelorhynchus macadamiae. The sequence continues at coordinate 227,357 of JAUTXW010001427.1, read as the reverse complement.
TTATTAAATTAAAATAGCAATTAGATAGTATATAACTTTGAAATAAATCCCTTGTTCATCAATTAACAAATTGCAGCAATATAATAATAAATGTCTTTATTTGGTAACATACAGGAAATATTTAATACAATTTACATTTAATAAAAAAAATAGTTACCAAAAAAAAAATATATATATATATATATATATATATATATATATATATATATATATATATATATATACTATAGGTATTTATAAAATTATAAAGATACACAATAGATAATACATTATACTATCAACTTTGATTCAAGCATATGACAGGACTAATTCATGATTCAGTGTATGTTACGTATCTACTGTTAGATCGACTAAGAAATCTTGGATCTTGGGATTAGACCGTGTCAAAATTGAATCACTTTATTAGTTTCCTCTTAGATTGCAAAATGCATCTTCAAAGGTTTTTACACCGCATGATCGGAACAGGTAATTGAGGCGAAACGTCCGGAAGTGATTCCATTTTGACACGGTTATCTCCAATCCACCATGATTTTTATTTGACCAAACTTTGAAAAAAAACTGAAAATTTACGTTCTACGTTTCTACTTAGATAACTAAATTATAGAAAAAAAAACAGAAAAACAAAAGATTAAAAAAATTAGTCATTGAGCGTCTTCAGTGTATTTACGGATAAATGTATTTATATAATCAGTTTTTGCAGAATTAAGTATAAGATGCATATCACGGCACTCTATCTCCATATCGATTTTGTATGCTGCTTGAAGGAAATTTGCCTCTAACAAAACCGTATATCAGTGACATACATTGTAATGTATCTAGTAATAATATTTTCTGAGACATCATTGGCAAAAAAAGTAAGTAATTTATTATTTTTGACTTGCATTAATATTGAGTGTCATTGGCAGTAATTTTAATTGACCTAATTTTGAAATTATATAGGATACAGCTTGTGGGTTGAGCTTGCAATTAAATACACGGTGATTTAGATCATCGTAGCCTTCATTACCACAACAGCATAGATGACTATTGCTGAGACTCATTTTGGAAAAGTGACTATTGATATTTAATAAAAATAGCCTTTTGGTTGAGGTCAGGATATATTGACGTATATGTATTTTGGGTATTATTAGAATATTCCTGATAATTTCTTTCCCAATCTTGATGGTTTTTACTTCTGATATACGCGAATACATATCAGAATAAGTATATCATTAATTCTCAATTCAGACAAACATGCTTCTTTTACAGCCGTATAAAGTTGTTCGTTGCCAGCTATACCAGTGTGGCTCTTGACCCATATAAAAATTATTTCATTGGAATAAAGTTTTGAAAGGTAATTGAGGATGTTTGCGACAATTGAATGTTTACAATGTGAATTGTTTTTAATGGATAACAGTACAAATTGTACATCCAACAAAGTTGTAACCTTTTTAATGTGATTATTAATGTAAAAATATAGTGATTTTAATATTGCAAAAGCTTCAGCTGTATAGATTGATGCCATTTCATTACATTTAAATTGTTAAATTGTGTGGAATACTGAATGCACAACCTACATCTTTTTCACGTTTGGAGCCATCGGTGGAAAGTTTACAAAAGCTTTTATAATTATCTAATACTTTACAGTATTATTGAGTTTAATGATTGAAAATCTGTAAATTAGGGTAAGAAATTTTCTTGCGTTGTCAAGCATCTATCTAGTAAGTGCTTCATAAAACATTAAAGCTGTCCTTTGGTCGATACCCCATATGCATATCACCGCCCATAATATGTTTATAATTTTCTCTGCGTTTTTTGTAATATAATTAATATGTTTGTCCCATTTTAACTTTTGATCTAAAATCACCCCCTCAAAAGCTAGATCTTTCTAAGGACAGTATTAAAGGCTATTGAAAAGTCAGAAAAGGAAGATACTATATATTTTCCTTAGTCCAGCATAGAACAGATGTAGTTTAAGGAACGATAAGAAGTTGTTTCAATTGACTTATTCAGAAAATGTTATGCTAACATTTATTTAAAACATTTTATTGTTTGCAAAATTAAATATCCTCTCATATACTATTTTCATTTTAAATTTATTTTAGGTTAATAACGTTCATATACATCCACTACATATTGTATAAATTATTTCTTTAATGCTATTTTTTTACATTATACCTATTTGAAATATTTGATGTTTTTGCTGTACAAACAACGCACTTAAAGTTTAATTTAAACTAGCCTTTTCCTTCTGTATTGTAATTATATTTATGAAATGGCATCCAGCTGTTATAGAACAAAGAGAACGACGTTTAATAGGCATCTACCACGAAAGTTTTGTAGATAGTGTGTAAACTCATACAGATTAAATTCCTTTAAGTCAATTATTTCCACCCTAATGGAGCCTCATTACAATTAGCACATAGTGGAATAAAGGGATAACGACTTGTATTTAAAGCTACTGGCTACCCTTTAGATAAAACGGAGGATGATATTATTAATTTATTACACTGATGTTTACATGTAATACAAATTTGACATTAATCTTATCAAATTTGCTTAAACAAAAGAATGGCTTGCTTTTGAAGGCTCAACTTACTTTAAAACGTTGAATCTTTTTAATTTCTTTTAAAAGAAGAATGGTTTGCTGTTGAAGACTCAACCTACCTTAAGATAACGTAAACATTTAACCTATAAAACTCAGATTACTCAAAAATTCTAACTGGGCGATTTAATGCAAATTAAACTTCAATAAACACAGATCCAAGTACGTTAGAACTAGATGTAAGACAAACGTTGAGCCTTGACTAAGTACAGATTAAATAGTCAGAGTCATAGATATCAAAATAAATGAAAAATTGAAGGACATACTATGACATATACAAACCTATAAATTAAGTGGTTTTAAGAAAGATTAATAAGTTCAAAGTTACAAATTAAAATTACTGAGCTTGAAAACACTTTGCACCAAATTTTTACGACATGCATTTTTCGCACTGTTAAGTTTTAGGATTAGCACTTTTAATGGCCCTAAACATACAATAATTATTTCTTTCACTGGGCAAAAAATGCAAGATTTAATGCCTGTAGAGACTAGGAAACCAGCCAAGGCATTAAATCTGCTTTTCGGCCGTGTGAAACATATACTTTTTTCTCCGAATAATATTAAAAGTTTCCAAAGAAGACAAAATTGTGTTATTTTAAACCTTTATCTAATAATCATTATGTAAGCTATATGGCACTAAGCCAAAAAAACAATTTTTACTTAAAACTGACAAGACATGTTTTGCCAACACTGTGGCTTGGATGATACAAATAGAATAAAAATTAAATTAGCGGACAAAACCTTTTTTTACCTGTTTTACAATGGGTTTTTCACATTTACTTTCATCTATATTAACAAAAAAAATTTGAAAGAAGTGAATTAATTATTCAGGACAATTTAATCATTAAGTAATAGACCGGTATTTGTTTATTCTAAAGATACTAGTAAATTTAATTTTATGCCTTTCTTTTCTGTTAGTAAAACTTTAAAATTTTGATTCAAATGGTGATTGTAATTAATTAAATGAGAACCACAATTAGATCCGTCATCCTCCTTGACAAAGCATTTATTATTCTTTTGTCGAATCTTGTACCTGTTGTCTGCACTATATACGTTTTTGTAAAGTCTTTACAAGTTGATTTATAGACACCTGATTTATTATTTAAATGTGTTTTTGATTTATGATTTTTTATGAATTTGCCCAAGGAGTTATTGGTTTTATATGCTACATTCACATTTAGTTTTCTTAAAAAATTGCCTATTGTGTTACTGGATTTTCCATGGCACGTAATACATTTGTAGTTATTGGAAGGGTCTTTTAAATTAGGATAAGCTGAACAAATAGCTTTTTTATAACTTTATCTCATTAATATATTATCTATCCTATTTGGGCTATAACCTTTAGTTATTGCAATTTTTTTAATTAACATGTTCGCGACGGCAGTACATTTGGCAAAAATTCCTCGCAGCCGAAAATGCGTTTTTGTAATATTTCATTTATAAATGTAATTTTTGTGTAATGTAAGCTTTAACAGAGTAAGTATACGTGTTTTTTTTTGTTTTTTTTTTTTCATTCTCTTCTGTGTACCACCGGTGGCCCACGACGGCTATAATGAATATTTTTTCATTACAGCCGTCGTGTACCACCGGTGGCCCACTAGAAATATACGTTTTTGCTATAGGTATTTCATTTTATAATGTAGTTTTTTACCACCGGTGGCCCATGACGGCTATAATAAATAGTTTTTTCATTACAGCCGTCGTGTACCACCGGTGTCCCATTGGAAATTATCGTTTTTGTGATATTTCATTTTTATTTTGTGTAATATAAGTCCTAACAAAGTATAAGTACGTGTTTTTTTCAAATTTTTTGTGTACCACTGGTGGCCCATGACGGCTATAATGAATATTTTTTAATTACAGCCGTCGTATACCACGGGTGTCCCATTGGAAATTAGCGTTTTTGTGTTATTTCATTACTAATACATTACTATTTCATAACTAATCTACCTCTTTTATTCCAGAATAATTATTGGAGATGACTTCTCGAGGCAAGAAAATTTTGCCAATGCTTCCTTCGGAAACCAGGGAGTCCCCAGAATTGCATTTGGATTTACAGAATGTGATACCTTCAGAATTAGAACAAGTTTCACCTGTACTTCTTCCAGACCAAACAGAATTATCACTGCCGCTATCGCCTGCAACGCCGCCAACATCTTGTGCAGACCCCAATGTATCAGTAAACCAATGAACTTCAGCTTCTTCTCAAGTCAAATTCCACACTGGAGCTTATTATTCGTCAGCTCTATCGTCTTCAGAAGATTCTGAACCTCAATCTGACCCATATGCAGATTCGTCAGAATCATATGTACCCACCGATACGGTTAAGAACCAAATCAGGAGAGCGAAACTGAAAATGAGGTTTGAATAATGTGCCGGAAGAAGTCGATGAAACAGATAATGTCAATGAGGATGAAGGCGAAGAAGAGGCACCTGTAAATAATATAATAGATGGGAAGCGTGCCAAGATATTCCCGTGCCTTTTCAATTTTCCGGACAGAGTGGTCTAAAGTTACAAATCTTGAACTTATCAAATCCATATAAGATTTATAGGCAGTTTCTCACTGATGAAGTGCTAGACATTATAGTTACAAAGACAAATCGGTTTGCCGGTCAATATATTAGGTCACGTGTTCTTAGTCGTCGATCAATGTTGCGTAAGTGGAAAGACACTAATCGTAACGAAATGAAAAAATTCTTAAGTATTTTGGCAATAATGGGGGTGAATCGGTTGCCGAAAATGCGTCTGTATTGGTCAAGTAATGACATGTTTGCTAATAGCCGCATCAAAAAAACAATGAGGCGGGACACATTTAACACTTATCTGTAACAAGTTCAAAGAAACTCTTTCTCCTGGAGATAGTGTTGTAATCGATGAGTCAATGGTACCCTGGAGAGGCCGATTGGTATTTCGGCAACACCTCCCAGCCAAATCCCATAAATATGGGGTAAAGTTGTACAAAATTTGCACACCGGAAGGGTGCACATATGATCTTAGAATATATGCAGGAAAAAATGACCCAGATGTACCAGATAATGATCGTGGACATACTTTCAACATTTGCATGAGCCTCCTTGAAGGACTTCTCAATGAAGGTAGAACCGTCTATGTAGACAATTAGTATACAAGTATTCAGTTGAGTAAAGCTCTTTTGCATCGAAACACTTATTTGTGTGGAACTCTTAGATCTAATAGAAAGGGTAACCCAAAAACCGTTTGCAACAAAAGACTGAAAAAGAGAGAAATTTATGGCGAACAAAACCAAGATGGAATCCATGTGATAAAGTGGGTTGATAAGCGTGCAGTTTTGATGATTAGTACTGTGCCCAGTCATACTGCCAACCTAAAAGATACTGGAAAAAAACCGAAAACATGAACAGGTTTTAAAACGTCCAGCTGTAATTGATTACAATAAAAACAAAAAGGGAGTTGACATGTCAGACCAAATGTCAGCGTACTATAGTTCTCTTCGTAAAAGTATCAAATGGTACAAGAAAGGCTTTTTTGAAATTGTGGTGGGTACATGAATCGTTAATTCGTGGATTATTTATTACAATGGCAGTAATGAGAAAAAATGGACATACTTCAAGTTCGAGAAAAAATTGTAGATGGGTTATTGAAGGACGAAGGCGAAAACAATGTTCATAATGATACCGTAGAAGCCGAAGATGATGTACCAGTCAATGAGGCTCAACAACCTGTTCGAAAGAGGCCTAGGACTAATACTTTAGCGCTGCACAAGATGTCAAAATATGAGGGTACAGCGCGGAAGAATCGGAAAAGGTGCCAACCGTGTTACGTAAAGCTTCAAGCACAAAGCAATGCTGCCGAAGCTAGAAATAAAACCAAAAGGGTAGTTACGTTTTGTCAAGACTGCCCTAAGCAACCGACAATGTGGAGTGTTTCAATGGGAAGCATCAAAAGTAATTTTAATTTGAGTTATATTAGTTATATACTTATCTGTTTTTCACCTATACTTACCTTTCGATTTTTTAATTTTTTAACATAAGTTATAATTACGTATGTTTGTTAGAAAATCTTAGCCTTGTTGGAATAATGAGAAATATCATAATTTGTATTTGATTTTGACATACCTAAATGTATCTAAAAAAATTCGTTTTTGATTTTGATTTTCTACTAAGATACAATTAGGTATTTTTATAAGATATTTTAGCTTGTTAGAATAACAAGAAATGTCATAAAAATAAATATATATGTAATAAATATATTACAATAATTTGTTATGCGTTTATTTTTTGTTGTTATGTAAAATCCATATTTTTGGCTGGATGCGCCACCGGTGGTACACTGATATAATTATCCTATTTCTAAAGCTGTTCACTCAATTTGATAGGTATTATGGGTGTCCGCTGAAATTTAGAACGTATTTAATCCAAATACAACCGTGGTACACCGATGGCCCACGACGACAACCTGGAATAGTCGGCGTGTACCACCTGTGGTACACGTCGTCGCGAACGTGTTAAATTAAGTTCATTTTGGAAATACTGGTTATTTAGGGGTAATGTACTATGAAAGGCTACTAACTAATGTTGTATTGGATGACATGTAATGTATAGTTGCATCAGTGTGTGTTAAAAAAACGTTTTTTTGTTACTTATGACACAACAATTATTATAAGAAATATGTGTATTTATGTTGTTCTCATACTATTTATAATAAAATATATTAACAAAATTTTTTCAAATTACCCTCCCCCCCAGAAAGGTTTCCTAAAAATCGCCCTTGAGGCCAATGTGGTATTAATTGGTGCCTCATCCAAACATGGTGAAATACTAATTTTATTTTTTCCCGTTTATTTCTTGAATGAAAATTAGGCAGGCACCAACCTATATATAGCAGATCTACGCTGGAGTATAAATTTAATAAATAAGAAAAAAACGTTAGTAAAACGCTCTAATCATTTTAATGTATGTTGCCTCAAGAGGAAAATAAAATATATTCCAGAGTGAAAGCCACATACACAACCAAAAAAGTATATTGTCCAGCAAGAACCACGATGCAGCCGTCAACTTATAAAACAAATTGCAAATGATATTTTAAAATATCCACTTCACATTTCGTCACCACATTTAAACATGCTCTCGTGGAGTGAAAATTATTAATATAATATATTAACCAATTAATTTAAAAATTAATTTAAAAATAAGTAGTATCATTTTATATTAATTAAAATAAATTGGGAAAAATTCAGGGGATACGGCCACATCGAGACGGGCCAGTGTTGGGTGATATAAGCTACGACGAACGTTATAGCCGAGGTTATAGTATGGGGATGTATGCGAACATACTATACGTGTGAATTAGTAGTTGAAGTCTAGCATGTGAGATGATGGAATCGGCTGGCTGAGTCACAGTCTGTAATAAATATATTAGAATATCTGTGGACGGTGGCCCGAGGACTGCTGTTAATGGAGTTATTTGTATGTTAGTCAAGCCACGATAATAGGATTCCTACCTATTTTGCTATATGCCCAGGAAATAATAAACTACATTTTGGTATTGTGAGTTTTTAGGATTTTTGAAAAATATTTGCTTTTCTAAAATGAGAATTTTCCCTGTATACTGACCCTGCCGTCACTGGCGTCTGGGAATATTTGACTGCAAGTCTTGAAAGACATGTCAGAAATTAAACTTATTTTGGGTTCAGTGAAACGGCTTTTAATATTTTATTATGTCGTTGTTTATAATATAGGGCGGCAATCCATATTTTACCCATTTTGGACTTAAATAGCTCTGAAACGAAAAAAATTAACAAGGTGCGGTTTTCGCTGAATATTTTCAATTTGCCGAAAGTTTTGTTTGAAGCATATGTCATTTAATTTTTACTACCGAAAGTGCCGAAAACAAAATGGCTGATTTTCAGGTATAGGGCAACTTTGTTATTTTTAATGGAACATCTTGTACATCTCTTCAAAATTGAAAAGCTTACTCCTTCCCCTTTTCAAAAATGTAATACAAGCTATAGTTACGTTGCAGAATGGTTGATTTATTAAGCTCCGAAAAAGATACTGCATGTCAGTATGAATTTCACGGTTATTGTTTTTTTCTTTTTTTGAAAAGTCGCCCATGGAAACAAATTCATATTGTTCCAACGTCGATTGCTTTTGACATATTCTTTTCAATTAGAAGTAGAAAAATGTTTCATTTGAGTGAAAAGGCAAAGTGTGTGATAATGTTTGCAGAAACTCAATCAATACAGGTAACGCAAAGAAATTTAAAAATATGTTTAATATAACTCCACCGGCAAAAAATGCAACTATAACCTGGTATAGAACATTTTGGAATACAATATCTTTAACGCGTAAGAAAAGAACAGTAAATAATGAAAATTTACTAAACAAGATATTACAAGTTATGGAGGTAACCAATATAGATTCAAGTTTATCAACAAGAAAAATCGCAGGTTAAACAGAAATTCCTCGGTCTACAGTGCTAACCATTATGAAACATATTCTCAAACTAAAGTCATATAAGTTACAAATTTTTCAAGAAATTAAAGAAACTGATTTTCTGAAAAGGATAGAGCTGTGCCAGACTTTACTAAATTTAATAACAACAAACAGACATTTTCTCGAAAGGCTAATAATGTCGGATAAGGCACTTTTCATATAAATGTAGAATTTAATAAACATAATTGTAGAATATGAACAGAAGAGAATCCCAGGCAATTTCATGAACACGTCAATGATTCGCCGAAAGTTACAGTTTGGTGTGGTGTGTCCAGGGAAAAAATGTATGGCCCATTCTTTTTCCAAAAACCCAATTGTAAATTCTCATGCATATGCGATGTGCTGGAAATTTTTTTATCCGCAATTACGTCAAGAAAATATTCTGAATTCAGTGTACTTTCAACAAGATGTAGTTACACAGCACTACGCGTTAGTTACCAGAGATTCACTAAATAACGTCTTTGAAAACAGGTGGATTGGAAAAGGAGGCCCTAGTCCATGGGCTCCTTCTTCACCGGACCTAACTGTGCGCGATTTTTGTTTATGGGAGTACGTAAAAGAACGATGCCATAATCTACTACCACACGATATGTGTTTCTGTCTGTCTGTTGGCAGCATAGCTAAAAAACTTTGATTGACTACAATTTAAATTAATTAAAATTAATGGTCACATGGTCATAACATTTTGGTAAAATTCGAAGACGACTGAACAAAATGGCAGCCTAGTGAAATGTTAAAAAAAAAGTACTAATGATTTACTTCAAATCTTGCAAAAAAAATGCGAGTAATCAACTGGTAAAATTTTGGTACGAATCAAATGTGGCGAAACAAAACGGCGGCCTAATAAAATATCTAAAAATTAAACCTGAAAAAAACTACTTATTAGATTAATTTTAAATTTTGTACAAGGATTAAGTATGATAGAGATGAACTAGTATAGTTTTGGTACGAATTCCAGATGGCAGAACAAAATGGAGGCCAAATAAAATTTTTGTAAAATTGAAAAAAATCACCTTCCCAGGTTTTCAACATCCTTCTCTTTTAGCGACCCTAGGTGCCAAACACATGTTTTCTCAAATACGGTAGTCGGTATATCTGTCAGTTCTCGGCATAGCTAAAACTTACTCACCCGATTGACATCAAATGTTGGTCAAAAATTAAGGGCCATATGGGAATAACTTGGTAGCAAAAAGCAAAAGATGAAAATTTAAAAAAAAAGTATTAAAAACATAATTTACCTGAAATTTTGTACAAAATTAAGTGTTACATAAGAATGAACTGGTAACATTTTGGTACAAAACAAAATTGCAGCCTAATAAAGTTAAAAAAAAGTGGCCCAATTTAGTTTAGTACGTAGTCACAGTATAGGGTAAATCCGGGTGAGATGGCCATACGGGAGAGATGGCCAACATCCAAAAAGTTGCCGGTGTAAACTTAATCAACCCTATGCGCAGGCTTTCTGTATGAGCCGCTCGCAAACATTAAAATGGCCGGCATATTTTTGCTCAAATAATTCAGTATTTCGTCAAAATAGAAATTGTATACCACTACAAATTGCGCGTGTTAAATAGATTAAATTGTGATTTTGTTCTACATGGTACTGGAGGTAGTGTTTCACATCAGGTGAGTCCAAAATAAGTTAAAGTGCATGTCTAAACTCACTTTTTGCGTCGTACTATTACTTTGCATGCGATACATATGGTGGCCATCTCTCCCGTACAGTTTGGATAGATGGCCAAAAGATTTCTGATATAGATGCCATCTTTTTTTAAGGCGAAAGTGCGACGTGGAAAGTAAATTTCCTCCAACTGAATATTACAAAATCAATATTATTATTATTTTGTTTCAGAGAGGATGCCGACTCGGTACAAGCGCCAACAAACATCTTCTAGAGGATCTTGGAGTCAAGATGACTTAAATAATGCCATGCAGGCTGTAAGAAATGGATCGTCGGTTAATGCTGCAGCGCTGAACTTTGGGGTTCCTAGGAAAACCTTAGAAAGAAGAAAAATGATTCAACTAAAGGGCGCATGGGTCCTGATTCTCTGTTGGGAGAGCGAAACGAGTTAAAACTTGTAACTCATGTGAAAAAAATGCAACGATCTGGGTAATGATGATATGCGTAGAGTTGCATTTTTTTTGCAGAACAGCTTCAGATACCAAATAAATTCAACAAAGAAAAAGAAAGGGCAGGGTACGACTGGTTCAACTTATTCCTACAAAGGCATCCTGATTTGGCCCTCAGAAAAGCAGAGGCCGTCTCCATTGCTCGAAGTCAAGGGATGAATTAGGAAACTATTTTGAACTTCTCCAGCAAACTCTCGAAGAAAACAATCTTTTAGACCCAGTTGCATTTATAATATCGATAAAACTGGGCTGCAAATGAATAATAAGACGGGTGTTGTAGTAGCAGAAAAAGGTTCAAAGAGTGTCTCTACGACTACTTGTTCAGAAAAAAGAGAAACAATATCGTGCATCGCTTGTTGTAATGCTGAGGGAACTTTTCTTCCACCCGTCTGTATCCTTAAGGGAAAATACAAAAAAGCCGAGTACGAAGATAATATGCCGCCTGGCTCTGTTATCCACATGTCCGAAAAATCGGCTTATGTCAACACCACAATCTTTATTGCATGGCTAAAAGACCACTTTATTCCTCGGAAACCTGTGGGTAAGGTACTTTTAATATTGGATGGACATGCGTCGCACTGCACTTCTGTAGAGTTACTTGAACTGACTCGGGATAATGATGTTGTGCTATTGTGGCTTCCTAGCCACACAGCACATTATCTCCAACCACTTGACAGGGCAGTATTTAAATCCCTAAAGACCTATTTTTACAGTGCATGCCAACAGTGGTTTCGTGCTAACCCTGGAAGAAAACTGACCAGGCTGCAATTTGGCCAGATACTTTCAGAAAGTTGGGGGAAGGCATGTACAGTTTCAAATGCTGTGGCAGGCTTTAAAGCTACGGGGATTTATCCGTTTAACCCTGCTGCAATACCCGATCATGCGTTTTTAGTTTCGGATGCAACTGTGGAAAGCTCACAAACTTCAACGTCTGGTAACCAGGCAGCTGCTTCTGATTCACAGCCTACCGCCAGTGCCCAAGAAATTCAAGGACCTAATGAACAACCGGTCGCGTCAACATATTTTCCGAAAATATCCAGTGAAGTTTCGCCGTTACCAAGTACTTCCAAAGCAAATGTCACTCCAGGAACACTTCTAGAACAAAAAGTTCGAGCTGGGAGTCTGAAGCAGATATGGTGCTAGAAAGCGATGACCAGGAAGATGACTATGATGAAAATGAATGCGTTGGTTGTCTCGAAAATTATTTTAAGACACAAAAGAAAGACGACTGGATATGATGCGGTAAGTGTTCACGTTGGCTACATGAGGATTGCACCAGTTTTACTAATCTCTGCATGAAATGTGGAAAAAAATTTAATAATAATAAATAGGAACTTTTTTCTTGTTTTCGTAACATCTTTTTTTAAACGACATTTTTATTTTATTTTCCTACTCGAATAAACATTGTTTTTGAGTTCAAATAATTCGTATTTTTATTACTAATATAATACGTGTATTTTCGTTATATCACTTTTTGGCTTATTTTTTAAATTTTGTATTGTTAATTTAATAACAAAAATATTTGTTCAAAAATGTAATATTGGCCGTCTCTCTCGTAATGTAAAAAAAGGTACTGGCCATCTCACCCATACATTACGGGACAGATGACCAGTTTACATGTATGTGTTCGGAAGGTCAGTTTTTCAAAACTTAGCATATATTCTAATCTCGTGTATTTTAAATCGATGAACAGTTAGTTTTGGCTAGTTGTCATATAAGTTTAAAATATTTAAGTCTCATTTCTTTCAAAATATATTAAATTATTTACTAAGTTGGCCATCTCACCCGGGTTTACCCTATGAGTTCTTTTATTGGGCGCCATTTTTCGTCATTTTGATATCCTACCACTATCACCAGTTTCTTTCTACTTATGACACACTTAACTTTTGGACATAATTTAGAATAAATTAAATACTACAGTATTTTCAGGTTGATTTTTTAAATATTTTATTAGGCCGCTATTTTATTTGGATTCCTATCAACATGTTACCAGTTCCACACTTGATTTTTTGTGCAAAACTTGAGGTAAATTGGTTAATTTTTTTTTTAGTAATAATGTTTTTAACATTGTTTCCGCCATATTGGATTTTTACTAAAATATCACCAGGTCATACCCGTATGACACTTAATTTTTGACTAAAATTTGTAATAAGTAAATCTGGCAAGTAGTTTTGAAGCTATGTGGCAAACTTACAGGTAGACTGACAGACCAACAGACAGATCGACGGAATTGATAAAAAACAAAACATTTTATTTGACAGCCATTTTGTTCGGCCATCTTGAATTAGTACTACAATTTTACTAGTTGACCCCTATACCACATACTATAACACACAATTTGAAATCAGCAGCCATTTTGTTTCGTCACTTTGGATTGGTACCAAAATTTTGCCAATTGTTTCCAACATAATACTTTCATGTTTGTGCAAAATTTGAGATAAAGAGGATAAGTAGTTTTTAATAATATTTTTTTAACATTTCTCTAGGCCGCAATTTTGTTTCACGATATTTAATTTTTACAAAAATATTACCAGGTCATCGCTCTGTGACCCTTAATTTTTAATCAATATTTGAAGTCAATTGGGTAAGTAGTCTGAGAGGGTGATTTTTTCGGCCATCTTGAATTAATTCCACAATTTTACTAGTTGATCCCTATACCACAATTAGTTAAATAGTTTTAGTTTTAGGCTGCATTTTGTACCACCATCTTGGATTCGTACCAAAATGTTACAAGTTGATTCCAATATAATATTTGATATTTGTGCAAAATTTGAGAAAAATTGGATAAGTAGTTTTTTAATAATATTTTTTTAACATTCCACTAGGCCGCCGTTGGTTTAGGCACACTGAATTTTTACTAAAATACTACCATGTCATCGCCATATGGCCCTTAATTTTTCACCAAAATTTGAGGTCAATCGGGTACGTAGTTTTTTAGCTATGCTGCGAACAGACCGACAGACAGACCCAAGGAATTGAGAAAACATATTTTTCGGCATCTAGGGACCCTGAAACGTGAAGAAAAAATTTCGGAGGGTGATTTTTTTCGCGATCATAATACTTTCCTTTTGCGATGGAAGTAAAAAAGAGACTAACTAAAAAAGAGATAAACTGGTACTATGACGAAATAAAAAGTTGATCTTAAAAATATCAGTGCAAAATCTACTATTCAATTTGTTTTAAAGTATGCTCAAATATCAAGTGTGGCATAGGCACTTCACTATTCCTAATAAAACCGATTTTTTAGTAAAACACTAACCACTGATTATTCTAAATACAACTGAATCTGAAGCGGTTTAAAAATAGAGAAGTCACTTGTGTTATCGTAATATTGGCTATGCAAATATTATGTCGGAAATAGAAGTAAATAAAGTTAGCAAACAACCGCTTTTACCTGTAACAACATTTATTAAATACTATACAATCTGGAATTACAATTTTGTATATCAATAAAATACCAATTAACATCACAGAATAAACTAATCGAGCAGGTTTTGTTTGTTTAACCTATGTTTCTCATTTCAATGTTTACGCCATTTAGATTGAAATTAAATTTGCCTAAATCTATCGTTTTTATATTATATAAGTTATTAAAGCGGTAGAGAGCAGCTTTTTAGAAAAACGTATTTAGGTCTAAAGATTTCACTGCTCCTTTGGAAATATGTAGAAACGGTTAAGGTACCTATAGCAATAGATCGATATACCTACGCAATAGATCGAACAAGACAAAGCAACGTTCAAGCCCCCTTAAATGGATGCAGGCTTTGAAAAGCCTGAAATTGACGCGCAATTTTGCCATGCGTGTTGAGAAAGGCGACAGACGACAGTGGCGACCGCAGACTTTTGCCAAAGATAATTTGCGGCTATCCTCCGATGTATATATTTTTCTATGGCGGCTATATTAAACTTTATTTCAAGCTAACCTGTATCAAATTTCAACCCCAAAGATTAACAGCCAAATTCAATATTCCTCTTTCAACTAAAAGATCAGTTCTAATATTTAGTGAGTCGAGCGGGAAATAATATAGTTTCGGCGAGCATTGATGTCTCCAGACCGATTTAAGGTGTCCCACATAGGGGTATTTGTCTAATAAAAACGGACAAAATTGAAATACAAAAAAAAACTGAGAATTTGCAATTCAAATAATATATTTTTGTATTTATATAATAATTTTATGTTTATATTTAGAAAATATACAGGGTCATCTTAAACTCTAGGCTATTAAGGGGTACCTTTTGGTAAAACTTTGTCTCACCTTACGTATGGATTTTAAGCAGTTACAAGCTCTTATTAAAATTCATAAGGCGACTTGCATCTTATTGGCTAACAGATTCACTTTCGTTACTTCAATACATTAATGGATACAAGGTGGCACAAAAACATTGAATTAATTATTGATATTTGAAATTTAATATTAATAAAGATGTACAGTATAAAATTACGTACGTAAACGGCATAAAAGAAAATGCACTAAAAAATTAAGTATGTGTTCAGTGATAATTATTACAGTCTAGGGTTTTTACACAGAAAGAAAGTGTATAAGAAAATGAAAATCGTGAATTAATTATCAAAAGTGTAATGAGAATCTTCGTCACTAAATTCCGTGTATCAAAACTTCGTGAACTGTTGAAGGCATAGGATACCATCCATATAGTTCCACATATAGTTTGGCTGTTTCTAAAGTAAATTGTTTGAATAATTCTATATTTCTTTTTTGACCACTACTTATAGTTTCTAATACAATTTTATATTTTTTGATAAGTTCAACGTTGATGCCTGTTATTCTGCTAGATAATTCACAATTTTCAAAAAATCTACGAGATAAATAACCATTGTTTGTGTTTCCAAACCCTGACTTAGGTACATCCACAATCATTACGCACTCGTTCCTAAATTGAGTTTAATTTTTTTTCTTTGTTTCTTGAACTAATTCTTTTTCTGCGGTGTTTCTTGTTTGCCACTTTATTTTGTAAGAACGGTGTAAAATACTTTCGAAGAAGCGAATGCGGGCGTGTAGGATTGATATGCCAAATTTAAAATTACTTTATCCAAAATCCTTACTGACATTTCTGAGTGGAGGTGGTATTTGTTAGAGAGTTACAAACTTGCCACCCACCATAGTGAATGACAAAGAATGGTAAACAAAAATTAGCAAATTACTTTTGATCATACTTGTCGGCAAAAGAGATTTGATTCGATTGTCGATATGATTAAATTCAGCTTTATTTTCTTCAACTGTCTCGCGTACAAATCTAAATCTTATTGGTCTGCAAAATCTGTGTGAACCCGGTCATGGGTTCTGCCAAATAATTTTTTTTAGGTTTAGATTTAGCAAAAAGTCGAAGTGGCACAAATCCCCCAATCGCGAAAAAAAAACCCGAACCGTTTTAGTATAGTTTAGAATACCTCTACCTAATATGAATTTTCAATTTTCAAACTTTTTTTATAGTTATCGTTAGACATGATATTCTTTTTTCTCTTATAATGTTTCTCGACATTGAACTGTATTTACTGAGATAATATTTTATACAAATACCCCTATGTGCGTCCCATTTAAATGAGTTACCTATTGCGTAAGCTATAATGGATCTTTGATTGGGTACAATAAATCATACTATGCTTCTTGCCAAGTTAACATATTTTGGTTGTTCAGAGCGGAAAATTTCTTTTTTTTAAATCTTACTTTGAAAATTGATGATTACAATCAGTCTTATTAAAAAACTGGTGTACCGCAGGAATCTATATTGGAACTTCTCCTATTAACAATTTATGTAGCATATATGCACACCCACCTCTACTGAGTATTCGGAATTGCAACAATACGCTGACGATTCCCAAATTTATATGCCTTTTTAAGTATAGTTGACTATGACAATCAAAATTATTTAAAAATTAATCTTGCTAAGTCAAACATAATTTTTACTGTGGTAATTCGAATTCTATATTTTTATATATACAATATATGTCTGAGAGTGATAATATTGAGGTGAATGGGGAAGTAATTCCAGTTGCAAATGAGGTCAAAATATTGGGGTTAGCTTTTAATTCTAGCCTTCACTTTGAGGCCCGTATCAATAATAAATTAAGTATTGCCTACGTGCCTGTAAGAAATTTATGTAAATACAAGAATGTCCTTAGTAGTAAAACAAAATATTATGTTGGCGATGGTCTTATTCTTTCATTACACGACTACGGAGATATTGTGTATTCGGATTCCTTAACTCTGAAGCTTTCTAGGTCTAAACATAATTCAGAAAATAGTTGAATACCATTTTCATTTAATGTTGCATATCGGAACCACATTACGCTTTATTTAAATCTAAATTCCATTTTAAACATGGAGAGACGTAGAAAATTGCAACCGTTTAATTTCTAGACTTTCCAAGTAATTTAACTTGTAACTTTTATTGGACGAACGCAACATTTTAAATTCATTGTTAAAATTATGAATTGTTTCTAGTAGGTGTTTTGTATAGTTATAATCTGTTTTTTGTTTAATTACTGATGTGGGTCACACTTATAAAAAGATCTACCCGTTTGAGCAATATATACTTTTTCACAGGAACCAAATTTTAATTCATATATCCCAGATTTTTTATTATTTGATTGTTGAATTATTAATATATCTACCTTAAGTATTAATTGTTCAAAAATCTACTTTATGATTTGATTTTTTTAATTAAGATATTTCCCTATTTTAGTGGTAATTCTTCCGGTATATGTTAATGTGTTAAACTTAATATTGTCTTTTGTATTAAAATTAGGATAAACTAAATTGAGTTTCTTGTTTTTTATTTACAATTTTGTTTATTATGGTTACTATTTTATATTATTAATTTCTTTGTTATAGTTTTCTGTTGATAGAGGTACATTAATTACTTCTGTTGTACTTACTTCTATTTCTTGAAACTTGGAAGCAAATACTAGAGGATCAACTTATAAGACAGTCTGTACTAATAAATAAACGTTATTAGTACAGACACGTTGACGATATTTTGACTTGCTTCACAGGTACAGGGGGACAACTTAACCTTTTCTATCTAAATTCTATTAATAAACTATATAAAAATGTAAGATTTACTTTAGAATTAGAATAAAGTAAGTCCATAAACTTTTTAGTTTTAAAAATCAAGAACAATAATAATATACACGATTTTGAAAATTAACACAAACCATCGTAAACAGAAATGACAATCCATATTACATCAAAATACCCATTCACACATAAGATGGCAGCTTTTCATAGTTTTGTACATCGTTTAATTAAGGTACCTTTTTCAACAGAAAATTATAGTAACGAACTTAATATTATAAAACAGATTGCAGTTAATAATGGTATGACGTAAGCACAATTGACAAAATTGTAAATAAAAAACTAAAAAATAATATAAAAAGGCATTCAGTTTAGTCTGTCTTAATTTTAACACAAAAGACAATATTAAGTTTAACACATTAACATATAACGGAAAAATTAGCAATAAAATACCACTGTGTTGGTGTTAGGTAACAGCAACACAGTTGGGTAAGTGATAATTTGCTCTTAAATTTTCATAATTGAGGTATATTGAAAATATAAGCATTGCATTCTTCAACCAATCACGCACTTTTTGCTTTAGACCACTTTTGTCTATTTTCAAAAATAAAGTGGTGGGGGTCAAACATTTTTATTTTCAAATGTAGATATCTCTGTTTTGGATATACCGATTTTATTAAACTTAGTGTCGAAGAAAAGTGCTTTTTATGCTCTACTCGTGGAGTTATAAACTATACCGTAATGCTTTTGTAAGTTGTCACTAGATGGGGTTGTTTCGGAATGCCGATTTTCTCAAAAAAATCAAATGGTGTGCTATGACTTTTATCTCATAATTTATTTGGTAGTTATGAAGGTCATTGAATAGTGAAATAAAAATTATCCAGGTCCTCTTTTACATTAAGAAAATTGATAATGGTCTCTCGAATCCGAAACGTCAGACTGGAAAATTAACCTTGCCTTTTTGTCGAAGAGAAAAAGTGATAATGAGAAAGTGAAAATTATTTTCACCGCTTATTTCAATTAATCCTAAAATTTTAGGAAAACCAGAAAACTGTAATAAAAACAAGGCTCTAATAGAAACTTTATTAATCTTGCATAACTGTAAAGGACAAAACTTAACAAAGGAACAAAACAAAAAATACTAAAGCTCAATCTCATAATCACATAAGCTTCGCCATAAAATAGCTAAAAGCTAGGGCGAGGCCGGGCAGGACTCGGTTTGGGCAAAAAGATTAAACCGAGTTCTACCATGCTTCGGTGAAACAACAAAAAAAAACGACGAAAAGAACTAATATTTTTCTTGATATTTGTTTTATGTACAGAGTATTTAGTTATACTTAAAATGAGGTTAACATTTAGTAAATAAAAAAGTTTTATGGTTGTCGCCTAACCCCCAGGTTTTGCTAAAAAAATCAAATAATAGTTGTAAGTAAAAGAACGAGCATTGACTTTCTTAGTTTAAATGGAATCCCTATGTGATATTATTTCGTTAAATTGGGATTTTCTTGCTGATTATAAATAAACTAGGTTTCATATTTTTCTCTCAACCGATAAAGATAGGGATCTCCTTTCTATCAAACCGTCTCTTATAGCAGGGTTTTTGTCTATATCTCAGCTGGCTTTAAAGATAATGATATAAAACCTGATAAATTTATAATCACCAAGACCATAATTATTTAATAATAATTAATAAAATTCAGTCCTCATTTTCTTACTTTTCACTTACTCTTCTTATTTTTTAAACAAAATTTGGCAGTTTATGGAAAATCATTTAATGTTTTTTTATATCTCTTAAAGTTAAGCTTATAGACTATATATATATATATATATATATATATATATATATATATATATATATATATATATATATATATATATATATATATATATATATATATATATATATATATATATATATATATATATATATATATATATATGTATATATATATATATATATATATATATATATATATATATATATTTTTTTTATAGGTAACAATAATATGGTATTTCCTCATAATTCGCTACACCCAGTATTGGTTTAATTTAAAGAGAAATCATTTTTATATATAAAAGTTGTAGGGTTTATTTGGTAGTTTATTATTATTTATGTGTTTAGTATGTTTTATAAATATAAAGCTAACCCAATATATATTTTGATCGCTTCTTGATGCTTATAAATATTCTAGTTTGGATACATTTATCTACAAAGACACCCTAAGAATTTCATAAAAAGAAGAATTATCCAGAATGAAACACGCCTTAGCACTGATATGCAACAGACATTAAGAACGATTTATTTTGAAATTATCTGCTATTTCACTCTCTATAAACTCTGAACAAGATGATTGCTTTAAAACATCAAGTATTTATCTTACAAGAAAAACTTTTAATCAGGCTAGACAACAAAAATGGATGAACCAATCAGTATAAAAGAGAGTTCAGCGGTAAAGATGATATTCCCCTTGTTGAAATTTTGGAAGTGGCACATGAATCTTTAAGCGTTTGGCAAGAAATTGATCTATTCAGAAATGGCGGAAGTCACGGCCATAATCTTCAAAAAGAACGTCGAAATTTTCATAAATATTCAGCGCACAAGCCTAGAACCTAATTGGGTTGTTATGCAACAAAATATTTTCGAAATTTACTGTTTCTTTTTTTTTCCATGACTAATCCCTGCTTGTAATCTCGCGATCCAAGCGATTATGCAGGCAATCTGGAAAATCCCGGGATTAGAAAATCTTTTTGGGATTGACATCCCTATCCGATCGATTTATTTCAAAAACTATCTTATTTTATTAAAAAATATATTAACAATAATTATAACTAGTTGAAATGGGCTCTTAGAGAGCTATAATTAAAAAAAACTGACTTGCTTTCTATTTTTCCTGATGTCCGGATTTGCCTCATGTTGTCGGAGAACCAGGGAACTTTTTACGTCATTTACAAATGGATAAAACTGTGTGTGATAGTCACCATCATCTGGCAGCTGAGCGATAGGACAACGATGCGGAGGCATATGTTTAAATTGCAAAAAAAATTAAATTAAGTCATTTTTAAATGGATAATTTTTGAGGAGTGATTAGTAACATAATAATTAATGGTCAGAGTTGCATTTTTACACCTGTTATTTGAGACGTAAATTTTAAAAATAGTTTACAAGCTTTATTTTGAAAGATAGAAAAAAAAATTATTAAAAAAGTTTTAAGACGTTACCTGTAGCGCCAGGGTTTGCTTAAAAATATAGAATTCACAAATAAAGGGTACTTAATGAGCATCGACTATCATTTTTTAATTAAATTGATCTCGCCTGGTCAATTATAAATACAGCAGGTTTGAAATTTCATCTTTAAGAACACTCTAAAAAAATTGACTGGTATATTTATAATCGGCAAGGCGAGACCCATTTAATAAAATTATTGTATGCAGGGTGTTAAACTTAAAATAGCAAACCCGATGCTCATTAACTGACATTGTCCAACAGTTTCGACTGTTTCATGTTATTAAATTTTACACGTAAATGTAAAATACCGTAAATGTAACCGTATCTATCAGACCATTTGTGCCATAATAGAAGCGCCAACAAATAATCAAAGTGATAATGGTCTAGAGTTCGTAGAGTGACAACCAAATTGAAATATTTGTAGACCGAATGTTTTTATAAAAACATAAACTTAATAATTCGGAGATTTAGGTAGAAAATTAAATATACGATACAAACTCGGAAGCCTGATACAAAATCAAAAGTGCTCCATAAAAAGATTTCTAAGATTCGTTATGTTTAAGTATAAGTATAAAAATAGGACATAAGCGGATTGTATGAAGAATTGAAATATCATACGCTAACCTTCCCGAAAGAAATGTGTAATTTTAGTAAACCATCTGAGTTTAACACACAAATGTATTTTGAAAGGGCATCCCCTTTTCTAAATCTGGATTCACATCTGTTCAATTTTCGTTCGTGCAAGGCATTATTTGCTAGTTTGTAAGCGAGCTAAATACTTAATTACTTATAGAAAATATTACTTGTTGTTCGGATCATGCCGCGCTGAAAAAGGGCCTGCCAGCAAAAAGCCAGTCAAGCTTGACAGATTTATTTCTGCCTGTGCCACCAGCTGGTTCGTGCCTAAATTTTGAGCATACACTTATGCGCAATTAGATATAAAACAAATTGAAATTTAGTATAAGAAGAAATTTATATAAAAACATAACAGTTAATATGCTAACACGTTCTTTCACTAAAATATTCTCTTACAAACCATAAACGGAATTCGGTACTATAAGAATAATAATATTAATGGATAATTTGGAAAACAATAATTCAGGATGACATTCTCTGCTTTCGCTAGCTTATAGCGTTTCATTCACCTTCTCTATCGGTTTATTTACTCTCCCGTTTATAAAATAAAAGTATTAATTTCTTTTATTTCAAGATGAAAAAGCTAATATTGTTGAAAACAAAATGATAGAGAATATCATGAATATGTAGCCCACCCGCTTAATGAGAAATATTAAGAAAAAAACTATCTATAGTAATTCTTGTTATTTCAGATATCTAATAGTTAAATTAAACATTGTTTTATATTTAATGCGACATCATAACGCTAAGTGAACATTAACATCACAAACCCATAATAAATACATATTAAATACATTCATTGCATTCTATTCTCTTTAAATCGGTTTCGGAAATACTATAATAGCTTGAACAATATTAATTAATTAACATGTAATTAAATGATCTGCAATGTTTAACATTATTCAAATTGCAGCATTGTTTTACCGACAATTCATTATTTTCTAGTATGTGGCAAGAACCAAAGTAATATAATATATATATATATATATATATATATATATATATATATATATATATATATATATATATATATATATATATATATATATATATATATATATATATATATATATATATATATATATATATATATATATATATATATATATATATATATATATATATATATATAATATATATATATATATATATATATATATATATATATATATATATTGAACCAAGTTAGTTCTTGTGTTTTATATATATATATATATATATATATATATATATATATATATATATATTATTTTGTACATCGTTTTTACCGTCTAAGCGCATCTGAAAATGGTAAAAAATCAGCATGCATATTAAATAATTGTAAAAAGACAGCTGGTTAAAAAAAATTAATGTTCAGATTCGTAAAATGAAAATTTTAAGAAACACGTGGTAGACTCCTTTAATGTATTCCTAAAATGCGTGTTGCAATTATGATATTAGCTTTTGCGAGCAGCCGTATATGTTGTTTATACTGGCGTACAGTAATATTTCCCTAGCGATTATATTATTATGCAATTACGCATACAAATAATTGCACCGGAGAGGAAGGTAAATGTTGTGTCTGATCTGCTCCATTGCCACTTAATATTATAAAAATAAGATATAGTTTAGCGAATTCAAAACCTTTTTCTTAAAAGGTTTACTATGCTTGGTAAATCAGTTTCTATGGTATAACCTTTCTGCGTTTGAGTAATAACATGCTGTTACTACGTTTGAAAAATATTTATAAACAGACATACTTGAAAAAAATAGAGAAAACTGAATTTTGAAGAGAGAGTGAGAGGGGGGGGATTTAGCACTCTTTATTGAGAGGAATACTTCGAAAGCTGCATAAACATACACAGAAAGATACGATTTTGGCTACAAATGAATTACAGTAATAGAGGATAGCATGTAATGGAATTTGCCTTGTCGAGGAATAGTCTTTATGTAAAATGAATCCTTATGTTCACCATGTTGATAGCACTTGAACGCAACCTTTACTTATTTTGAGTTGAGATAAGTATGTTTAATGATCTGATAATAAATCACTTACATCCTCTGACTGCTTTGCTTTTTATACCAGGCAGAAACGAGAGTAAGAATCATTTTTTGCAAAATTTAATATTTAAGAATCTCGTCAGGTATGGCAAAACTGTACGAGTTCGATAAATCTCGCCAGTAGTAGGACTATACTTATAAATTACCAAGACCTCTTTTATTTTAGACTTTTTTTATCATATTATAAATGCATTTGTTATTCTTGGAGACTTTTACCTAAAATATCAGTATTTGGCAAAAAATCAACCAGCAAGGGTGCAGTTAATCATTATTGTATTCCTGCATTGTCGAATAAAGCCAATTTAATTAATGAACCGTTAGGAATTTACTGTAGAAGATAATAATAAAATAATATTTCGGGACTTTTATTTCCTTCATATAGTGCTTTGCAAAAATATTAATATTTCTGCGGGCTTCATCTCGTTCCATTTCCACTTTCGTCTTTCTCTCAATCTCTAAAGGTTGGACAAGACAAGGCGATATTATGATATTACCTCCTAATGTCTCTGCGTAAAGTGTATTACCCAGTATATTCACCTATCTAGTTAAAAGGTAACAAAAACATTCACTGTAGTGGACTATAAATTATAATACATGTTTAATTAAAATTCAATATTAAAATGCCCGTAATTTGCTATGACTACATAAAGACTGTGCTAACTGTAGACATACTATCAAAGATTAATATACCAAATAGTAAAACCTAACCTATAAAATGTTAATAATAGATTAGAAAAAAAATTAAAATATTTTTAATATTTGTTTAAAATTTACATTTCAAAATCTAAAGGCCCACGCACACATTATGCATTCTGGTGAACCGTCAAATTTCAAAAAATTTTAATATGTAACACATATCGGTCTTCTGATTAAAAGCCTTTGTGGGTAGAACTGAAAACTATGACAAGTTTTAGAGATACAGGTTGGTAAACATTACTCAAATCACATAAAATACACAAGGAACAAGACAACACTAAATTACTTTTATCAACATATTTATTAGTTTCCAAAATAAGAAAAAAAGAAGATAATAATGTGGAAAAAAGTAATTTGGTGTATAACATTAGTACGAAAGCTTTCACGACTTGAATCAAATATTAAGAAATCATGGTTCTTGGGTTTAGACCATGTCAAATTAGAATTACTTTCCGACGTTTCCCTTGCGATTGCACGTGGCATCTTCAGGGATCTTCACTGCACAAGATCAAAACACTGAATGAGCTCCAATGAGAAGAGTTCAAGTATTTATAGCTGACCTGTACCCACGCGTCTCTGTTGAAATGTCCGGGGTGCTTGATAATTTCAATTGATTCTCTAATTTTTTCTGTATAATAACCCAAAACTGATGGGAGAACCTTGGTATCTTTTACTTTAATCATGTGTCCTGTTGTGTGCTAGTGTTCAGCGACAGCGGACTGAACAATTTATTTGTTACTTATGCATCTTGCATGTTCCTTAAGTCTAGCAGACACAGAGCGTCCAATTGCACCTATACATACTTTACCTCAGAAACAAGGAGTTTTATAAACTTCTGCTGATTGCAAACAAATTACATCTTTTTGTGTAAGCTAAGGATTGTGCAAATGTTGGATCTCCGTAGAATTCTTGCAATTTTTTCTGTGGTACCCAGAACAAAAGGTAAATCTGCACTACTTAATGGTTGAGTATCCAATACTGGTTTAGGTATGGGATTATTATAACACCTAATCGAATTCCTAACATCTTCAATGCAATATCCATTTGATTCTAAAGCTTCAGACAGTTTTTCTGTTTCTTCCGGAAATGAATTTGTATCAGTTATTGATAAAGTCCTAAAAACTAATGAATTGATGATGGATTATTATTGGGATGGATGGTGATAAGAACTGAAATTTAAATATCTCTTCGTATGAGTCGATTTGCTGTAAACGGTATAACCTAGGGTGCCGTTCTCTTTGTTGTGTACACATCAAGGAAGGAAATGGCACCATCTGACTTAAATTCCATAGTGGATTTTATATTAGAATGTTGTCGGTTTAGATGATCTAAAAATACATATCTAAACCAACATTTAGGTTTTAGAGAAGCAGATCTCAAAACAACTTCCTCGAAAGCTCCCATAAAGATGTTACTACAGGAGATAGCGGATATCCTATAGCGGCACACGATGTTTGCTTATAATAGGTTTTTCTGTCATATTTTAACATAAAAACCCTAATTAAGTCTTAATTGAATTGATAAGAGAATACTTAACGTCCACATATTTCATTTTTCAAGAGACCCTTTTTGAGCACACCTCGGGTGCCGCCATGGCATCCTTTTAGTCAGTAGGTCGAGATCTATACTAATTTATGAATTTTATCAGGTTGCTCTAAAAACCCACAAGATATGTGCGCAGTCTTTTAGCTTATATTGCCATTGCTATTAGAAGAAACATCGCAACTAATATAAATATTAATAATTACTTCATAGGTAATACTATTAAAATACCTAGCGAGGATCTAGCTTTGATGTTTTTTTTTCTTGCCATGTTTCCATAGATCGACAATTTTGCGCTTCAGGTGGCAATGGTATCATCCTAGATAAAATTATCGCAAGTTACAACACATTTTTGGTAAAACACAAATGTAGAAAAGATGTTTAAGTTAAGTTCTGCATTAAGGTCCTGCAGTTGTGGCACTCGTGCTCTCAAATCGCTTAGTCATGAAAAAGTACAGGTACTTTCTTATAGACTTATTACATAAATTAATATTTAACAAAAGCAAGATGGGCATAAATACTAGCAAAATCAGTATCTTTTCAATTGGTGCTAGTAATTTAATAACTTTTCAAAATATGCTTAATATTTTAAACACCTGATTTAAGAAAATTTCAAAAAATTGTTTTTTTTTTAAATCTTGATTAGAGAATGGGTTTCAATTTACACAATATACTTGTGAAATTTTTTAAACGAAAAACTGTAAATTATCCCCTTTTCATTTGTAAAGAGACAACCATTTCTCTCTTTAAAGGAAGAAAACTATAATCAAATAATAATTGTAGGAGCAATCAAAAAAATTTTAGGTTCTTAAGTGTAAGAAAGAGTATTAAAAGGGGCTATGAAAAGTTCTTTTCAAATTTCCATAATTTTATATTTTTACAGAAAAAAGGGCTATTCAAAAATTAAAAACAGATATTAATGCAGTTTTTCTAAAAGTTACAATTATTGTTCTTCTTGTTTTATTAAGACACTTTACTACAGAAAGATTAATGATACAATTTATATTAAAATAATTTGTCGAACGCCTGTATATCATATATTTGGTATTATTATTTTTATTATTACCATTAGCAAATTCAAAAAATTAAAGTCCTCAAAAAAATATATCAAAGACATGTCATTTTTGAAAAACACTGATTTATCACAAACAATCAAAAAGTCGGCTAATTTTTGCAACGCAACTTTTTAGTAAAAAAACTGAAGAATTTTGTGGATTCAAAAATAGCATTTCACAGAAGATATGGAAACACGTATGTACATATCTAAGGTAAGGGTTTTTTTTAAATAAAAATCGAGACGAGATGAAATTTTTGTTCCGTTTCGAGTCACTTATTGCGGAGCTACAAAATTCAACGTAAAACTTTTTGTAAAAATAGGAAAGGGATTGATGGTGCCCTAAATATTTTTGCTGGCAGCAAAATAGTGATAAATTAGGCATGAATTTCATCTTACTTGGAATACAACACACTAAGAAAAAAATCACCTGCTGAGAATTATGCCCAAGCAATTGCAGACTGCATTTTCCAACTATTAGAATATGAAACCCGTCCTGTGTTTTAGTATGTAAAAATGACAAACAATATTTAGAATTTCTTTAAAAAATAAAAAAAAATATTTCTTGTTTTTTTTTCACATTGTTTTTCCAGAATATTCAGCCTTGTTTTTAGTTTGATAAGACGTTTTTACCGAACTTATATGTGAACATTTTCCAGAAGGTAAAATGTAAAATTAAATTTTAATTTCTAGTGACGTCAATACTGAAAATTAACCTACAATGAAGTTATAAGTCAATTTTTAACACTTACATATATATTTTAACAAGTTCGTTACAGTCGAATGAAATTCAATTGCTTGAACATTATTAGTTATTTTTTTTCTTCGATGAACTCACCGCCGAATACTATTTAATTAACCAAAAAGTTCTGTCGTTTAGAGGAAACCGAATTATGATTTTTTTTGTTATTTTAGCCAACAACCCATTTTTTATAATTCTCGGTAATTTTTCAGCACCTGGTGTTATCCCCGAAAGCACCATCAGCCCTACCGTGCTGGTTAGAGTTGACACTCTCATGTGCAATTTCAACTTAAACTAGGGCTGTCAAAATTATTATATTATAGTCGATTGTATTCTGGGCGGTTCAAGCTCATAATTTCCTGTTGACTAAACAAAAAAGATGTCCCCACTTTCATATATGAATGACTATATACAAAAGTTTTGTTTCTCCGGCGGGGCTCGCAGATCGGTTATTCGGCTTTCGTAACCCGGACAGATCGTTTAACCGAGTGTCAGCTATTCGAAATGCTATTTTCTCGGTTAACCGTGACAAATCTTAATCGGTTACAGCACTAGCTTAAAACCGGACCAAGGAATTTCAAAGTATACGTTTAGTGCAAAAAAAAAAACAAAAAATCCTTAGCCGAAAAAACTAATATTTACATTGTTTTAAATAGAGCCGCACAAAACGCGGTGCTCAAATGCAAATTAATAAGGACAATAGTGGCTTTGGCGCGTTCGGCTACAGCCAATGGGCTGATACCTCAAAGGTCCGTTGGATAGTTTCAACGGTACGACCCTCATAGACGTAGAAACAAAGGCTTTGCTACTATTGCTACTTATTTAATGCATCTTAGTAAGTTGCATATTCGTAACTTTTATGTCTAAACGGACACGTTCCACGAAATATCTAACTTTGTTATATAAAACAAACTATAAAACTGTTTGTAATCCAACATTATGTTATTATTGGTATGCATTTTAAGTTACTTAATAATCATTTGAAACTAGAATGAATTAGTAGAGAATCCACAATTAGTAAAACCCCTGTTTCCATGCATATGAGTAGCCATAAAAGCGAAATCATCCAATCGGCCCCCTAATTTTTTCTAAAAAAATATACTACTACTTAAAACCATAATATGAAAAAATATGTTTCAATACTTTGGGTGCAAAGAGACTCAAAGCAAACCATTCTTATAAAATAATATAAATAAAAGGCTTATTAATATTCATTTTCGATGTTCTGGCAAAAATGAAATTTAATATTCGTGGCTTATCGACGAACTTTCCCTATGTCAATATTCTGTCAAGTAGCGAAATTTAATCCCCAAGCCGTCGCAATAGTCTGTCAGTTCTGTACGAAAATATTAATGGAATCGTGAATGTTTGACGTGATATTTAATATTAAAAGATATCCAGAGTTAAATGGGCCAAAACAGACAAGGATTCCTTGTCTAACTTCTGTCAGATAGTGATAGTTTAAATATTAGCTTTAGATTGATCAGTATGCATAATTTACTGGTATATCAAAAAGGAAATTAACTTCAGTGACGTTGATTGAAAGCAACGTGAAAATAATGTTATATAAAATATTCTGGCAGAAGGCTTTCCGTTTTCGATCCCTTAAATTAAATTACTTGCACGCAGGTATGTATGTAAATGTTCTACTCTCCTTGAAGGAAACTTCCCATGTCTTTATCTTTTTTTCAATCTCATAATGTCCAGTTTAGGCCAGTTAATGTAGACAATTTTTGACATATAAACTCCATTAGTTTGCAAGTGTGTAGAGGAATTCGTTACGAGGGATGTTTCGGCTAAAGGCCAAACTGCAGGGTCTTTTTTCTAATGGGCCAGGAGGCCCGGATTCAGGGCCTGGTAATCACAGGAGCCTCACGCTTCGATCTGGCTGTGCACACAGCAATTTATCAAACAACAATACATCACGTATCATTTGTAAATGAAAAATGTACCGTATTTACCTATTTGGACCAAAGATTAATCTTGTTTTTGTTTAGGTTTCTAGTAGTCCAGAAAAGGAAGGAAATTTATTTTTAAACCCTGACATCAGGAAAATTGAGAAGCAGGCCGTTTCTTATATTGTAGCTCTTTCGAACTTGTCAGAGTTTACATTGGTAGGCTCTAAACAAGTTCAAAAAATAAAATACAATAACATATGTACAAGGAAGACTGTTTGGCCAAATTATACTAAATAGAACAATTATATAAAAAAGATAGGTCAGGATATCATGTAAAACATGGTCCTGATAATTGTTTCCCTGGATACGATAGTTTCTTAGATAAATCTATTGGAATCCATATTTAAAATTCTCCCACTGACATCTTCTGTCACATTAGAATTATAAAAGCTGATTTCTTCTCTCCACGTACACACAAAAACGATGATCAGCATAATGAATAACAATATCATTACCTGCTTTCTGATTTCATATATAAAACACCTGAAAAAAAACAACCCCAGAGAAAGAAGTGAGCGATTTAATGGATAAAGGCCGATTTTGACAGTGTAGGGATATTTAAATTTCTCAAAAACTATCACTTATAAAAAAATTAAAAACCTATTAAATTAAAAAGTAAACATTTTAAGCTTTTTAAGGCTAGTAAATGTAAATCGATATCATAATTTTTGATGATTTAATGAAATTTGTTTATTATGAAGTCTAAAAAGCAAATAATGATTGATAAGCTAAACAAAATTAGGCGTTTCATGCAATACTATTATTTCAGGTTTTCTAAGCAAGATAACACCTGACGGACTTAGTCAATAAACATTTAATATAACTTAAAACGATTTCCTAAATGTCTTAAAAATAGTATCAGGTAAAAAATAGTTTTTTTAGTATTCTGAAGAGTTTAAAGGTAAACACTAATTGTCACCTATTTTTTTGGGTTCCCTCTTTGGAATCCATTTTTTTTACATCAGAAAATAATAATTTTAGGTGTTTTTATCGTAAATTTAGTTTGTGCGACCCCAACTTTCAGATTTTTCTCTTGATATGTCAGTTGTAGAAGTGTAACTATAGTTTTCTATCGACTTATCTCAGAAACTATCAAATTTATAAAAAAAATCATAGGATCCATTTTTGTTCAGGATTTATTTACATAATTGCTCTCTTTATCTATAGTGCGCCAAACGGATCTTAGGCCGCAACGAAAGGGGAAGAATTGGCAAAAAGAGTACCATTCCCATGAATATGCAGAGTTTTAGCCAATCTTCAATGAGTAATGCATTATTCCATAATTACTCGCATTTTTTCTTATCCCCAGATTCTTGCGGCAAACTTTATAATATTTTGGCAGATATTGGCAAACAAATTGATTTTTGTCACTTTCTTGTGTTTTTTTTTTTTTCATTTGCGATGAAAACTTTTACTAGTTCAAAAGATTTCTCAATGAACTGCAATAAAAAAAACGACGTGCTTCTTAATTTTGAGATTTAACCTTCCAGCTACTGGACTACTTACTTTCCGACTAATTTTAGATTGTACTTGCGTTTTCTATTCATATATTTCACATTGTTCTTTAGAGAGTGCTTAACCAGTATCTACAAACACGGGACTATTGCGTCACTGGTACTTTAGTACATTTTCGTCGATCAGAATTGTGCTAACAACCTAAAATTTGTACTGATAATGGGAAAAAGTGAATTTTTATCACAATTTCAATGTTCGACTGAATCAAAAAGACTACATTTGCACTAAGATAATAATTTTGTCAATGTAAAACCAAATAGACGTGTTTACCTGTGTAGACCCTTTTATTTATTTATTTATTTTTTTAAATTATAAAAATACTATATATGAAATTGTGTTAAAGGGTTTGAAATATACACGTTTTTTTGCAATACTTTAACTTAAAAAAAACTTCCTTAGAGGCTGGCTAAGGGCATAATATAAACCAAAATATGCCCTGCCAAGTTGCCGATTTTTTAACATTTGTTTTTCTGCATATTCATTTTGTATATATTTTGTACCCGGTTTGGTATATTTCTCACCTCCACAACTTTTTTTTGTCCTTATCTACTTTAATAAACCTACTGCTTCGATACTCCAGTATACTATGTTTTTTAAATTTTGTTTTTGTTGATTGTTAATTTATTATTTATTATTTTTTACAACTTTATCATAAATAGTGTAGAAAAAAATCAATTATGGGATTTAATAATTTCCTTCTTTTTTTGGAAATGGAATTTTAGGGACTTTTTAAACATTTTGTTAGACCACCATTTTGTTTTGCCATATAAACTGCTCATCAAAAAGAACGGCAAAAAGTTTTTAAATGTCAGTCGTTCAGGCATTTCTTAACCGATTTGAATAAGCTTTTCGGAATTCAAATACTGTTTTCATGTAAAATCACTGGCTGGTAATACTTTTCTAACATTTCTCTTTTCGAATTTCTACCAAAATGCTACTATTTCATCCACATGAAGTCCATTGGGTACGCAGTTTTTTAGCTATGCCGCGAACAGAGAGACAGGCAGATCGGCAAGAGAGGGACCCTGAAACGTGAAAATCTGAATAAATCTCGGAGAGTGATTTTTCACGATTACAATGCACCCCTTGTAAAAGGAAATCAAAAGGCTAATAGGATAAAAGCTTTTAGCACCTACCAGAATTAAAAAAAAACGTTACCACAAAAATTGGTAAATTCCTTCCCTCGCTATGAATACTGCTTTTAATTAGGGATAGTGAAATATGACCTTTTTATCTTTTTAAACGTTTTAATAGGCCGCCATTTTGTTCCAACATATTGGATTCGTACCAAAGTTTTACTAGTTCATTTTTATCTCACCTTGCTTTTTGCAAAAAATCAAAGAAGAAAGTAGCTAGTGTTTTATACCGATTTCTAAATTTTTTTTATGAAACTGCTATTTTGTTCTGCCTTACAGGTTTTGTATCAAGATTTTACAAGGCTATAAATAAATTTCACTTGATTATTGCGCAAAACTTCATTTCAAATAAGTTAGTAGTTAATGAACACCAACATTTTATTAGGGCGCCATTTTGTTCCGCCATACTGATTTGTCCGAAAATTTGACCAGCTAATTTCTCTGTCGCACTTTTTAACTATACTTCGAGCCGGACCGACAGAATTGAAAAGTAAAAATCTAAAAAAATATCGAAGGGTGATTTATTCATAATTATAACTGAGGGAAGTAAAACAATGGTTAATGCGCCAGATAAATATAATAATAAATACATAAATAAATAAACACGGCTTTTATTAATCAATAAACAAATAGTACAGATACTAATGCATTTCGGATGGCGATATTCAGCTAGGCTGCTCATACAACCACCCCATGAAGTTAGACAAAACAAATTAATGTTTAAACGGGAAAAATATTTTTATAGCTAAAAGTGTTATAAGATAAGTAGGTACCAAATAATCTACGGCTTAGCTACAGTTTATAATAAGAAAAACAATTATCTAAATCTACATTAATAGATATGGATCTCGCGTTAATTTAAAGATCTCTCTTCGATTTAGTATAAGTTTTTAGTGGTTTTCCAAATGACTCAGGCATGGGGGCTGCCCTGATTTCAGGTGGCAAGAAATTAAAAATTGACTATTCATTTTAAAAACTTCTGGGTCGCTGACGACCAGGGGAAGAAGCAACTATAAGATCAATTAAACTTTGCGATTTATCGGTAACTCGGGTTGCTTCAGTAATAATCTGAGTTAATCCATATTTTTTAAGAATATCATTGAATGCTAAGAAGTATTGTTATTATTGCGCAGAAAATCTATGTTGAAATCACCTCCAAAAACCAGAGAGAAAGTCATAGATAGGTAAAAGAGTAATTAAACTATTCTCTAAAATATCTAAGCTAGTCTGCAAATTAGCCTATGGAGGTCTATATAACGACCCAAAACAAAATTTTCCACCGCCCAAATTTATTCTAATCCACAACTGCTCAAGGGAGTCATTATCATTATCACCAATATCAATAACAGCAAATTTAAAAATGTTTTAAATGTTGAATCCTACTCCGCCACCTCTGGTGTGACGATCTCGTCTAATAAGTTCATAATATCTATGTGCAAACCACTATTTGGAAAACTTTTGTTTAACCATGTTTCAGATAACCCTACAATATCAAGTGAGGCCCCACTTATGAAGTCTGAAAAAAGATCGAATCCTGTAAAAAGAGATCTAATATTAAAATAGTACTATCGAAACGGTAAAGTAGTACGCGCAGATCTATTAAATAATTGTTTATAAGAAATATTCGCATTTTGAAATGAAAATATAAATATAAATAGAATATGCATACAATCAAATTAATTCAGATATTAGGAACAGTCAATAAAAATTTTCTTATTTTCTGCCTGGTTCCAGGTGTACACCTTGCTGCTCATACTTTATTGCTTCCATACTTCTTTTTACTAGCCATTAAAATATCAAACCTTTTCCTAGTTAGATCTTCAAATACAGAGATATTTATACCTTTTAGACGCTTCTTAACAAGAAGAGCTTCTTGCTTTCGAATATTTTAAACAAAGGTTACTACAACTACCCTAGACTTTTGCTCAGTTACCGTACCAATACGAAATACAGAGTCAATATCATGTAATAAACATGACACCTTAACTGCTCTTTAATGAAAGTTAGGACACAGTCAAAAATATCTTCATTATGTTTTTCGGGTAAGCCGTGGATACGTACAGAGTTTCTTTTATTGTGTTGGTGGAGAGATTCTAATTTATCTTCTAGGTTGAATATGGCCTTAGAATTTGAGGAAATATCATTCTTTAGAGATTTGATTCTGTTAGTGAGTTGAACTTGTTTTCCAGTTGTAACGAAAAGTTGGTATTATTTTGAATGCAAAACTATATGATCTTATTATTTTGAATGCAAAACTATATGATCTTCCTATATCGTCCTTTGGACTACTCTAGAATTGGCAACTCTAAACTCCCAAAAAATGGATACAGTCCATTGTCATTTTAGTAAGTGAATTAGCAAAAATTACTATATATTTTTATATTTATATATTTTTAAACTATTGACTCTAGATCCATTCATATTGCTTTTTATTCAGTCATTTGTTACCTAAGTTAATCTAGACATTCAACCGGTTGACCTTTTATCATAAATTCTGGCGTTGGCTTATAAAAAATTTCCGCTCGATATTCAAAATAACTAAAAATTTCGGTATTATACAGTTAAAAATTGTTAATAAGCTAACGACAGGAATTATCGGATAATAGGCTACCGATGAAATTTCCATTCGAAGACTGAATATAGAGACAAGACTTAAAAAAATGTTGAAATTTGTAAGATTAAAATTCGCCAAATAATTATTTTTGTTCTTATGTTCGCTATAAAAACAATATTTGAAAGAAAATATTTTCAGTCTCTAGAATATAATCCTTATACAAAACTAATTAAAATAAGAATTTATTTGAATTTTTCAAATGATATTAACCAGCTGTGCATATTTTAAAGAACAAAAGACTGACAAAATCTTAATTTTTCTGAAACAAAATTTCCATTGCAAAACTTTGTGTCAAATCGAGTTGTTTTAAATCTGCATATTTCCTCATTGGCATAATGAGGAAATATGCAGATTTAAAACAACTTGGTATTGGTGGATTTGGGTAAGAAATATAATCAATGAAAGAAAATATCGCTTTTGTAAACTATAATGTGAAGTATATAAGTTATTGTAAGATGTTCGAGCAAAATAAAATGGTTCATTAATTTTATTGTCTTCTATACATAAAAATAATATTCCATCACAAAATAACATTTTTTTTTAAAGCTGAACAAGATAAAAAACAGAGGTAATCAAATTGATTTACTTTGTTATTTATAATTTGACTTCTAATTTTCTATTAAATTTAAAGATAAGACGGTTCATAGCTGCTGTAACACACTAGAACAGCAAAGTTTCCTAGATATCAAACAAACCTTATTCCCTTTGGTAATACTCCCGACTTCATATCAGAGAAATCTTTTCGAATTCAAATTGAAATTTCAGCGATGCGAGCAAACTTGAAAGTTGAGATTATTCAATTTAGTATCAAATGTTTAATTGCATTCTGCTTTATGATTTCCTTAAACAACTAACTTACTTGTTTTCTGAATAGTGTAAATACGATGGAATATAGACAAATGTAAATGATTAATTTCCTTTGACTGTTTACTAGAAAATTTAATACAACTATCCTTTCAATTTTTGTTATAGTTAATTAAAAATGTCTTTTTACTTCCACATATTGTTCCCGGGGTTCAACAGTGCGTTTTATACTACTAAATTTAAATAGAATCGTTGGGGTCTATCGACTTTCACACATGATCAAATATGAGAATCGGATGTTGGGGTCGGCTCAGCTCTTGGCCGCAGGTTGACCTTATAATCCGAGCCGGCGACATCGCAGGATGTGAAAATCGGCAAGAAGGGGTATCCAGGGTCACTGCGGTGCTTATTTGCGTCCGAAGGTTACAAAAGAGCTTTCTACGACGCGTCGGTATGCGGCTCGTTGAGTCCCATGTGTTTCCCGGGATAGGGACAGTTTCCCACAGGGTCTGGACATCTGAAGGTCTGGGTTTAAGAAGACCAAAGAGGATCCCTAGATTTTTCAGGGATGACGGCCAACTGACTCTCGTGTTACTTTTTATTATATATAATTCTGCGGGGTCCTTCGGCATTAACAGGACACACGTGTTGGCATTAAGAGGACATGATGAAAATAGTACATCGCAAAATCCAGAAATATTTCGTGGCTTGATCAATTTTTGATGCAACTTTAATTGAATATCTAAAAATTGCTTCAGTGTTTAAAGAATGTTCTAAAGAGATTTAAAATTATTTTTAACTGCATGCTAGAGGTTCGTTACAAGGAAATTAATAAAGAAATCAATGATGCGTTTTTCGTAGCAATTTTTTTCTGATGAAACCATGGATGTATCGTCAAAATACCAGTTGGCGACAATTTTGAAAAACACGCTTAATGGTGAATCAATTGAATGTTTCTTTTAAATATTTAGTACCTAGCAAGTGTGATTCTGACAAATATTTTAAGTGTTCTGGAATCTCTAACTAAAAATCCGTATTCTAAATTAATTTCGCAGAGTTACGATGGAACAGCGGCTATACGCGATCAACATTTTGGAGTTTAAGCAAAAATTAAGAAAACATACCGATTTGTACATTACAATGCACACTAATTGAACCTGTCCAAAGTTGCATCTATAAATACTCAAGTGAGCGTGTTTTTCGAGAATATAAAACTAATTCATGCCTATTTTTGTAATTTAACAAGGAAAAAAATACCCAAAGGAACTACAACTCGTTGAACGTACGTAGGTTCGATGTATTTGGCCCTAAACTTCACTT
This sequence comes from Kuschelorhynchus macadamiae, assembly GCA_030620095.1. Taxonomy (NCBI): domain Eukaryota; kingdom Metazoa; phylum Arthropoda; class Insecta; order Coleoptera; family Curculionidae; genus Kuschelorhynchus; species Kuschelorhynchus macadamiae. The sequence goes on along the minus strand of JAUTXW010001427.1, from coordinate 189,855 downwards.
GCCCGAACCTACATTACACATAACCGTCACTGGCGCTAACAGTCGAAATCCCGACACATTGGAATGCATGGAATTCGTCGTTGGCCTTAAACGTCGAAATACATAAACATGCACGCCAGTGATGTAAGAAACTTCTGTCACTGTTGCCAAAGTGCATTATTGTTCTAAAGAAGTACATATTTCCGACAATATTAGTAATATTGTCAATTGTGTTTTTTTATTTATGTTTGATAACATGTTATTAATATTCCTGAATAATAAGTTTTAAATCGTTCTCAAAGAATTACCTAGTTTATAAAAATAGCAAATAGCTACGTATTAATTCTACTGCTACCGTATCAGTGTTAAGATACAATAAAATAAGTTTTACTAACATGACGAAAAATGCCTGTAAATTGTTAGTTGGTTGTGAAACGTGCAGAAATAATATGCAAGCTTTTACTGTGTTCCCGATAAGTCCTGAATTCTCAGTTTTTACGCCCATTTAAATGCAATTTCAAGAACGAGATTACTAGAAAGTTAGATTCAGCAATTTAAATGGGCTATCAAATTAGGACATCAGAAAGTATATTGTAACATGCAAATTTCATATTGGTAAGCCATCTAGATTCTTTTTTTGTGTATACATCTATTTTCTTTAATGTTCCTCTTCGGATTTTCTTCAATATATCGGTTTTTTAATGTATAGTGCACACTAAATGTTAGTTAAAAGAAAAACCTCGACAAAAACATTTGTATTTGGTTGATAACATGATTATGATATATAGTTGTGTTTGCATTTTTAGGAAAACCAAGTAAATTCATGGATGTATCAACCACAGTGGGCTCCATCTTGGCAAATCGGGGTATGTATCTCAGGCAACAATAAAAAATGAAAATCAGCTTTGCATATAAAATTATGAGTAGACAGACAAAGCAGTGAGGAATGCTTCCATAGTCCATCTGAGAATAAATATAGAACTGCTGAGGTAATTCATACGTCAAAATAATTATATATTTTAATAATAATGAGGCATTTTTTCTTTTCAAAATATTTTCTATTTAAAGATAACTTTTAGAAAAATTTGTTAAATAAGTAGCAAAATAAAGTGCTTTGAAGATTTATTTCACATGAAGAGATCCATATACTTATCATTTTTAAAAAGATAACTATTACTCTCATACAGAGCCATGCTTACCCTAGTTTTGGCCTGGGACAAAATTTATTTGGGGTCTGTATTTTCAAAAAAGGCAACCTATTTTGTTAATGTTTACAAAATGTAACACTTGTGTCTTCAATGTTGGAAAACCCCTCGGAACCCCTAAGGTATTTTGTGGTTCTCTATTTCTTCAATGATTTAAATGAACAGTTCATTCATACTAGGCTCTACATATAAGCAGGACGTAATCTGTATATAAAAGTTAAAATAATCATCTGGGGAACAGAATTCTCTTTCAATAAGAATTTTTTGGTTTACTTTTATCTTTTGAATACATTTTATTTTTAATGATAATATATATAATTTTATACATCCGACTAAGAACCCTTATTAAATAAAGAAATTTGGTGAAGTGTCATAACCAAATCGTTCCTACCCCTGTGTTGATATTATTGGAGATATCTCTATTTCTAGAAATTAAGTTTCCATTGTTTAAAAAATACATTATTTATACACTAAACGAAAGAATCTTGAAAAGAGTTGATACTTTTGAAGACTTGGGAATGCTATTGAATTCCAAATTTACTTTTGCCAAATACATAGATAATATCACGAATAGGACAATAAAACTATTAGGCTTTATTTTAAGATGTCTTTGACCTTATATATTGTATATATATATATATATATATATATATATATATATATATATATATATATATATATATATATATATATATATATATATATATATATATATATATATATTTATATATATATTTACTTGTTTTATATTTTGATAGGTTGCACTTTGATTTTGTAATTTGTTAAGTCTAAAAATGTTAATGACTATTTTCTGTTAATATATATTTATTTATTTGAAAAAAAAAACAAACATTGTTGTTTTATAAAAACAGACAAAAATACACAAACAAAAAGGAAGTGTTATGATAACTAAAATCATTTAAATTTTCCTCTACACTCTACAAGGTTTTCTATGAGAGATGAATAAGAATTTATTTATGGCACAAATATAATTGAAATTTTAATGTAACTTAAATGCTTTTATTGTCTAAGAATTCTGTCTTATTGACAAATCTGATTTAGATATTGAATTAAATTTGCTCATATAATTAAAAATATTGAGCTGAATTAAGATGTTAAATGAATGGAAAGAGCAATGGTATGTGATTGTCTTGTATGACCAGTTTGGATGAAATAGGGAATATTCAGGATGTTACTGGAGTGGTCCCATAGCAAACATATTAAATATAGCGGAATGATGCCATATTTAACATGTTCTACATGTATACACGAGCGCGAAAGACAATCTATACCACGTTCACTATATTGCCAGGAAAAAAGTATTGATGTTAATATGGTGATTCTGGTAAAATTTCATATGCAATGGACTCAAGGCGTCTAAAATTTTAACCTAAGTTTAGGCTTTATAACTTGAAACTTTGTATAAAGAAAACTAACAAGGATGAAATAAAAATTACTAAATCAATATAATAAACAACAAAAAGTAAACAGTAATATTTTATTCCCATGTATGTAGGTACTCATTATATAAATGTCTGTTTATGATTAAGTTATTAAGAATTAGTTTGAAGATGACTTCATAAAGTCAAATTTTCAATGTGGAATAAAATATTATTTTTTACTTTTTAGTGTTTTTTTTGAAGTAGATATTGTGAAGTAACTCGCCAGAAGCGAATCCCATACCCTGTGTCTGTGAAGTCAAAGCCAAACTTATTCTTAATTACCAAAATATATTAATGTAACGAGTGTTTTGTTTTACTATCTCTATTCGCTTGGTGACTAAAATTTTCCAGATGGAATATAATATTATTTTCCAATTTTAGGTGCATTTTTTGAAGTCAGTTTAATTTTTATACATCTTTTATTTCATCCTTTTTAGTTCTATTTATATGAGTTTTATTTTAAAAATCATATTTAATAAATAACCATAGAATATCTATGTAAATTCCTGATAAAATGGTGAACGTCATATTTTTTTACAATATGCTAGCTGTGGGACCACTCTAGCAATATCCGGAATATTCTCTGAAAAGTTCATCCAAATTGTTGAAACCATCGCAGAGTATCGTTGTACATACATAAAAAAATGCATAGGGTGAAATTCATAACCTCCTTTTTTGAAGTCTGTTAAAAATTGCATTAATATTTGTGACACGGCCAGCTAAACAAAATAAAGGAAATGCCTGTAGATCCACATTTTTTGTCCAATTGTAAATATTTAAAAACTGACATTCATAGAATTTAAAGTTTTATCGGAATATAAAAATGCATAGATGGCACAACTTCTGATATATTTATTACAAATAAGCATTTAGTTTGATATTTTTTTGAAATTATATGGGATCATTATTTAAATATATGTAGTTTTTTTTTTCGTTTTCTTTTTAAAATTCAAATAGCATAAGTTCACCAGTGATTATTTTTCTAAGTAGTGCCATATCTATTTCATTCATTTCTTTTTTTAATAAGTGTGTTAATGTTTTTGAAAGTAATTAGAGATTTTCTTTATTTTTAGTATGCCCAAGGATGACCATTATGTAATAAGATCACCAACAAGATGGAAGCTCTAGAAAGTAAGAAAATGATATCTTGGACTGTGTCATTGGTTAAAAATGGCCTTCCAACTATACCGATTCAGTTATTGCCAGGGGCGAGGCATGTGAAAACAACCCCTTTGTGAGTTGATAAAACTTACATCATAAGAAGATAACATTTACTGTAATGTGTTTTAAATAAAATTTATGTTTAATATAATCTTAGGTTTAGATTTATTCTGAAAACAAGCTATATAAGGACTTATTCACCATTTTGTGAAGTAGGTTTTTATTTATGCCATTACAATGTGTCTTGACTTATTTATGAACAGACTTTTACTTCTTAAAACTTTTTATTGCTTTATTTCCTAGCTGTAATAGTACACTCAAATAATCTATGCTAATTTAATTAAAATTTGGATGATTAATTGATGTAATTGAATAAATTAGTTTTCTTTACATTAAGAGTCAGTTTAAAATGATCCAAAAACCATTTAACCTTATTCATGTCCTTAATTAATAAATCCTACACTTCTTCCTATGTATTACTGGGGAAAATCAAAATAGAGTCATCAGCATAGGCTGGCTCAAAACTTTAACATAATCAGATACATTTTAAAAACATTTAACACGGATCCTCCACATCATATAGCTATGCACAATGTCCAGTAGCATAGCCTGAGGGATCGTGTCAAATGCCTCACAAAAATTAGAAACTTACACAGATGTATAACTTTTACAAATATTTGTGACTAAATACACAAAATGATTTAAAATATATCATTTTTTAAAATATAGCTATTATTATTACATCCAGGGTTAGGCTGACTCCAGACTGGACTCAGAAAAAAATCATACAGTCTCTACATAAACTTTTAAAGTTATCATAGGAAAAATACAGGTATCTGTATTTTAAAAACAAGACAATGTATCTTGTTAATCTTTTCAGAATTTGAAAGCTTGCTTCTTTACCTTTAAGAAGCCAGTTATTTTGATTACTTCTTCAATTCATTAAAAATAGTTCGTTCACACCTTAAATCTAGCTTCAAAAACCACCACCATATTTAGTCAAAAAGACGGGTAGCAGTAATTCATTTCTTATGAAATTTGTAGTCAGACTTAAATTATTCATATTGTAAAAAAGTGATGTGAGTTGTAGCATTTTAATCAAAACCAATGCAATCTAAGCTTCAAAAATGATCATAGGAGATTAAATATCAGTATTTTTTTATTGTAAGGGTAAAAAACTCACTAAATTATATGTAGCTTCATTACGCAATGCAAAAAAAATTAAAGAAATATGGATCACTAAAACATCTGTTTTTGTATAATATAATCTGTTGCATTTGGAGAAATTGAAAAAGCAAAACAATTGTTTTTTACGGTCAAGATCAAAACTTTGGATATTGTGATTTAAGTAACAGTTTTCCATCTCAAACAGACCTTACCATCAAAATGTTTAGCTAATGTTTGAGAGTTAAGCTTTGCTGAGGAAGGAAGTATAACATTGGAGTGAAAAACGAAAAATGTATTCTCTTGATGTCACAGAGTCTAAGTGGACATTTGTTACTTAAAAGTTTTTATTGAAATTTACCAAGTTCTTTCTCATTATATTTTCTTATGGGAAATTATATAAATCATTTCTCTAAATGAACTTTCGAACTAAAAAATCTTCTGTTGTTGACTCTGATGTTATTTATTGAAAGCTTTTTACTGTACTTAAATTTGTAATAGTTAATGTAATTGTATGATTTTTATGCATTCGGGCACAAACAAATAAATCAGTAAATTTATGTGTTTTAATTAAAAAATTACAAAACTTATTCCTAGTTATTATATATTATATTTATTTTAGCACTTAATTTTTTCTTTTGGAGTTAAACTTATATTTTACTTCTAGTTTCAGTATCTAAGTTTTATTACCTGACTGTATTAAATATTTTAGGTTTCATTACTTAACTATTTTTCTATGTTTTGTACTTCATTATTTCTTTTGTAAAATTAAGTTTTCTTTTTATATAACAATATATTAAATAAATACAAACATTGTGAATTTGTAAACTAGCAAAATGCTAAATAAAGGATAATAATATAATATACTCACTATACCATGGTCTATAGCTGTATGTGCATTATTTTAAAATTATCATATTAAAACCGTGACAATTAAAATTGAAGATAGGTTGTATCAGAAATACTTTTACCAACAACAAAATATAATAACAATGACAGGCAAACAAATAGTATTTTTATCATCTAAAATGATCAATTATCATCTAATGATGTACAGGAATATTGATTATAAATTGAACTCTCATTTTTCTGTGGGACACCCATGTTATATTATGTCCATTAAATAGGCATCTTTTTGCTAATCATAAATATATTAGGTTTGATATCTTTACCTTTAAAGGCAATTGAGAAAAACCATGACATAAGAGGCAAGATATTCATATCTGTGTTATGTTTTCTCTAACATCTCTGATAATAGATATATTGTCAATCTCCTGTGTTCAATGTGTCAAACCTAATATAATTATAATTAGCAAGAAAAGACCCATTTGATGGACATATACAGGGTGTACCAACAACACAAAAAAAAATTGTCATGCTTTTCCAAAAAACACCCAGTATACATAGAAACTAATAGATTAAAAATCTACAACTTCTGCATTTACCATTTTTTCTACCCCTTTCAACAAAAAAGTTAAATGAAGGTTTAATTTATGATCAATCAAAATTCGTATGCCATCATAAAATGCTTACTTCCTTTTGAAGTATTCAAGATTTTTGTGTAATTATATAATATGATTTGTTCTTAAATTCCAATGGGATTTGATTATATATCCTTGGCACCATTTACTATGAGTTTATTTTAACATAATGACATTATGTCAAAATCAGTTAAATAAGATATTGTTTAAACTAGATTTTTCTCAATTACAAATTATTTTACTTAGTCCAACATTAAACAAAGCACTACAGGTATTATAAGGGATAATGCTTTTAGTCAATGTCTATCCCTCTTGAAACACTGTCTCAACCTTAAGGTTTGGAACTATTTATTTAGAAAACTTAACATTTACTTGAATAAAGATTCTAAAAGATATACCACAATTTTTTTTAACAATACGCATTCTTATAAGTTTGGCGGCCAGTTCCCAACATATGGTAAAGTCAACAATAAGATGTAATATTTTTTGGAAATTCTATAAGATTAGGCTATAAAAGTTTATATTTTAAAAGTTAATTGATAAAATAATTTACAAGATCTAAACTACTTTATACCAGTTAATAAACTTAAGAATCTGAAAGCATGAAATTAATTGAGGGTATCTTCGAAAGACTTTTGTCATTTAAAATTATATCATGCACCTAACTTTTTCCTAAACCATACGTAGATTTAAAAAAAAATTGAAGATGTGATGTGCGATATCTGGCATACTTACTAAATTAACTTATTACTGAATTGTGTATACCAACTGGAGAAAATATATAAATAGGCCACAGTTAATATTTTTAAAATATGGGGAAAAATTATTTAAATTTCTAATCCACTTTAGCTATATATCTTTAATTAATATACAAAATATGTAATACACATTAAAAAATTTATTCAACATGGAATTAAAAATAAAGTTGACACTACATTTATCATATGGTGCATCTTTTTTATTTCTCAAACTACACACTTTCTCAGCAACAGTAATTATAAATGAGCAACTTTATGTGACAAGCATATTTAGTAAATTTATCCACTTTATGTGACAAGCATATTTATTAAATTTAAAGTTGCAGAATTTGAAGCTTCCATATAACAAAGAGGCCCAATTATTACATTGATGGAATGGGCTATAACTGGGGCTATATGACACTCAGATCAATACCCGTAACTAAAGTCTTTTCTTTCTTCCTATGCAAACAGGGCAACAAAGAGTACTCAAGTATGACTATAATATACACGTCACTAATATCTGCAATGCACATACATATGAGCAGAACTAACTTCCTAAGCCTTGTCTACGATACCTATATCAAACATCAAGACTTGCATTGGTCCTAAAACAAATTATAATTAATAAAGTACCTGCATGAATAACAAGCTTAGGGAAAATCATTAACAATCTTATAAAACCCTAATCAATATGTGACTGATAAAAACTGATTTTTAGATAGGTATTTGCTTAGGATCAGGATAAAAAATGAAACACCAAAAAAACTTAAAAAAAAGTAGAAATTATGTGTCTCAAAAAGCTCACAAAACAAATTAGTTGAAAGATATATATTCAAGCTTAAAGGCTTTTGTGGATTTTTATATGGTCTTTTGTTTTATCTTTAGGTAGGGAACAACATCAACATCAACAAATAAGACTATCTGAGTGTAAAAACTGAAATGGTTGCAACTTTATACCATATTCACACTATTCTAAAATAAACATACCCAGTTTAAAAGTAGAAGGTTTAAAATCATCTCGATGCAAACAAGCAATAACCTCTTCCTGGGCTTTCCAACATTTTTTTTTTTTCAATATTCAATCTTCATTATTCCATTAAATAGAAATTATCTTGTGATAAACAAATGCTTTATAATAAACAAAAAAAAAACAATAAAAATATTTTCACTTCAAAGTTAGAATACAGGGAAATACGCTAACATCATTTTTTCATGGTGTAGTTTTGATTAAAAATGAATAAACAAACAATATATTTATTTTTATCAATAAAACTTGACAACACAGGAGGCCCATATAAAGAATTTTTAGCCAGTAGCGTAGCTCGCCAATTCGCTATTTAAAGTGTCGGGCTAGCGCCGCATTCCACACATTCCAATCTGTCGGGATTTCGACTGTTAGGGCCAATGAAGTTTCGGTCCACTAACTGTTTGGGCCGATGTAGTTTAGGGGAAAATACGCACTACCCGTACGTACTGTTTGTTGTTTAAAAATGCAGTATTTAAAAATAGAGAGATACTAATGCAACCCTTTGGAATGCTTTTTGGTTAATTTTTCATCCTGTTATGCCTAATGTTGATATTTTGTTTGATCAACTACAGAAAAGAAAGCTCATTCCAACAGAATTAAAAAACAAAATTGGCGAAAGTCACTGAAGCTACAAATTTATCCAACGACATGAAGGATCGCAAAAACAAAACGACCAAATTGCAGCAAATTTTATCACCAATTCCGCAAAAAAATAATTTGCTTTTAAAAATCTCGATTTTTTTTTCGGGATAATTGGCTGAGTATTTCACTACATTTCCTGACGAAAAGGTAACAGCTACTTGCTTAGCTTACCCAAAAATGGACAAAAAACGACTCAATATAGAAATATCGGTTATTTATTCTTAATGATTGTACAAAATTCAATAGCACGTTACCACTTCTAAAATAAGTAATACAAATTAATTTAGTTGAGAGACATTAAAAGAAACCAAAAACTATTAGAGATCATTATAATCTCCTATATCAACATCCGAGGAAAAGCAGTGTTTTTTCATCCTGAAACGTATTAAGACATTTCTCCGGAATTCAATGTCTCAAGAACTTTTAAGTGCTTTAGCAATGCTTCTTAGTGAAAAAGAGTTCAAATTACGAACTAGAAAGAGGGAGTTATTGACAAATTTGCTCCAACAAATGAGCGTCGTATGCACTTTATATTTAAAAAATTAAGCAAGTTTAAAACATGTCCTCTTTATTAATTAGTTTATCCCAATTTTTAAAACTGTAACATATTTTTAATATAAAATTTTTAGTATTCAAAGTAGATTATCCATTTATCCATAAATAATGTCAGCTCTACTTAAATATATTAAAATGAAAAAGACATGTATAGTTTTATCAAGAGCCGCCTCTGGGCAGTGTCATATCCGGATGGGCGCAGAGACTTTGTCAATTCGTGTTCCCAATTTAAGAGGTCCCCACAAACAGGTGTAAAATGTATCTGCATCATGCGCCCATCCCATTCAGGCCGCTTAGAGGCCGTATATCTCGTAGGATGAAGAAGATGCAGTTCCACACTTGCCAATCGGTCACTTCTTAAAGGCTGAAGGCTACACCTTAACAGCTCTTGGGTGGGGTGTGGGTCCAAAGAGTAACAGAGGGATGTGGTTAAGAACCCACGTTAAGCTATAGGTCTCA